>JAFEMH010001482.1:0-370000 GCA_022495995.1 Adenophora triphylla var. japonica | reverse complement strand
CAATAAAATTACTGAAGTTTACATACAACCTCTGTTTCTCTACGAGCATAAGTCTTTCTATTCTTATCTTCGTATTATTATTTTTTTATGCTTGTTTTAATTATGGGTTGTGAGTAATCCCCTAAGTTCTTGGGGTTGGAAACTCAACACCATTATTCATCACTTTTAAATCATGCCATCTCTCTTCATGTTAACAATTCTTTCATATCAAACTTAAAAGATTTACATTTTGGAGACGTTCAACTTGTATGGTTCTAGTTAATCGAGAGAAGGACATAGTTGTGAATCTCAATTAGCGAAACCATATGAATTGAACTAGGTTTCATTAATCACGAGAGTATTTTAATGGCCTAGGGATGTTCCTTGAATGGAAAGTACGTGGATTTTATAAACATTAATGAATTCTTACTAGTTATGGGCAATCGAGCGATAGAGCATAATTAGTGAAGAATACAAATACTACTTGCTTGATCATGAGAATTGGTATAGGCTCAATGTACCATCCTTGATTTTGATGAAAACTTTTATTCAAAGGCATGATTATTTGATGAATAAATGATCGTTCGAGTCCCAACCCTGAGAATACCTTCATCTTATAAGAGTTTAATTAAAGTAATCTGTGCATGTTTCTTGTATTTTCACAAACCAAAACATATTTCCCCCAATCTTATTTCTATAATTTATATAAAAGCAAATATTTTTCTAAGTGAACCCTGTCTCTGTGGGATCGACCCGTACTTGCACTTGCTATACTATTTATAACCTGTGCACTTGCGGTATAAAAAGAACCGTTAGGTTTTGAGACAACAGGTCACAGTAAAAAATGGTGTTTGATCCATTTTCCATTACTCTCAAGTAGGGGTGTAAGTAGTTCGGTTCAAACCGCGGTTTGATATCGAACCGAACAAAACCATCCGATTTGGTTTTCAAGTATGAATTGTTCGATTCGGTCTCAATTATTGGCAAATCACATGGTTCGGTTTGGTTTATGGTCTGACCCTCCCACACCAAACCAAATTAAACCGAATCAAACCAAACCGCATTTCAAGACCGCGAGACCGAACCACTAAGTTGTACTGAAAGACCAAACCGACAAACCAAACCACATTTTATAAACTAATCATTACTAACATTGTGTATCTTATTTAATATTTTCCTATATTTATTAATATTTATTGTTATATTAATAAAAAAAAACCTACATTACATAGAGTAATCCTAACCCCCATTTTGAATCTTATTTAATATTAATTTATCATTTGTTATCTTAATTGCGACACGTAAATAACCAAGTTCTCTCCACGATCGACATTGTAAAGTGTTTTTTCTTCATTTGGCCTCTCTCTTCCTCTAATCTCTCTCTTGCTCCGACTTTCCTATTTAACACCCGCATCTTTCGTTGTTCCTACGTGATCACGAAAAATTTAAACAAATTTGATAATGAGTTTGGTTTGGTTTGATTTGAAATTTTTCATGATTCGATTCGGTTTAAAATTTTCTAAAACCGATAACTAGTGGTTTGGTCCGTGTACCCCAAACTGAACCATTTACACCCCTAATCTTAAGATCTAAACTAAGACATAATTCAAACATACAAACTTAGGTGGCGGAAGAGGGAAAAAAGAGATAGAGTGACAGTAGAACTACCGCCGATAAAAGGAGGGGGAAAAGGGCAACCGTGGAAGGCACGGGGAGGAAAAAAAGGTGATAAAATACAAATGAAGAAAAGACTGTTAGTGTAAAACGCAGATGATATCCTAAGTGATTTCAGCACTTTCCAAATGATTTCCCAAATGATTTCCTGTGCTGAAATTTATATAGTTGCACATTTCTTGATTAAATGTTTATGTACTAATGTGCTAATATGATCTGTTTAGTATATGTTGTAAGTCCATATTTCAGGTTATAATATAATGGAGGAATGAGCTAAAAACATGGAGATATGTGAAAAAGAAAGTTATGCATAAAAGGAGTTTTATGCATAAACTTTAACCAAGTCCTTGTTGGTGTCAACAACTTCAAAACGTGTGAAGACCTTGTCAATGTTGTTACTGCTGATTAAGAGAGGGTACAAGGATAGAAAAGCTTGAGAGTACAAGGCCATAAAGCGTGGACTTGGAGAGCAAGTTTTCGGTTGCTAAAAAATGGGAGATGGAGCTAACAATTCCCACGAAGTAAGGAACATGCCAGCCACTTCCCCACTTCCTCCTCAACGTCCAAGACATCCCTAAGGCTATTAGTTTGAGTATCCTTCAAGACACTTGAAGACTATAAATATGCATTGAAGAGAACAATTCAAGATGTGCCAATTTTATACACCTTCAAGCATATGGATATAGAGTTCTTATTTGGTTCAATTTGTTCCATCCTCCCATACTATATTTCACACTTGATTACCTTGGTTTCAAGTTGTGTGTGCTATCTCAAGTGGTATCGTTGGTGTTGTTATCACCTTGGATATCACTTATGTTTCAGGTCGTGACAATTTCAATTGGTATCAAATCCTATCACTTGACATACTAAGTGCTAGATCCGGTGTCATGGCTTTTGATCCTGTAAATCCAAACCAAAAATGTCTTCCTGTTTTAGATGGTTCAAATTATGGATATTGGATGATCCGTCTTCGCTCGCATATCAAATCAATTGATCTTCGAGCTTGGCGATCTATAGTTAATGGACACTCTCTTCCACTGTTACCTCAAGATGAGGATGGTGACATTCAGGTTAAACCTAAAGCCGAGTTGACTAATGAATAGATTGTTCTAGCTAACTACAATGAGAAAGCTCTTAATGCTATTTTTGAGTGGGTTGACATGCACATTTTAAAACTAGTTCAAAACAGTTCCACAGCTAAGGAAGCTTGGGATATTTTACAAAGGTTTTGTGAAGGTGATTCTAGTGTGCGTGAAAACAAACTTAGAGGTCTTACTAGCAAATTTGAAAGGTTGAGAATGGGTGAAAATGATACCATTTTCTCTTATTTTGAAAAATTGTTTGACATTGCTAATGAGTGTCAACTCTTAGGTGAACCTTTTACAAATAAACAATTGGTTTCAAAGGCTATTAGAATTCTCCCTGAGCGTTTTAATATGAAGGTTTCATCTATAGAAGAGGCTCACGACCTTTCTACTATGGACATCAATTTCTTAATGAGCATTTTGAAATTTTTTGAGTCAAACCTTGCTGAGCAAAGTGAAGCTTCTAAAAGCAAGAGTGTTTCTTTAAAAGTTCAATCCTCAAGTTTATCAAAAGATGAGGATGATGGAATTTTTGAGGAATTAGGTGATGATTCTAGTGTTGCCTTGCTTGCTAGGAAATATAATTCTATGTTAGAAAATGTGCAGGTTAAGGCTAAAGAGCAACAAACGAAGGTGTACAATTCAATGCCGAATAGGACATTTCCATCTGCTCAGAAAGGTGGTCCCATAAGAAGAGCATCATCAGATCAATCTAGATCTGATTTGAAGTACCTTGAGTCAATCCAATGTCACACATGCTCTGGGTGGGGTCATTACTCAAACGAGTGTGATAACACTCTAAGGAAAATGGGCCTATGGGTATCCCTCAGTGACAATAAAGATGAGGAGACCAGTCAATCTGAAGATTCAGATCAAACAGCAATGATGGTCACAAATTGTGACTCGGACACTGACAGTGTTATCTCAAGTGATATCCAAGTTGAGATAGCACCTGCGATATTATCCAGCAGTAGGTATACCAATTTTTGTTTAACAAATGTTGTTTGTTTTGTGGGTTCTATTAACATGGATGCAGGTAGTTCACAAGAGCGTGAACACAGTAATGAGTTCAGCAAGGATGAACTCATTTGTGATCTTAAGAACCTTTGCAAAGAATTGCTTGAAGAATGGAAAAAAGAGAACAAAAAAGTGTTGCTCTTTTCCAAAGAAGTTCAAGATCTGATGAATGGCATGACTAAGTTAGAAGTCCAACTCACAAAAAAGGATACAGAGCTGGACAAAGTCAAGGCCAAACCTACTCTAGCCGAGGCCACATTTAAAAAACTTAACACGGGTTCTTCCAAGCTGGAAGAAATCCTAGGGTTGAGCAAACCACTCAAGGCAGGTATGGGTTTTCAAGGGTCTTTAAATGCTATTACATCTACTTTGCCTAATAAAGAAGATAAAACGGTTTTTGTTAAAGAAAGGGATAATGTTAAACTTCTGTCTTCTGATAAGATCTCTGACAAAGTCAGAGTATGTAACTATTGTTACTCTACTAGACATTTTAAAAATAAATGTAAAACTCTTTTAAAGAAATAGTCCAGTTCATCAGTGCTACCTTAAGTGTTGCCTAGAACTTCAGATATCACTTGCAGTCAGAAGGGAATTAATCCAAGTAAGAAAGCATGGAAACCTAAATCTAATCTGAGATGTGATGTTGTTTACACTACTTTAAAGACCAATGTTGAAGGTTCATGGTATTTTGATAGTGGTTGTTCACGTCACATGACGGGAGCACAAATGTTTTTAAAGAAATATGAACCTATTCAAGGTGGTAGTGTAACATATGGTGGTGGTGGCAAGAGTAATATAGTAGGAAAAAACATTCCGAATATACCTGGATTTCCTGCTTTGAAAAATGTTTTGCATGTTGATGGACTTGTAACTAATTTAATTATTATTAGCCAACTTTGTGATGACAATCTTGAAGTGAAATTCAATAAGAACACTTATAAAGTTTTTGATTGTACTAATAACTGTGTTATATCAGGTACTAGGTCAAGTAATAACTATTATCTTGTTGAGGATAAACAAGTGTGTCATTCTGTGAGAGTTGATGATGCTACTTTATGGCATCAAAAGTTGGGACATGTCCATTTTCGTAACATTGTGAAACTGCTTAAGGTAGAAGCTATTAGTGGTATTCCTAACCTGGACATAAGTAAGAAAATCATATGTGAGGATTGTCTCAAAGGTAAACAGACACGTGTTGCCTATAGTGCTACCCAATATCATGAGGAGTACTCTGGAATAACCCAATATTTCCAACTTTTACATATGGATTTAATGGGTCCAGTTGAGGTAGAAAGTTTAAGAGGTAAGAGATATTCTTTTATCATAGTAGATGATTTTTCTAGATTCACTTGGGTGTATTTTTTGAAAGAAAAATCAGAAACTTTTGAAAAGTTTAAGATCTTACATGCTAAAATCAAAAACATGTTTTGTGCTCTTATCATTCGAATAAGGTCTGACCATGGAAAGGAGTTTGATAATTATTTGTTTTAAACTTTTTGTGAATTAAAATGAATTAAACATGAATTTTCGGCTCCTAAAACACCTAAACAAAATGGGGTGGCAGAGAGGAAAAAAATGACCTTGCTTGAAATAGCTCGTGTGATGTTGTTTTCAAAAAGGATTTCAAAAAGGTTTTGGGTTGCGGCCTTAAGCACGGCTTGTCATACGACCAATAGAGTTTTTCTAAGACCCGGTACTACAATGACACCACATGAAAATTTGAATGGTAGGATACCAAAAGTTCATTATTTTCCTATATTTGGGTGTGTGTGTTTTATTCTAAATGATCGGGATTTATTAGCCAAGTTTGACTCTAAAAGTGATAAGGCAATATTTCTTGGGTATGCTCAGAATAGTCGAGCATATAAGGTTTATAACCTTAGGTTAAAAGCCATTCAAGAATCAGTTTACGTTGTTTTTGATGACCTAGCAAGTGTTACATGTGATGGAGTGCAGAAATCTCCATTAATATTGCTGGAAGAGCTGGAGGAACAAAGTAAAGAAAGTGATACCACTGATGCTGACCAAAATGCTACCACTGAAGGGATAACATCTCAGGTATCACCTGAAGCCAGTCCAGGAACTGAAAATGACTAACAGTCTGATGATGATGCTAATGTGCATGGAGAGTTAAGAAGAGATCCACCAGCTAGGATCAGAAGAAATCATCCTTCTTCTCAGATTATTGGAGAAGTGGATGAAGGGGTACAAAATATGAACAAAGAGCCTATTAGCTATCGTGAAATGGTGAGGTATGTGTGCATGTCCACCATATACCATAAGGTAAAATACTCTTGTTTTGTTTCCTCTTTAGAACTCAAGAATGCTTTAGAAGCTTACAAAGATAGTTTTTGGATACAATCCATGCAAGAGGAACTTGAACAATTTGCTCATAATGAAGTTTGGTTTTTAGTGCCACGTCCTATTAACACTAATGTAATTGGTACAAAATGGATTTTCAAAAATAAATCGGGAGCAAGGAAATATTATTTGGAACAAAGCACGTCTTGTGGCTCAAGGTTATACACAAATAGAAGGTGTTGACTTTGATGAGACCTTTTCTCCCGTAGCTAGAATAGAATCTATGAGACTCCTCTTGGCAATAGCTTGTTATCTAAAAATTACCTTGTTTCAAATGGATGTTAAAGCTGCCTTTTTAAATGGTTATTTAAATGAAGAAATTTATGTTGACCAACCAAAAGGTTTTGAAGATCCTCATCAACCAAACCACGTATATAGACTTGATAAAGCCTTATACGGCTTGAAACAAGCTCGACGTGCGTGGTATGGTCGCTTAACCTCTTTTTTACTTGAATATGGTTTTGCAAGAGGTGAAGCGGATAGGACTTTATTCATTTTAAGGCATGGAAAAGAACTAGTCATTGTTCAAATATATGTTGATGACATAGTCTATGTCTCTACGTCTCAAACTTGTTTAAAAGATTTTGTAGAGGCTATGACGTCAACATTTGAAATGAGCATGATTGGTGAGCTAACATTCTTCTTAGGCTTGCAGATGAAACAATCAAGTGAAGGGATATTTATTTCACAAAGCAAGTATGCAAAAAACTTAGTGAAAAGGTTTGGGTTGGAGGGGGAAAAGAGCTCTAAGATTCCTATGTGTTCATCTCTTAAACTTGGTAGAGACCAAGTAGGTGAGGATGTTGATCCTACTTTATATCGTTCCATGATAGGTAGCCTTCTCTATCTCACCTCTAGTCGTCCTGATATCATGTTTAGCGTATGCGTTTTTGCACGTTATCAAGCCAATCCTAAAGTCTCCCACCTTAATTCTGTCAAAAAAATTATTAAATATGTTTCTGGAACAAGTGAATTAGGAATTTGGTTTAGTAAAGATACTAATGCCAATTTAGTAGGCTTTAGCGACTCAGATTGGACGGGGGATATGGATGATAGGAAGAGTACTAGTGGGGGATATTTTTACTTGGGTAACAATTTAGTATCATGGTATAGTCGTAAACAAAACTGTTTCCTCTTTCCACAGCTGAATCTGAGTATGTTGCAGATGGTAGTTGTTGCTCACAACTTATTTGGCTAAAACATATGCTAAATGATTATGGCCTTGAGAATAATTCTTTGACTATATACTGTGATAACTTGAGTGCTATCAACATTTCAAAAAAACCCTGTTTAGCATTCCCGCACTAAGCACATAGATATACGTCATCATTTTCTTAAAGATATGGTAGATAAAGGCCTAATTCACACTGATCATATTGATACTAAGTATCAATTGACTGAAATCTTTACAAAGGCCTTAGACCACGAGAGATTTTCTAGTTTAAAAAGATCTCTTGGTCTTTGTAATCTCTGAGTCTGTTTGTCAGTGCTACCTCAGGTGATGTTATCATTTAGGGTAACACTTGTATATTAGTGTAGTTTTTCTTCTGTTTATTTTTTAAAAAATGACTTTATATTCTCTTAATCTGGTTAGCTAAGTTCTAATCGTGGCACATGCTGACCTTTTTGTTATGGTAGGTTATCACCTAGGTTAACATGTTTGATATCATTCCATTTCACATGCTTATAGTGACAAAGTCACTAATCACTCTCTGTGATAAATGAAAAAGGCAAATAGGCTATGTTTCCTTCCATACTATTCTCTCGAGCTCAGGGCACGGCGTTCGCTGCGATGATGTACTCTTGTCAATAAGAATGTATGAGGCGATTTATGCTTAGTATTAGGGACATGGAGCTCATTACTATAGTGTACCCTACTTGAAAGGCATAAATCAATAAAATTTTGCACATAAAATAATACTCGGGGCATGGAGCTCGTTACTACGATGCTTCCTTGTTTAAAGAAGTTTAATGAAATTTTATAACTAGCAATGCCTCGTATACTTGAAAGTTAGGCTTGTTGTGCCTCAAAGTACTTAAAAAGTATAGGCTTGTTATGCCTGAAATGCTTGAAAATGGCTAAAGCTTGTTATGCCTCAAGTGCTTGAAAATGAATATATTTATCAAGGGATGTTTATCTTATATGTTATTCTATGTTTTACCATTATTTCCTTAACACATTAGTGCATGCTATATTAGTGTTTATTCTTAATTTTTCGAAATTTGTTGATTAAATTTTTAAAATTTTTAAAATCTGAAAGTCTTGTTTAAGGGGTTTACGATTTTGAAAACGTCTTCAACAAGTTTTCTTTCTTTTTGGGTAAACTTTGTTAAATAACAAATCCCAATAAATGTTGATATTTATTAATCATTTCGGATTTGCTTATTTTCCTTTTTTACTTAATTTTTTCTTTTATTTAAAGTTGATAATATATATATATATATATATATATATATATATATATATATATATATATATATATATATATATATAAGAAACATATTTTTTTTTAATGGCCGATTATTGTGTTTGGTTGTTGTGGATAATTGTGGGTTAAATAGGGTGAGTTGTTGAGTAATATTAGGAGAGCTACTATGTAGGGGTTTATGAGAGTTTATAGGGTTTAAGTTAGGATGAGTCTAACATTCCATCTTTGTGGAGTTTAGAAATGCGTTTCTCATTTTTATGACCAAGCCGGCAATGCCACATGAACCAGTTGTTCGCGTCATTCGGTTTAGACTTCTTGTCCACATGATAAACATTTTCAACACTATTTTGTTTCTCATCAACATCAAGAACATAAAGGCCATTAAATGAATTTGCAATACCATAAAGCATATCATTTAAATAAATATAAAACTTCTTATTCTTAATAAGAAAATTATACCCTTCATTATCCAAACAAGAAACAGAAATAATATTCCTACTCAAATCCGAAATATAGTAACGATTGTTCAAAACAAGTACTAAGCCACTAGGTAAAGTTACATCATATGTCCCTACGGCTAATGCAGCAACTCTTACTCCATTTCCCACACGTAGTTCAACTTCACCTTGTTTGAGTAGCTTTCTATTCCTTAGTCCCTGCACATTTAAACAAATGTGAGATCCACATTCGGTATCTAATACCTATGAACTAGAAACAGAAAGGAAAATATCTATCATATAGATACCTGAATCAGAAGCAATCGTATTGCCCTTCTTCGCCTTTTGTCCTTCCTTGTTAGCCTTGCAGTTGCACTTCTAATGGCCAACCTCTTGGCAATGGTAGCAAACCGCATTCTTTTGAGACACTTTGGGAGCCTCTGCGGCAACGGCAACTTTTGCCTTAGGTTTAGCAATACTTGCTTTACCTTTGCCATCTTTCTTGAACCCTTTGCCTTTGTTAACCATTAACACAGTATCGGTTCAGGGCTTCTTGATATTCTTCTCTGCGGTCTTAAGCATCGCATGCAATTCCGAGAGATTCTTATCCATGCCAGTCATGTGATAGTGCATAATGAAATGACCATAACTTTCAGGCAATGAATTCAATATCAAATCCGTGATGAGTTCCAAACTCATCGAATTACCAAGACTTTCGAGACGCTCAATGTGACCCTTCATCTTAAGGACATGAGCTCCCATCGATTGCCCCTCTTGCATCATGCATGCAGTTAGGGCCTTAACCACATCAAACCGCTCATTTCTTGCTTGCACTTGGAACATTTCCTTTAAGCGCTCCACAAGATCAAATGCTGTCTCTATGTGCTCAAGGTCCTTCTGAAGAGCCTTAGACATAGTGGCAAGCATAAGGCATGCAACATCTGTAGAATCATCATTATATTTCTTATGTGCATCCCTATTTGTCCTAGAAGCATTTGCAGCAGGTTGAGGTGGAATGGGTTCATCGAGAACGTACAGTTTCTTATCTTGCCTTAGAACAATTCTAAGGCTTCTGATTCAATTAGAATAGTTTGTACCGCTCTCTTCAATCTTGTCCTTCTCAAGGACTGATCACAGTGACAGGGTTGATTATTGTGATTAGCCATTCTACAATAAAATATGCAAACAATATAAATATATATCAATATCAACACATTTATCATCTAAGAACAAATAATGTATTTCATAAATACTCTCACTAAATTATACACCTTCAAATATAAACATGTATCATATAATCATAGTAGGCTAAGATCCATATTTCACTTGATTTTGGTTTACCTGAGTCAATGCCCGAAATCAAGCTATTTAGGTAGAGATATCAATCTTATCACTATATGACTCTTAGATCTTTTATGAGATTTCCTTAGACATCATTGAATGTACGCTCGGCGAAAAATTTATGAAATTAAGAGTCGCCACGCCGTTTTAAAGGAAACATTGAAAACCTTTTTGAAAAGAGAAAATGGGTTCGGGGATCAGATTACGTGTTGGGAAGAACCGAGAGTTCACCCAACACGCCTCGTAAACGAGTCTTTCTAATATTCAACATCCAAAATCATTCAAACGTGTGTGCAAATGTGTGAGACAAAAATATGTGTATAAATGCATATTAATGCTTTGCTTTATTGATCAAAATGAGAGAATTACGTCTTGTGAGCCACTTGGTATGGGAGGCCACATCCCAATTACAATGAGGATTGAACAAATTACAATTGAAAAGTGGCTTCTGCAGAGTGGCAAGATGTGTCGCATGACACATGATCTTCCAGGCTACTTGTGTCGCGTGACACAGGACTCAACATTAAAGGTTTTATCGCGTGACATAAGTTGACATATGCAGAAGCTTTACATTACTGAATTGCAGAAGGCATAAGGACAATACATATCAAATTATATCAACAATTTACTTCAGAAAACACACGAATCAGTGATTAATCATTCAAGTGAGTGTGGATATGGGGGGATCCACGCTCCCTTGATGAACAAGTCGCAATTACACCCAAATTAAACCATAAGCATGAGTAATATGGAACAATGAGATTTAAACAGAGAGATTACGATTGCAACTTCATAATTAGAGCAGATGGAGCTTAATTATCAAGTCATGAATAGAAATTGTAGATGAATTGTGCAAAGAGCAAATATAAGAGAGAGAAAGAGGGAGGGAGTTGTTACCCTTGTAGTCCTCAAATTCTATACCAAGTTAGGTATGGAATTCTTCTAAATCAGCTCCAAATTCGAACTCTCAGATTGAGCAGCTTTGGAGTTGCAAGTATGTGTATGAGTGTGTGTTGAATTGATATGGAGTTGTGAGAGAGAGAGAGAGAGGGAGATTTGGATGAGGGAATTGATGTGGATCTGTATGGAAGGAGGAGAGAGACGAGCTTCTGGGATAATTTTGACAGAGTGACAGTAGGGAGGCTGGAAGGGATCCAGAAATGAGAGGGGGGTCTTATTTACAATCTGCTGGTGAGGGGCTAGTTGTGTCGCACGACCCAACGCTTGTGTTTTCCTTGGCTCGTTGTGTCGCACGACTTGGCTGGCCACTTAACCGTTTCTGGCGCCAACAACCTATTCTGGAACATTCCGGGATAATTCCTCCAAGGTTCAAAATGAATAATTCTCTATAGGTCCTTCTGCGTGGAAAAAATTACTTAAAAGTACTTATTTCGCAAAAAAACTTATAAAAAGTTCCGAAAGTCTCAGAATGGATCAGAAATTTACCAAAACACCCCTAGTGCAATTTTATTATATTAAAAGGCACTTATGAAGGGTCGCGAATTGGATTGGTATACTTACAGAGCCCCTCGGCAACGTCACTTATGGAAGAAGTGAGGTTGTCGATAAGAAGGATCCCAAGCCCAATGAGCGGCTGGTGGGAAAGATAGACCAGAGTGGTCAAATTGCCGGACCTTCTGGGATATGGCAAATAAAGGAAAATGATTGATGTGGTTGGATGGCTGGACCTTTGGAGAGAGGATTCCTACATATCCCTAGGAGGGAATCAAGCCTGATCGTAGTTCAGAGAAGTGAGAACTTGCGGTGTCTCAAACCGAAGGAAGACCGAAGCGGTCAAATGGCTGGACCTTTTTGGGAAAGGATTCCTACGTATCCCTAGAAGGGAAACAAGCCGGATCGTAGTTCAAACTTGTGAGCCACTTGGTACGAGGGGTCACATCCCAAAATTTGACTGTAAGGGGAGTCACCCGAGAATTGACTGTTAGGGGAGTCACCTGAAATTTGACTATTAGGGGAGTCAACCAGAATTTGACTGTTAGGGGAGTCACCCGAATATTTTACTGTAAGGGGAGTCACCCGACGATATGAATGTTAGAGGAGTCACCCGGAATTTGACTGTTAGGGGAGTCGCCCGAAATTTGACTGTTAGGGGAGTCACCCAAAGTTTTGACTGTAAGGGAAGTCACCCGGAATTTGACTGTTAGGGGAGTCGCCCGAAATTTGACTATTAGGGGAGTCACCCAAAGTTTTGACTGTAAGGGGAGTCACCAGAAGATTTGACTGTTAGGGGAGTTACCCGAAATTTGACTGTTAGGGGAGTCACCCAAAATTTGACTGTTAGGGGAGTCGCCCAAAATATGACTGTTAGGGGAGTCACCCGAAGTTTTGACTGTAAGGGGAGTCACCCAGAATTTGATTGTTAGGGGAGTCGCCCGAAATTTGACTGTTAGGGGAGTCACCCGAAGTTTTGACTGTAAGGGGAGTCACCAGAAGATTTGACTGTTAGGGGAGTCACCCAAAATTTGACTGTTAGGGGAGTCACCCGGAATTTGACTGTTAGGGGAGTCACCCGAAATTTGACTGTTAAGGGAGTCACCTGAAGTTTTGACTGTTAGGGGAGTCACCCGAAATTTGTCTGTTAGGGGAGTCACCTGAAGTTTTGACTGTAAGGGGAGTCACCAGAAGATTTGACTGTTAGGGGAGTCACCCGGAATTTGACTGTTAGGGGAGTCACCAGGAATTTGACTGTTAGGGGAGTCGCCCGAAATTTGACTGTTAGGGGAGTCACCCGAAATTTTGACTGTAAGGGGAGTCACCCGAAGATTTGACTGTTAGGGGAGTCACCCGGAATTTGATTGTTAGGGGAATCACCCGAGACTTGACTGTAAGGGGAGTCACCCGAAATTTGACTGTAAGGGGAGTCGCCCAAAATTTGACTGTTAGGGGAGTCACCCGAAGTTTTGACTGTAAGGAGAGTCACCCGAAGATTTGATTGTTAGGGGAGTCACCCGAAATTTGACTGTTAGGGGAGTCACCGGGAATTTGACTGTTAGGGGCATCACCCGGGATTTGATTGTTAGGGGAGTCACCCGGAGATTTGACTGTTAGGGGAGTCACCCGAAATTTGACTGTAAGGGGAGTCACCCGAAGATTTGACTGTAAGGGGAGTCACCCGCGATTTGACTGTTAGGGGGGTCACCCGAAGATTTGACTGTAAGGGGAGTCACCCGAGAATTTGACTGTTAGGGGCGTCACCCGGAATATGACTGCTGGGGGAGTCACCCGAAGATTTGACTGTAAGGGGAGTCACCCGAGAATTTGACTGTTAGGGGCGTCACCTGGAGATTTGATGAAGGGAGGGACGGACCCGAGGATTTTTTGATGACGAGAGGGATGGACCCGAGGATTCTTTGACTTTAGGGACAGACCCGATGATTTTGATGAAGGGAGGGACGGATCCGAGGATTTTTTGATGACGAGAGGGTCGGACCCAAGGATTCTTTGACTTGAGGGACGGACCCGATGATTTTGATGAAGGGAGGGACGGACCCGAGGATTTTTTGACGACGAGAGGGACGGACCTGAGGATTCTTTGACTTGAGGGACGGACCCGATGACTTTGATGATTATCTGCCAATGAGAACGGGCTTTTGATGAAGATGCTCTATCCAACACGGGATTTTTGATGATTGTCAAACCAGATGAACTTTGCTGTCGCTGAGACTGATTAGCACTATTTGCTTGGAGATTGAGGCATTTGAAGTTCTTTCAGACGAGCATTGCTTGGAGACTCAGGTAGCTAAGGCTCTTTTAGACGATGCTGATAAGTCTGAAGAAGATTAGACTGATGAAGATGATGAAGGCAGAACATGCCACCTGCAGGATTTGAAATCTTTGTCCAGATTGTGATTGAGGAATAGTCCTCATGATCAGATTGTGATCACTTGATTATTGTACCATGTGGGGGAAAACACAACACTCTAGGCACTTTTCAAGGATTTGAACTCAATTATTGTTAATTTTATGCATTGATATACTTTATTGCACGAGTCCATCTCGGCTGGGGATGAAAATGGAGGGAGAATTTTGCATGGCTCGACGAGCTGATATGTATATGTAGCAAATGATGAATTCTGTATGGGATGAATGTATATATGTATGATGATATATGGGTTGTGATGAATGGGTTGCGAACCCTCTCCCATAAACTTGAGAAGTGTATGGGTGATGGATGATATGGCGCAGCCTAGGCAAGTCGGGGCATGCCCTGAGAGTACAGATTGCAGCATGTTGAGCAGGTGATTGACAAGAACAATGTGTGTCACGCGTCCGAAACGGCAAGCAGCAGAGGAAGTGCAAAGAATGCCCTCGCCTTGAAGAGATGACTAGGCGAAGCCCCGATCTTGAGGAGGTGGCTTGGCGAAGCCCCAGTTGGTAATGTCCATCAGTCTCGAAGTGAACCTGATAAGAAGTGAATGCAGAGAATACCTTGGCAAAAATAGCGATACGGGATATCCTGAGAGAACAGCTTAGCAAAGCCCCAGCTTGAAGAGCTCCACTGCAGCCCTATTACAGACAGAATCATCATGTGGCCAAGGAGGCATCCATCTTTTCGGACCTTAGTCAATCAGTCATTGGACAAGACTCAGAAATGTATACGTGTAGGGGCACATCTTTCGAAGAGTGGGAATGAATCCCGATTTTTTGTAACACACTCGCTTTGGGTTTGACTCTTTTGAGAGAGTATAAACGTAATGAGGTGTGGAAAAGTGTATGGAAGCCCCTGTTGACAGAAAGACAGTGTTTGGCTCTATTTCCCTATGATGTAGAAAAAGAAGACTTGTCGAGACATTTGAAAACTTGTCTTATTCATGATGATCACAAGGCTGCTTAAAATCCTTTATTGATGTTCGGGTTATTCAACCCCTAAGCTTGATATGAACAAATATTTTGATTAATCACGAGGAGAAAACCAACTGATATCAAGAATTGAATTTGGAAAGATGGAAAGAGAATCTGTGTATAGGGAGGGCCCTTGATGAGACTGGATTTTTTGAGATTTGAATGTATTTGTGACCGGACCATTTTTGGTTGCCTACGTTCCCCTCATTGTAAGGAGCTCAGGTCGCCGTAGTTAGGGCAAGTCCCGATTGAAAGAGAAGGAATGTGGAAATTCAAGATTTTGCGGAATTTGACGATTTGGAGAGTTGAAGCACATGTCTCCTTGGAGTGTCGATGAAAGACACGGATTCGAAGCCCCAGTGAGGCATTCACGGGAAATGTTTTGTGGAGAAGAAATGACATATGCTCACGCGAAATACCAAATTGGATTTGAATTTGCATAATCTTTGATTGATGATCTTGAATCGAGATGGATTAGTTTCCAACTTAAGCATGCAATGAAGCATTAATTTGATTTTGATCTCGAAGATATTAGAATGAAACTGCTATCCGGTAGGAACTGTAGCTGGGTTTCAGGGCTTCAATCGGCCATCAGGTGATTTGGAACATCATGAACTCTTAAGATGAGAGATCGGCTCTGCCTTTTACTGACTGAACCTCTAAAGATGAGAGGTTGGTTTTCAAGGATGTGTTTGGGATTTCTATGGCGAGGAAGATTGATTGCCTCTAAAAATGAGAGGTCGGTTTTTGACTTTAGCCAAAGGCAAGGGTAATGGTAATGGGAATATCCTCTAAAAATGAGAGGATGGTTTGGGATTGAGTTTGGTGGATTTTGGTGAGAGGAAGTCCATGCTATCGAGAGCTTTTGTGAACTTGCGATAATTCGGGCTCCTTTTTTAAAATTGGAGAGCCTCTTGAGAAGTCGAGGACTTTTGTTGAATTGAGAGGATTCAACATCCATTTGATAATTGGAAAGGCCTCTTGAGAAGTTGAGGACTTTTGCTTAATTGTGAGGATTTAAAATCCCTCTTTTGATAACTTGGAAGGCCTCTTGAGGAGTTGAGGATTATATATGTCCTTCTTTCATGACTTGAGTATTTTGTGCACCACCTATTTTCGAAGCTAACTTCTTGGCATCGCTTGGACTTCTCTCAGCAAGGAGCAAAGATGATGGCTAAATAGGGTTTTAAAACATGCCGATCTTGAAATGAAAGGGTATTGAGGGTGAGGTAATGGCTTCCCTAGGGTGAAAGGCTTCAACCGCAATCCCTACCAGATAATCTAAACGAGATTAAGGCTTCATTGCTTGCTTAAGCTTAATTGAGAAAGATTAATGCAAATTCTTTGAGCAACGAAAATGTTGAGTATGGTAAAAGAGATGTGAGCATATTAGATGCGAGATGGGGAATTGATGAGCCCCAATTTGAGAAGGATATCAGTTGATTTTCTCTCTCCGATTAATTTAAATATTAATCATTTCAATAAATTATTGATTGAGCAGCACAAGTGATCATGTGGAATATAACCATTTCAATTAAAATGAAAGACAGTCTAGACCCTACGAAACTGATTGAATATATCATCTTCAACTCAGGATGGGAGGACCCGTTGGAATCATGGGAGAGGATTGGTAACCATGCTGGGGCGAGCCTTCTCAATCTTTCCCTCATCAACAAGCCTTTGAATGAGCAACTTCAGAGAGACGCAGTCGTTGGTGGTATGGCCAGGATATTGATGGTAACGGCAGTATTTGCTCGCATCCAGATTGGGATTGGGCTTAACAGGGTTGTAATTATCAAGAGGCTTGATCATCCCAGTCTTGACTAAACCATTAAATGCCTCTTCAGTAGTCATACCAAGATCATCATATTTCTTTGGCTGGCGAGGCGGAAACTTCCCACTGCTTTGACCAGTGCTTCCTCCCTGAAGGTTGTTGACACTTTTGTCTTTGGCTAACTCTTCCCCTTTAGGGGCCACGGAAACTGGATTGACTATCCTGTAACGATAATCGCCACCATTATCGGCATTGGCATTTGGCGAAAGATTGAAAAGTCGATTCTCGCTACGAGCACCCATCCCTACCATCTCTCTCAAGTCAGGGTAACATCCATTCCCAATAGCTTCACGCAAAACTGGCTTCACACAAGACAAGAAAATATCCTTTTGGTCTTGTAAAGGAATCGGCTCGAATAACTCATTTAGCTTAGCATTCCACTTTTTGTAAAATTCAGTGATCGATTCATTGTTCTTTTGAATTGTACCAACCAAATCATCTCTAGTCGTGCGCCATTCAAGATTTCCCCTATACTTCTCAAGAAAGACTTCGGTAATCTGGCTCCAAGTAGAACGACTCTCTTGCTTCAAGGCAAGGAACCATGTAAGTGCTAGGCCCTTAAGAGTAAGATGGAAATACGAAGCCATAAATTCAGGAGTACAACCCATCGCTCCCATTGTCATTACATAAGTGTCAATATGAGTCTTCGGACATGCTGTACCATCAAACTCCATTTTAGGCATTTTGAATTTATGTGGGAGGGGTGTCACCTGACTCGGGTCAACTACCTTGAGACCACTGGATCCTATTGTCAATTTGTTGATCTGCTGTTGCATTTGTTTCAACAATGCAGCCACTTCTGGAGTCGTCCCGGGAAGCTGAGGAATAGCAGGAGCAATAATTGAAGAGGGTACCGGAAAAGCAGACAGAACTTCTGGAACATGCTTAACAGGCAAAGCAGCTGGAGGAAGGCTGAAGGTACTAGGAACATTTATGCTGCTATCTAACAAACTCACCGAACTTGGCACCTTATTTCCATACATATCATACCCATTAAACTGCCCCAAATTCTGAACATTAGGCTGCTGAGGACCAAGTTGAGCTGACTGATACCTGAACTGACTCACCCCCGGTTGTAGTGGAAACTAAGCATTCTGATAAGCAGAGAACTGACTTTGAGATGAAACCCCAGCATTCACACAAGGAGTCGAGTTGGGGGTAGAACCATACAAGTGCTGAGTAAGTAGGGAACATACCAGCGGCTGGGAGAAACCACCTTGAAATTGAGACTGGTTATGAGAGTACTGTGGGAATTCATATTGGCAAACCTGGCTACTCGACAAACGATACCGGCTACCCTGATGCTGCATAGCTACCTGTTGCTGTGAACCCTGAAAAGCACCATTCAAACTTTGTTACTGACGAAACTGTCCATACTGAAGACTATTCTGATTAACATTGTCTTGAGGCGGAGAATAACCCCCTTGAAACTGAAATCCATACTGACCCGGAGGCATTGAGGTATTAGGAGCTGGAGAAGAAGTTAAATCGAAAAAGTTAGGCGGCTGGCTACCAATCTTGCCGAATCCACCCTGAGCACCTTGATTTTAGACCTGAGAGACTGGAGGAGGAATCCTTCCTAGTGCATTCACGGACGTTTCCTGCACTGGCATGCGGACAGGGCAAGGAGCGTAATTAAGGGGAGAAGGCATGGCATGATAAGTGGGTTGAGGTGAGGAGTGATAAACAGGTTGGAGAAGGGGGGAAGCAGATCCATTCCCATTGTTACTGTCTTCAGTAATCTCCTCATAAGAACCGTCGTCCCGGTGAAGCACCGCAATCCCACGGGTACGCATTGACTCAACAAAGCGAGCATGCGCTTCTTCCTCTCGAGTCTTAGCAGTCTGGGCAAACAAATGGGACTCACGCTCGCGAGCTAGAGCAGCCTCCAAAGTAGCTCTCATCTCCTCCATAGACATATCGTTCAGACCCGACTGACCCAAAGCAGATGAACCTCCAAACTGGGCTGACGACACATTCTCTGCACCAGACATCTCAGATTCTGAAACAGATGAAAACTCCGCAGAAACTGCAACTGCCTCAGAGATACGAATCAAACGAGCGCCGGGAATCGGAGCACGCACCCAACTTGCCATAGCTGCAGAGGTGGATTGGGGTCGATAAGATGGTAGAGGAAAGAACCTTAAGAAGGTATGGGAGAGGGAAGAATATGAAAGGAAATGGACTCATGCAAGCGCTTTATTTCTGTTCAAGTAGAAATAAATGTCTTTTAAGTCCTAGGAACGGTTGGAAAAGGCTAAACCTTTATTCTCGCAATCTAAACCTCGGGGGGAACCTAGAGACACACCATCCAAAAATACACCAAATGTATTGATCAAAAATAAATAATAGGCAATAATACCTAAATAAAACCGAAGCATTTATGGGACGGATGAGCAATCCCAATTTCTGGGGTAATTTGGGCAGCATGACGGGTATTCCTGAGGAAATTCAAGGAACAATCCGACATGACCTCTCGTCGGTGCACGTTGACAAGGCGACATGATCTCTTGTTACAACATGTCGTGAGAGCGACATGTTCATACGTGAAACCATGTTGCGTTGGCAACAAGCCCATACGTGCTAGGTTTTGGGATAGGTACGAAAGCCTATTATAAGTTTTGAAACAATTCATTTTAGTATATTTTGAAAACGTTGAGTCAAAAAAACCAACCGTTGTGTAAGCTGAAAATGTGTGGTTCCACCTATGATGCGCTAGGGGGAAAGGATTGATATTAGGCGTTCAAACGTAGGCGACATACATCACCGTCCGCGATGCCGTCAATCGCACCAAATGGCTCTAGATCTAGTGACGTAGTGTGCGGGTGACTAGATTCCTTTATTTGCGAAAATGATTTTTTATTTATTTTATTTTATTTTATTTATTTTATTTTTTTATTTGAAAAGGGGGTGATAAATGGAAAATAACACACACACCCCAAACCCCACAGAGCAAAATAATCAAAATGATCATAAATTGATCATGGGGGACTGCCCCGCAATCAACAACCTGTACCAAGACCAAAACCTGCAAAGTTGCAAATGTTGTCACGCGACACAGGAATGGTGAGGCTAAGTATGTCGCGTGACAACATTAACCCTATTTCCAGAATTTCAATCAAAAGGGAACCCCAGCCTCCAAGCATAGCAATCATTCAATACTAGGCCTCAGCGCACCAAACAAAATACAAGGAGGAAAAGGAACAAAGCAAAGCAATAAATGCATTTATACACATATAATGTCACCAACAATGCACACACAAATGAATGAAATGGATGTTGAACAAGAACGAAAGTTTGACCCACTTTTGAAAACAAGTTTCAAATTATCCCCAGCGGAGTCGCCACTAAATGTATGCTCGCCGAAAATTTTATGTAAAATGAGAGTCGCCATGCCGTTTTAAAGGAAACATTGAAAACCTTTTTGAAAAGAGAATTTGGGTTTGGGGGTCAGATTACGTGTTGGGAAGAACCGAGAGTTCACCCAACACGCCTCGTAAACGAGTCTTTCTAATATTCAACATCCAAAATCATTCAAACGTGTGTGCAAATGTGTGAGACAAAAATATGTGTATAAATGCATATTAATGCTTTGCTTTATTGATCAAAAAGAGAGAATTACATCTTGTGAGACACTTGGTACGGGGGACCACATCCCAATTACAATGAGGATTGAACAGATTACAATTGAAAAGTGGCTTCTGCAGAGTGGCAAGATGTGTCGCGTGACACAGGATCTTCCTGGCTAGTTGTGTCGCGTGACACAGGACTCAGCATGGCAGGTTATGTCACGTGACATAAGTTGCCATATGCAGAAGCTTTACATTACTGAATT
Organism: Adenophora triphylla var. japonica; assembly: GCA_022495995.1. Classification (NCBI taxonomy): domain Eukaryota; kingdom Viridiplantae; phylum Streptophyta; class Magnoliopsida; order Asterales; family Campanulaceae; genus Adenophora; species Adenophora triphylla. The sequence continues at coordinate 349,145 of JAFEMH010001482.1, read as the reverse complement.
GCAGAAGGCACAAGGACAATACAGATCAAATTATATCAACAATTCTCTTCAGAAAACACACGAATCAGCGATTAATCATTCAAGTGAGTGTGGATATGGGGGGATCCACACTCCCTTGATGAACAAGTCGCAATTACACCCAAATTAAACCATAAGCTCGAATAATATGGAACAATGAGATTTAAACAGAGAGATTGTGATTGCAACTTGATAATTAGAGCAGATGGAGCTTAATTATCAAGTCATGAATAGAAATTGTGGATGAATTGTGCAAAGAGCAAATATAAGAGAGAGAAAGTGGGAGGGAGTTGTTACCCTTGTAGTCCTCAAATTCTATACCAAGTTAGGTATGGAATTCTTCTAAATCAGTTCCGGATTCGAACTCTCGGATTGAGCAGCTTTGGAGTTGCAAGTATGCGTATGAGTGTGTGTTGAATTGATATGGAGTTGTGAGAGAGAGAGAAAGAGAGGGAGATTTGGATGATGGGAATTGATGTGGATCTGTATGGAAGGAGGAGAGAGACGAGCTTCTGGGATAATTTTGACAGAGTGACAATAGGGAGGCTGGAAGGGATCCAGAAATGAGAGGGGGAGGGTTTTATTTATAATTTGCTGGTGAGGGGCTAGTTGTGTCGCATGACCCAACGCTTGTGTTTTCCTTGGCTCATTGTGTTGCAGGACTTGGCTGGCCACTTAACCGTTTCTGGCGCCAACAACCTGTTCTGGAACATTCCGAGATAATTCCTCCTAGGTCCAAAATGAATAATTCTCTATAGGTCCTTTTGCGTGGAAAAAAAAAATACTTAATAGTACTTCTTTCGCAAAAAAACTTATAAAAAGTTCTGGAAGTCTCAGAATGGACCGGAAATTTACCAAAACGCCCCTAGTGCAATTTTATTACATTAAAAGGCACTTATGAAGGGTCGCAAATTGGATTGGGGTACTTACAATCAAATGTCAAAAACCTGTTTTAAATCTCATATATGCCTTGGGTCAAATCTCATTTGAAAGCACCAATTAAGTCAAAACCTTTTTCAAACGTATGAGACATGGAACGATGCACCTAACTGAGTCAAAACTACATCAACCATTATCTCATCTTGTTCACAAATTAAGATATAAGATGCAACCAACTGAGTCGAAACTACATCAAATACCTTAAAGTATCACAAGTGTTCTAATCAAGGAATGGCATAAGACTTAAATATTTAGAAGGTTTTCATATTGTAACAAACATCGCATGGTAGTAACATAGATCTCATGTAAACATAATCATGAGCATAGGGTTTCCCAAAATTTCATGCAAACACTTTTGATTTCAATTTTGAGAAATTACAAATCTAAATAATCATATTAAATAGATTAACAACCTATGTGATTAACTAATCATATTAATTTATCATAAATCATAACCATGGCATATCTCATATACTTGTTTTTTCACAAAAACAAAACAAATAAATCTAGATCTATTTCATATAGCATGGTAGCAAATAATCAAATTAAATCTAGCGTGCAATTTCAATCTTAATCATGGCAAAACCAGGCTCTGATACCACTGTTGGGTTTTGGGGTTACAAATGCAACGAAAAAATATTTAAACAACAATAAAACCCTAGCTCTTAGATCCGTCTAGCATGAAAAGATTAAAAAAAACATGAAATAGAATTACATGCCTTTAATGCGATTTCGTTTGTCAAAATAGATCTCAAAATTCAAGCTTTGGAATTTTGATGTCGAATCGGATCTTCTTCTTCCTTGTTCAAATCCTTGGTGATGAAATCAACAATAGAGATCTTCAAGCTTTAGGAGATAAAGAAACCTCCCTCTAATGGTGATCCACACGCGAACGAACCAGGAACTCTTCTTGTTGGATTGCTAGATGATCCTTTCCGATTATTGAAACGTTTTCAATAATCAATGGCAAAAACTATTTGGTACTTTTGATTCAAAATCAAAATCAATCTCTAGAGTTTCAAAAACCTAGAACAATGATGTAGGGTGAGAGAGAGTTTTTGGCTGCCCAAGGACTTGTATTTATACATTGGTATAAATTCCTAACACTTAGGATTAAATTCTTGTCAAACACAAAAACCTAACCAGCCAAGGAAAACACGTACGGACTGGCTCAAGTTGTCGCGCTACATAGGGTGCCAGTGGCTAAGTATGTCGCGCCACGATTCGAGCCAAGAAATCAATTGGGCATATCAAAGGGCACGAGTCGTGCCTAAGGGCAAGAGTCGTGAGCACGACTCATCCCGTAGGGCACGAGTCGTCCCTTAATGATTGCTCTCTGATACAGTCGTCCCTTCACAAGGCACGACTTGGACAAAACGTGACGAGTCGTCCCTCATGGCTAAGTGTGTCGCGCGGTATAACAAGCCAGAATTCCAATTTTCAGGCAACGTATGTTGCACTACAGACCAAGCCAGAAATCCAAGTTTCAGCCAGAATCAAATTCGTTCTTTGTGTGTTACCCAATAGGAATTATATTATGTTGGTAGTGAGTCAAAATATGACCTCACAGGACATAAGTGGTTTCTAGCAAACCATTATATCCACCCAATTAATATAACATCAAAGCTTGATTCCTCGATAGATCAAATGTCACAGTCCCTTTGTCCACGATGTTCAATTGAACATGAGTCATGGTCTAGGTCAACTCATCTCGTTCAATGCTTTCTCGATTCCGAATATGTTGATAATCCAAATGCATTTGATCTCTATCAAATCACTTTAGTGTGGCCACACATTTCATTAACATCATTCATCGAGGGGCCCAAGCAAACATCTCTCTTCAAAAGAGGGACAAATCTCGTCTTGACTTATCATTCTTCCCTACATGAGTCCAATCGTGGCAACATAGCCCTTATTTCTATTCGATTAAAGATAGTGTTAGACTATATCAAATACGATCTTCATCATGTGGAAGACGATGATAATCTCAGGTACAAAGGATTCAATAACACAACTATCATGAGATTTAATCATGACAAAAGACCATGTCATAAATCACATAAGTAGGTCAAGTCCAATACTTGTTCTCTAATAAGTATCCATAAGTGTAATGTGCATCTCCATTCATATAATCATCTCCATGATTATCCATTACCAACTTATACTAGTTGTTCACAAAAACTAGGGAATAAGTTCAATATAATAAACATGCAAAACATATAATGAACCAAATAAACATGCTCTATAATAAATGGTAAAGATGACACATAACAGTTCAAGTTAAACATAACTATAGCCTAGGGCATTACACCAATAGCTAGAGCTAACACCCAGCCCTAACGTGATTGTTGTTTTGCAAGATGTCATTATACAATGAGATAGTCCAAAGCACATACCAGAAAAGTCAATGTGTGCAGTCGTGCATCCTAACAACATCTCCAAGTTGTAAGGTAACATCCACTACGGCTTAAAAGATTATACATTTTTTCTAAAGTTTGTTGATTATCATAACTTCGCCTTGGCGCACGTTAAGGTATTCACCTTCTACGGTTTAAAAGATCTTACATCTTTTCTAAGTCTATTGGTTAACATAACCCCGCCTGAGCGCACGTTTTCTCACCATTTGAGAACTAAGGGTTACAACATTGTGACATGTTGTCTTTTCAACTTGGTTACAACATTGTTACATATTGTCTTTTCAACTTGGTAATAACATTTACATGTTATCCCCGTCAAGTGGTTGTGACATTTACATGTTACCAATGAACAACAAAGAGTCCATAATCATAGAAGCGGTCCCAATGTAAAAATATCAAAGAGAGAAGGCAAAACACCCAACAAGACTAAGATGTTGAACCAACCCAACATCTCCAAAAAATCTAATGTACTGACTCTTACGAGTCCTTACGAATTAAAAAGTATCCTTGAGGATAAACCCTCATCAAATCGTTTCTGAAATAAAAAGAAATAACATCCTATAGTCATTCAGTGTTACTGTCTTGAGCATCATTAACCTGCTCAATCTTCTTGGAAGTAACCTCACCCGCTTTTTCATCAATAATCCTCTGCAGAGTTGGATTCTCATCATCCAAGTCCCAATTCACGTGCTCTCCTTCCTGGTATTCCTTGATCATTTGGATTCTTGCTTCAAAAACTGCCTTCGCAGTTTCGTTCACCATGTCATCATGGAGTATTCTCATCTCCCTCTCATGTCTCACGTCAACACTGGCAAGTCTGGACCTCCATTTTAAAATTTCTTCATCTTTAGCCCTGACTTCTAATCTCTTCTCTCTCAGTATCTTAGCAGCATCCTTCAGATCCTTCTCATATTCAGCTCTATCCATGTCTAAGGTGTCGCATTTTACCTTCCACATTCTGATTTCTTTAAACATCAACTTAGCAATCGAAACAGCCTGTTATCAACAAACAAGAGATATTGACCAGAATGAAAGAGGGTCTCTATACAAAAATTCGAATAACCAATTACCTTACTCTCTAGCACCTCCTCACTCCGAGTCTGCTTCTCAGCGTTAGTGTCTTGATCCTCTCTTTTCCTCTTCAAAGTAACCTTATTGTCCGCCTTAGGTATATTCTCTTCTACTTTCTTATTGCCTTTATACTTAGACACAATATCATTGGTCATAAAGTCGGATTGAGTCAATGCAAATAAACAATATATGTTAGTATGGACTTGTCAAGAAAACCGATCTAATGGTACGATGGATCAAACTCACTTTTTGGAGAAATGTTGCAACTTTGGACTTGGCAAATATGAATGAAGATTGCACCATCTAGGCTGATCTTGCCATAATATAGGAAAAGACACCGGTATGGAAGGGATTTGAAAAGATTTGTTGATATTAGGGCCATCCGAGAATGACAGTTATTGATTCCTATCATAACTCTACAACTTCCTTTCAACCGTCACATGAAGATATTCTTGTCAAAATATTAAAGCTTTCCGTATTTCAGCATGGAAAAGTCTTAATATTTTGGGAGCAATTGTTTCACCATAAAAATTCCACTCAGCATGTTCTACATCTTGGACATTCATCTTGAGGTAACGTCTTGACTTACATCTTCGACTAACGCCTTGAAACTGTTTGTTGTATTTTCCTATTTTTCAGGAACAAAATTATAAATAAAAATAACTCATTTGAACGACTGCATGGACTTGGTCAAGCAACAATACAACGATCTCATCCATCAACCAAGGGATAACGGCTGATCTTCATCAACAAATGACGAGATTCTAGGCGGAATATTAGCATGTCATTCAAGTTGTTGTTTTTTCAGTTATGATCATGTCTATGTATTATTCCTAGAGCGCACATGTATACACGTTACACATTATTGCTTACTCTCATACTGCACTTGTACTTGAAAGCTACAATACTCAATAATATTTCTTTGGTTTAGGTAGGCTTTCCAAAAGCCTCCTGAGGTTTTTCCCTAGAACGATTGTTCTAAGGGTTTCCTCGTTACATCCTCGCGTTCATCTTATTTGTAAATTATATTCCATTTGTGCCCAAACATCCTTGATAAGATAAATTTAATTGTTGAAATTTGTCCAAAACAGGTTGATTGCCCCTTTCCTAGAGGGCATGGTAAGTATTTACATTTTTCATTATCTTTTCTAGTTTTTTTTTTAACTTCAATTTATTAACTTATGTCTCATTCTTTATTTTTTTTGCTATAAAAACAGGTGCAAAACCTTCAACGTATGTATATGACCAATGAGGAGCAACAACATATGTCGTGTCCGCAGCAAGCTGATATGCGGAGGTTGATTATACACACGCTCACTAACATTAGGGAGCATCAATGACTTGAGGTTGCAGTACATCCAGCACCGGTAGATCGCGTCCAGGGGGTAGAACCTCGACAACGTCGTGTTAGACGTCGTGCACAGCCACAACCACAAATGGACTTCCACGACGAGCCAGATGAGCTAGAGCCGAGGTCCAATCAGAGCGCGAGGTCCAGCCTTATTATGAGACTCAGTATGATGGACTCTTTGATTATCCTTCATAGTGGGGACCTACTCAGGTGGAGGAGGCAGAGGAGGGGATTAGATATGAGGTTGAGGAGGCTATTTATTCAGGTGTTTACCCTGGCCATGACCCGAGTCAGGTGAGTGGGGTTATTAATGATGATGATGATTTCGTTGACCCTCCTCCTAGGGTATTTATTCAGGTGTTTAACCTCGTCACAAATGGACTTGCGACTTCATCTAGTGGGGTACGTCTTACCCCTGCTCAACGGGAGGAGTTGATTAGAAGAGGGTGTCAGGAGCGGCATTCGACGAAAAAGTTCACCCCGACTGCCTATAACAGAAAGTGTGAGGGGAGAAATAAGTGAAACTATTTTTTTATTTAGATGTAATAAAACTTTGTGATATTAGTTGTAAGAAAACATTTATGGATTTTCTGTATGATTTTTTAAGTTTTTATTTGGATGTTTGTTGTATGATTTTTAGGTTTTTGTACAGTGGTATTAGTTGTAAGAAAACATTTATGGATTTTCTGTATGATTTTTTAAATTTTTATTTGGATGTTTGTTGTATGATTTTTAGGTTTTTGTACAGTTTAATATAGTATTGTTTTGAGACTTTAGTACATGTTTTACAGTTAGGTATTATTAGAAATATAATATTATATTCCTAATAGGTATATTGTTTTTGATATATTTTACGGCTTATAAAATATGGTATATGAATTTTCTGTGTGCAGGTGGGATTACAGCAATTTGCTGCTATTAGGACACGGGGTAACATTATATAAGATTCCTCTCAATCTTCAAAAACCTCTTCAATGCCCTTGTGCTTTACACACCATGCCTTCTTATAGGTAATTTTCTTTCCAAACATATCACTGATGTGTGAAATAATAACTTGAACCTTTACATCTGAATCGCCCTTAATAATACTAACTAATTGTCGACCAATAAAATTCGCATATATGTTGGGGTGATCTCGACTTTCTCCAGAATATAAGTAGCAATGAGGAGCCTTATACTTGGTCACTTCCCAATAGCCAAACTTCCTTCTACTCACACGAAAATAAAATTGCATGAAAACTTTTTCAATAGACATTCAATTACCCATGTGTGAGTTATGCTCTTTCTTACCCTGAACCGGTGATTTGTGAGAATATGATACATTTTTATATCAAATTGCACCCCTTTCTTGCCAGAAAAGCGTATCCCTTTAGCAATTTCATCTTTCTCTGGATCTCAAACAGGAAAACTAGGTTCATTATAGTAATCAATGAAACCTTCTTCTTGTCAAGCAAAACAACCAATATCACAGTAAAAAGGATAATCCGCTCTCTCATACCTTCGAATTTTCGGCGCTTCATAATTAACCAAATGTGTCCACTTCATCATCAATCGGCCCATCATCACCCTCTCCCAAATTGACATCAGAATCGCTAATACCCTCATGATATTAATCATCAATATCGTCTAGCATTGAATTTACATCAGTGTCTTCTTTTTCTTTTTCATAATCACATTATTTTCAAAATTAACATCATCAACTGCATCATTTGGGCATGCGATCTTACCATAATTTGAAGTTTGAGTTGATACAAGTGTTTGTGTAATTGTACCAACACCTGAATCACGGGTACAACTTGGTGAATACCTATAAATGGTCTCTGTGTGCAGCGTTTCAAACTCTGGATAACGTCGATTTTCAATTAATTTTACAACCACATACAGCTGCAAATTACCCATCCCCCCAAATTTAGCTAAAATATCGAACATTATATCCATACACGCATCATTTTCAATACGGAAAGGAAAGTACTCACCAATTCCGCTTTCAAAAGTATGAGAACATGTATAAATGACTTCCAAATCATATTGTGACCGATCTAAGCCCATCTTTTTATATAATTCATCAATCAACTCATTGTATCTTCATCGACAACTAAACCTAATCGCACATTTTGGCCATTTTTGAAAATGAGCACCATCAAATGGTTGTTTATCATCACCTCCCCAATAGCACATGAAAATGATTGACCCCCGTTCATCTTTAACCCTACATTACGAAATCAAAGTGTTAAACCTATATAACAAAACCCTAACATTTATATCTATAATATACTAAAACACAATAAAAAACTTTAATTAATATATCTAAACAAAAGTGAAAATAATGATTAATATGATGTTAATCAACCTTGATTCTTTATTTTCAACGATTCTGAAATTATATGATGTGAATATATGGGTGTTTTTTTTTTTGAAAGTATGAGAGGATATTAGAATGAAAATGGATCTGGATCTGCAAACCTTATCTACTGAAAAAAGGTTTTTGTAAACTCGCTACATGAGAGAATATGAGAATAATAATGGATTTGTATCTGCAAACCTTATCTACGGGAAAAAGGCCTTTGTAAACTCGCTACACCATATAGCGAGTTATGTGACCGTTGAAACTCGCTACATGGTGTAACGAGTTTTACTTTGTTGATTACAGTTAATTAATTCAAACGAATAATTCATATTACACTAAACTCGCTACATGGTGTAGCAAGTTTCAACGGTCAAATGCTGAAATCAATACACCAATGTAGGGAGTTTCAGAAAATTGATCATTTTGGAAAATAGTTTCAAATGTGAGTTACTTTTGGCATTATTTTTTAAAATAGAATTATTTCAGAAAAAAAATCCCCAAGTTAGCAAATAGTAGTAATTATTTCCTCCATCCAAAATGATCATTTATTTTTGTCATGAACAACAAGTTGTAACCCTGATTAAAAAAAGGTTATATGTTCTTAACCAAAAATAGAATTACAACAGCAAAACAGATCAGTAGCCACTCAATATTATTTTTAAATAGCCGGCTTTCGCTGCAAACAACCTAGGAAAATAAGCAAAATCACCTTGTACTGAAATATGGGCAGCTTCTGATCAGTAAGATGATGATGTCTTTATGCATCTCAGTTTATTATTAAATGTGTATACTTTACCACTTGATATTGTTGCTGTAATTGTTGTTCCTCTATAATGTACTCTTTTTATACCATTCTGATTCTCTGACCAAACCCCGAATTCGTGCAAGTCCCCTTCCCTCCAACAGATGCTAACTGTTACATTCCCCCGTGCCTTCAACCCTTTAACACAACCATTTGCCCATTTGTCTCGAGGAAGAGCAGGAAGCAAGTACAGATCCTTTACAGTGCTCTGCACAAGCATTTCAGCAACTGCTGCACAAAAACTAACAATAAAAAGGGGAATATGTTAGCAGCATAATAAATAATACTCCCTCCATCCCAAAATAAATGTCACACCTTGACTTTTGATCAACTTGATTGAACTTTGACCGATATGTTATAAAAAGTTATTTATCTTCATGAAAAAAATATAGTTATTGATAGTGTTCCTATTGGTGCATCAATAACCAATTAACCATTATTAAAATAACTTTAAGATAATTAAATTTTGATAATTTTTTTGTCAAAATTCAACCAAGTTGACCAAAAAAGTCAAGGTACGACATTTACTTCAGCACGGTGCCAAGAAGCTGTTTGTTAGATGAGGTTCAGTATTACTTATGCTGCTTACCCGAAGTTGGCATCAATCTGGAAAGGTGGATGAGCAGTGAAAAGATTACTATATAATCCCCCTTCGAAATTGCTCTCATGATCAGGATCCACCAAGTCAAACAAATGTTTGACCATCCTATATGCATTCTCGCTGCTGTGAAGTCGTGCCCATAAGGCTGCTTTCCAAGTAGTTGACCATCCAGGACCCTCCTCTCCTGTTCCAGAAGATTGAATATACTAGCATCTAAGTTCTAGAAGCACATAAATAAAACTTTGGAGCGAAATTCAAGTGCATGTGCACCTCTCTTGACTAGTGTATAGTCTGCAGCTTTACAGATGTCGGGAGTTTTCTGGACTGTAATTGTATGCCCGGGGAACAGGCCAAATAGGTGTGATACATGCCTATGATGCACCTCTGGATCCTCAAAATCTTGTGCCTACCATCATAAATAAAAAATTAAAAAAAAATAATATAAAAAATAGTAACTTTATACAATGTGTTCCGCGTAGTTTCGACATTGAAAGTCAATCATTTTAATGAATACGATAGTGTTCTATGATTGCTCATAGTTTTAAGGAATAAGATATTGGCCAAAATACTTGCCCTTAGCTTAAGGATAAAGATAATCAGAAACTATTAACAAAGAGTTATAGCAGAACATTTATAAAAGCACCCAAAAAATAAAAATGACTAGAAATCAAATTTGAGTTCCATGTACCCATTCCATGATGGAACCATCCCTAGCAATTTTCACTGGATAGAGTCGTGGTTGTGCTTTCAGAACTTTCTGGATCAGATCCGTCCCAACTTTTCCCAACACCTGTTTACGAGATAATAATGCAGTCATAAAAACCTAAACATACAGGACAAAGTTGAAATCTTTACAAATCTAAAGAACTTGGGGGAGTTTTACCTCGGCAGCAGAAACAATGGAAGAAAATACTTCTTTAATGATAGACATATCCATTGTCGAAGAATAGCTCACACTAGCGGGTTTACCGCCAGGAGCAATGAACATGTGTTCTGGAGATGTTGATGGATTGGTTTCCAAATAACCTCCTCGGCCTTCAATCAACCAGTCCAAAAGAAAAGAAGAACATCCTTCCATCAATGGATATGCTTTCTTTTCTAGAAAATCCTAGTTATGAGAAAATATCAGTAATCAGCATGATATGAAGATGTTTTGAATGATTCTCACATGCAAATTCATTTTTTCTTCTCCATGATGAATTTACAAAAAGTTAAAATTTCAAAATGGGATACAAAGATGAATGAATGAATAAATAAATTAGTAAAATTAAATCTTACTTTATTCATTGTAAACAAATAGTGCTCCCACAAATGGGTACAAAGCCATGCTCCACCCATTGGCCATAAAGCCCACACAGCCTCACCACGATCTGGAGATGTTTTGGCCCAAATATCAGACACCTGATGTGTAACCCAGCCACTTGCTTCATAGTTTACCTGTAATACACCATCAATTGCTACTATCAGTTTTTATTGTTGACAAACTTTGAACATGTTTTCATGTGTCACTTATGTGGTTTATTGTGTGATTTCACGAAAACATACTTATTAAATTAGTTATCTATTGATATGAGAAAAGAAGAGAGTGAATGAAGTCTTACTTTTGCAGTTTTACTTCCGTTTACTGACAAGGATGAAATATACTCGAATAAGGGTTCTTGGCACTCATGGAGGTTGCATGGAAGGGAAGGCCAATAGTTCATCTGAAGATTAATATTCATGTGCGGAGCACCACTGCAGGTATAGAAAGAGATCGTAAGATGAGTAGTAACTAACCATTATGATTCTCGTGCAAGTAGAAGCAGAAAGTTAAAAAATAAATAATTATGCTTCAAAACTTTCTTTGAAGCCATGTTTCCATCAACAAAACACATCCATGTTTAGATTTTGTAGAAATTGTACGATAGAACTCATAATGTTTATAGTTAATGATAAAGGAAAGAGGCCAATGAGACATCACTACTTGTATGCTATGTACTTGACCTGTAGTCCTAGCTATCTCTCCATCAATTTAAAAAATGATTTCTAACTTAAGATTTTAGTAAGTATGAACACTAATTCACATTAGGAAAGAAGCAATTAGGATTGATGAAAAAAAAAAACATTTGAAGATAATGCTATGTTAGAATCCCTAATCCTTATTTCCACCATTCCATGTTCAATACATGCATAAAGCACTTCAACACAAACAAACCCCCATATATTTTTTATTTATTTTTATAAGAACAAACAAACCCATATTAAAGCACAACATTATGAATGCATATTCATGAATCATAGTCCATATATAAATCATCTCATAACAAGGTAATAGTTGTACTGCAGTTGGAAAACACAAGAAGATGAAAAGCATAAAACTAAATGGAAAGTAGACAAAAAATGGACAATTTGAAAAATGATGGATAACCAAAACTTACTCCCACGCTGGCTCAATTTTATTGTTCCATATACCCTGCAAATTCGCTGGCTGAGTACCAGGCCGAGAACAAGAAATAAGTAGATAGCGACCATATTGGAATAAAAGCTCCACCAACGCAGGATCTTCATCAGTTCGAAAAGACTTAACCCTCTCTGCAGTTGAAACGGTCTCATTTCCTCTTCCTTCAATATTATTATGAACTAAAGAGGGCCCATCTTTTGTCACACTCTTGGAGCTCTTGGAAAGCTGCAGGGAGACGCGGTGGAAAAGTTTTTGATAGTCATCCAAGTGCCGAACTAAAAGTTCAGAATATGACAAATTTTGTAACAAGTTTAATGTTCTCAGGGACTCTGAAACAGGATCTTTTTTTGATTCCGAAGGCTTCACAAATGGACCATCAAAAGAAGACGACGCTCCAGACAGCATTACAGCCCAATCACACCCCTCAACCTTAAGCTTCGTATTATCCAAAACATGTATTGCACCCACCCCACTGCTAATTCGCAAATCAAGAACAGCATAAAGTTGAATTCCCTTGGGATTGTCGTTGTCACCGTTAAATTTTGGCGGGACCCTTTTACCAGGACAGCTTACTTCTATGATAATCTGATTTTGAGCATTTACATATGATCGATGATGTAACTTGCTGTCAAAAGATACTGTGAAGGATAAACTACCTGATTTGCTTCCAGACATTTTTGTCACGAGCACTTGATCTGGATTTGAAACAAAATGCTCCCGTGTAAATTCTACTTCACCTACAGAGTATTTCACCTTTGCTGTGGCAGTATCCAGATCCAGCTCCCTATAATATGTTTCTTCATTATATGCATCAAGATGACCATCAAACTCCAGATTGATATCACCCAGAAGCTGATAAACCTTCAGCATCATAATACAGAAACAGATTTATAAATATCAGATCTCAATATATTTCAAATTATCTTGCATAGTGGATATGCTGTCATAGAAAAGGAAATGGACTCAAGTAAATGTTTTATTAACCTTTAGAGGGTAACACTGATAATATCAATCCCAAATTTAAGCTAACAAATTACAGTTATTTAATTGAAGAACGAAATAATGCATCGGAGACGGAAATAAACAATGAGAGCATACATCAGAGGGGTTCGCTGACAGCGGAACTGCTGCTACAGTTGCTTCGGGATATTTTCCATCATCAACAAGTTTTCTGACCTCAGTTAGTGTCTTTGGAGCTTCTGGGTTTGTATAATTCCCAGGAGTCCCTGTCCAAAGTGTGTCCTCTACAGAAGAATTCACATAGTAATTGTGAGTTTACATGCTATGCTTTTGCGTAACACTATAATTGGTCATGGATATTTACGGAATATTCAAACAAGTCATGTTTTCCAACGTATCTTTCTCTTGTCATTACTCCCTAAAACCACAATATTAAACAGTATCTGAAACACAGACTGATAGAAGGCATAAGAGAATTTTCTTCCTAACATACTAACCTTTATACTAGCATTTATAGAGTTAATGTACTCCCTCCGTCCCAAAATGAATGACCATTTTGAAATTAAGGGTCATTTTGAAAATGGTGATTTTTAATATGAAAAAATCATAAACATTCTGGCTATTCACTTTCATAATTTTAGTTTGCAAATATATAATGAACTATAAAAAAAATTGAAAAAAAAAATCATTTAGGGACAGTTTTTAATGGAAAAGATTCAAAATGTCATTCATTTTGGGATAAAAATGATCATTCAATTTGGGACAGAGGGAGTAACATACAAGACCATGTCATAGATTGTGTTGTTGAACAGCAAGAGCTGAACCTCTAAAATTGAAACGGTTTTCTGATCATGAATTAAATCAGATTATTCTTCAGAAAAAAAATAGTAAGAATCACGGAGCAATCAGAATTTTACCCTTCCACACTCAGCAAAGAAGCCAGTGATGATGTAATCTCATTACTCTTTAAAATTTTCTAGGAGGCTTGACCTCAAACACAAAGTTGATATGATAACATAGTTTGTTCATGCATACTTCTAAATTGTACCAGAAGAAACCACCATTAAGACACAGTAACCAGTAAATACAGACATTTCAGTATCGTTCAAATATCAGTGTGTGTGCTTAGAGTGGTGAATCATGTTCTCAAAACCATAAGCAAGTAGCAGCCACCATAAAATCCAGTTAACCTATAGTCTAAACCATCAATGCCTCGGTCGAAGAAACAACTGGAGACATCCATCCCTCCTTTTCAACAGAGGATGAACCGTCAGCATTTGACCACAAATATCGAGCTTCATCTCTTTGAACAAGTACTCACTTCTTCAAAAAATAAAAAAATATAACAATAAAATAAAAAACTCATTTTCCTCTTTGGTTCCCCTCCACCCCCAATTTTTGCGGCGGCAACATATATCCCTCCTTTACAATAGAGAATGAACCATTAGCATTTCACCACGGATATTGAGCTTCACTCTTTTAAACTATTTACAATCATGTGGCATGGGCTTTGACATGGAAAGAGGAAAAAGATATACTCAAAATTATGTGCCTTCATTCTTCTTTCATCCTATCATAATCTTCTATGTCCTTTCAGCTAAAAATTATTCCGTCTCAAAATGAGTGTCAATTTTTAATGTGATGCACATTTGAAAAAATTGAGTTTTAAACAATTTTATTATACACAAGTGCCCTTACTATCCTCTCCTTATAAACTTGCTGCCTCGCAAGAATGCATTGGAAAATAATACTACCTCCATCCCAACAAATGGTGTGTGTTTTCTTGGGACATCCATTAGAACCTCAATTGGTTTTAAGATAGAACCTCAAACTTTAAGAAGATATGCCTATTGCTAAAAAAAATCAAATCCCTAGGAACAAATATTTATCTATGTTAAACAATGCAATTAAAAGATGATGAAGCAAAATAAAAAAATAAGAAAAAAGGAGATAAAGAAAAGATTACCATTGAGATTAATAGTCTCAGTAGGGACACCGCCCCAAATCATGGCACCGATACGGCCATTACCGATGGGAATAGCATCTGTCCAGTGCTTAGCTGGCCCACTGAACCTCACCTTCAATGGCCGATCTTCTTCATCAACATAATTCTCCTTTCCTCCACCAATTAAGCTAGGACTCCACAATTCTCTCTCTGAGGGTCTCCCAACCAAAACCCACTGATCTCCATCTTCCTCCATTGAACCCTACTCTCTCTCTCTCTCTCTCTCTCTCTCTCTCTCTCTCTCTCTCTCTCTCTCTAAAACTCCAAAGTTGAGTACAATGAGCTTAGCAAAGGGACTGAGAGTAAAGATGAAAGGGCAGGTCGGTTGGTTTTTTGGTGGGAAGTGAAAATTGAGTGAGGAGAGAGAGAGAGAGAGAGAGAGAGAGAGAAGAGGAAGAAGGACACGACAGGGAATGTGCGCTCAGCTGAGGCTGGGGTGACCAACCTCGTCTGGTCAGGCATTGATTATTCACGTGTTGACGTATGTAAATGGTGTATCAGCTGGGCCCTTCCCTTTTATTACTCTTCCCGTTGTTGATTTGATTCAATCACAATCTATCTCCCGAGAATATTTTGTTTCGTAACCGCTAAACACTCGTTTCTAATGTTTTGCCTTGGTTCATGTGATGTCTTAATGCATAATCCACTTCTTTTAGTAGTGACTCCAATACCTAATCCGCCCCGATCCGATCCGACATTCCGCCCACTACTTGTACATCTCAAACTTTATAAATAGACTCGAATTCAAGTCAAACTCACTAAAATAAGCGACCTCGAATAGACCTGCTTATATTGCCTCAACAGACAATAACGGAATGTTAAAATTATGTAGATAATCACGATCAATCTGTAGAATCTCACCTGAATTTTATTCATATTCCTAATCCGACCTACAGATTATAAATACACTCCTCATATCTCTTTCAAAAGGTAACCTCATTTACACTCTGAAAGCTAACTGTCAATATAATTTTCACGAATCAACACATGCTCGTCCTTACGCTGGATAATCTTAGCTTAGCACCTCTCCCGGCTAGTCATGTGCTTATTGGTTTCAGTTTTTCAGATAGAGTAGCTGGATCAATAGAACCGCTAAATAAAAGGCTGATCCAATCCGTTTTTAACATCATCAAATAAAATACTCCTTTCGCCTCAAAATGATTGTCCCACTTTTTTTGCTTTTATTACGAAGGAACTTTGAATAATAATTTTATTTTAGGCTTATTTAGCTATACAAATGAAAATCTAAAACTCATTATTGATACACCATCAATAATACTATCAATTGCAAGTTTTAGATCTTCATTTGTATAATTAAATCAACCTAAAATTATTATTCAAAGTTTTTTCGTAATAAATGCAAAAAAAGTGGGACAATCATTTTGGGACGGAGCGAGTATGTTTTAAAGTAAATATAGAATATATTTTATTTATTTTTAAATTGATTGCTTTATAATAAAATTTTACTAAAATTATTTCTCTATTTGGAAATACAACTTATTATCTTGAAACAGGAGTACAAAAAGTGTGATTACTATGAGGCATAGAGAGTAATTGATTTAGGGTTGATATCTTCGGACTTTTCGATAATTCCATCGTGACGATAATTCAATTCAGTTTTAATATTATTGAACCATTACGAAAATAGTACGAATAATTTGTAGCTAATACTGTTTTGAAAAATTGTCACTTGTTCAGTCATTTGTACTTGTTCAGTCATTTGTATGTAACGTTACACAAGTGTGTTAACAATTACACAACAGAAAATAAACTGAAACACAACGAAATAAATAAACACAAAATTTAACACTTCAGCAAGACTATACTTGCTTGCTGAAAAATTTTCATTAATAAATAAACTTGCAGAGAGCAAGTTTAACAAACGAATATAATGAAAGAAAATAAAAATAATGAAAAAACTAAATGAGTTCTAGACTCCTATAGCAAATTAAACAAAAAACAAACTAAAAGACTAAATTTCTAGATCTATAACTTATAAATTCAATCCTAAAATCTCCACAAGGCAGTAACATATAATGTATTGATTTCTAACAAATGTTCTTCATAAATCTAGAATAATGAAACCCAAAACAACCTTGAAGATCAAGACTTTAATCGATAAACTTTCAAGAACAATGAAGGACTATTAAAAATTCTGATTTCTCTCTTTGCGCTATTGATCCCGTTTAAGACAATGAGGAGCGGCTATCACTTTTATAAGTGTTAATCACAATCCTTCTTCAATAAGGATTTTTCTTGCCACTCATTTCCTTATCAACATAGAATTCTTCTCCAATTAGGAGTTTTCTTTTTATCCTTGAAACTTCCTTATCAATATAGAATCTTTCACCAAGTATAAGTATTCTTGCTATCCTTGAAACATACCTTATTTACATTATAACTAACTAGGAGTCTTTATGCCATCCTTGAAACCTACCTTATTTACATGATCATCTCCTCCTTGATTGACTGTCTGAGAGGCATTTCCCCTATTCTCCCCCTTTTCTTTAGAGATTTTCAAAAGATGTGCGCACATCCATGAAAATATCTTAAGAAATCCCTTTGTCAAATATGATTAGAGTTTCAGCTTGAGAGGAGAAGAGCCATGCGAAAAGATTGGAGGAAAAATAATACTTACAGATTTATGAATAAACGGGAAATAATAACCACATGTGCAACCATTTGAGTGCAGTGTTGTGTGCACATATGTCCGAACATCAGCAGAGACAAGTGGTGAGATTATAAAAAATTGAGATTTTCAGAAAGACAAACCATTGTTGCTGATGATGGCTGGGGAGACGTGCATTTGGCACAGGAAACAAAGATAGACAAATTATCCAAACCTTTTGAAGAATCAAATTGGGCAAAAATTATGAATTCAAAAACAAATGCAACCCAAATTTTGTGACCAATTGCAATATCATAGAAGATCATTTCCATTTGGACCATTAAAGATTGTTCTATTCAGATTGCACTCAAACCTGGATAAACACTTATTAAACATATTGTTAATCGAAAAATGATTAGCCCACAATTTGATGAAAAATAATAAACAACCAAATGAATATTTCATGGGGCCAAAGATGTCCTAGTTTATAATTATGCCTGGAATGATGCAATTTATGAGCACACAAGTGGAGATTGATCTCAATGAATTGTGATATGGTGTGAATACACTTACACAATGAAACGGTTTGGCAAATAGGAAGTCAATGAGTTATCCTTCAATCATGTAGCCTCTAGAACGTTTCCATATTTAGGCATTGAATCAGAGTCACTGAGAGAAGCTTTACACTCTTACACAATAGTGATTACCCAACTTTTCTTTTCAAGTGATGCAATAATAAGGTATTGACATTGGACACATGAAGTGGAAACTTCAAAATAGAGGAAGCAACTTGTTTTCTAGTGACCTTAGATTAAACATCCACTTCATGATAAATATCACACGGAAATTAACAAGGTAATTTTTATCACCAAGTTAAGAAGGATCTCACAATCAAAAGTCAAACACAGTGTCAAAGATGTAAACCAATCAAGTGATCACAAGAGATAATCGTGCAATTAATGAATGCAATTTTTTTATTTTTTATTTTGCGTTTTCTGTAATATAAAATTATACAGAGATGCAGACATATGTCCGCACAGTTGTGCGATCATCTCAACATACACAATCCGAGAGACCTTTTTATGGAAGAGAATCTCTAGAAATCAATGGCCTTCATGAAAATACCAATCAATTGTTTATTAGTTTCAGCAAATTCACAACTAATGATATTTTGTTAAACAATATCTCTAACAAAATGAAGTCTAAAATCTAGGGGTGAGCAGAAAAACCAAAAAAATCGATAACACCGAAAAAAATCAAAAAACTGGGACCGAAAAACCGAACCAATAGCCTATTGGTTTGGGATGGTTCATAAAACATAAAAACCGAATAAAATCAACTCGGTTTTGGTTTTAAAATATAAAAACCTTTTAGAAACCGAACCGAACCGTTAATCATAAAACGATGTCGTTATTTGATTCTGATGTAGTGATGTTTTTTGTAGCTTAACATAAGCTTGTTATGGTTGTGAATGCTAAATATGGTTGGCCCACGTATGTTGAGCCCAATGGGGGCTTGTTAAATTTATTTGGGATGTATCTCATAATGTTTTGGACAGGTTAATTGCAACCTAGGCCAACAGAGCCCAATAGCCTGCTACGAATTTTCACGGCCTTAAATCACACCGAACCAAACCGAAACCGAACACACCGAACCATTAATAAATCGAAACTTCTCGGTTTTAAAACACCTAAAACTGATATCCTTTGGTTTGGTTTCAGTTCTAACCCAAAACCGAACTAAACTGAATCGTGCACAGCCCTACTAAAATCTAGATGATTAGGAGTAGAACATTTAACAGGGTCATTTACCATATCTATGGTACTTTTAGCATCACAAAAAATAGATAAAGCTTTATTTTTTATTTCATAGTCTTTGACCAATTTGTTAATCTAAATGAGCTTAGTGCACCTACTACCAACTGCCACAAATTTTGATTCAGGAGCTGATAGGAAAACAAAAGTATGTTCCCTATTATCCCATTAATCCAACTTATTTTCAAGATAAAAACATCGGACATTGGCGCTTTTGAAATCAATGATTATCTCCCCCTCAATACCATAAAAAATTCCTCTTAATTGGATTTGTCATTGGCAACACAACAACATGAACGTGCCTGATGATATACGGAGTTTATGCATACTAAACCTGCAAGGTCACGGTTTTTGACCTTCTTTCCTCTTGTTTTTATTCCTTCATCCACTTTCCTAATGACTTGGGAGGTAGGATGATTTCCCTGTATTCTGTAGGGAATGTCCTTTTCTCTTCTTACTTCATTTTCATCAGTTTCAGAATCTGAACCTGGTTCTGTTGTTGTTTGATCACTTGTGTTGTCAGCTGTCTGAACTACTGGTTGCTCAACTATCTGAACATGTGTCTGTTCTGCATATTCATTTGCCTTTCCTGGTTCAGATTTATCATTAACTGGATCATGTTCTCATGTGTAACATGTAACATCATCCTCATCAGTTTTGACATTAAGATCAGTAGTTCATCAAAAAAATATTTAAAACATGAATGCTTTTCAACCAACTTGTAACAATGATCAAAGGATCTTACACCTGTCAAAACACATCTATTTGAATCATCAAATACCTCACACATCTTCTTATCAACTTTTACATGCAGATCATCATCACACAATTGGTTTATGCTTATCAAATTAGCCATTAGCTCATCAACATGCAACACATTATGCAACCTAGGTAAACCTTCTACCTGCAATGTAACTTTGCCTATTATTTTACCTTTGGCACCTCCTCCAAAATTGACCTTTTCACCTTTGCATGGTTCATAATCAGTAAGGTGTTCAAGGGATCCAGTCATGTACCGTGAGCACCCACCGTCAAAATACCAGGACCCCTTAACACCGTATTTTTGTGATGTAAACACCACTTGGCAGTTAATGTTATCCTTTTTTTACCCATATGCCTTTTGTTCCAGCCTTGGTTTGTTTTTTAGTTGAGTCTCCAGTTGTGCACTCAAGTGTCTGCTCAAGTGTCCACCAATCTTCACAAGTTCAAGTTCCTATTTCAACTTATAGAAAAATGGTCGAATGTGACCAGGAACAAAACAGTGATGACAAATGTATTGCCTTCGCCTGTGATCTTTCTTTTTGGTTTTTAAAACATTTTTATTTTTAGAATCACCCTCACCCTCTTTGACACAATTATGACCTCCATAGCCAATTTTAGATTTTCCTTGATTGCCTAAATTCAAAACTTCTTTCAACTTAGTCTTACCATTGTTAAGTTTAGTTAGAGTTTTAGTTTCTCTTTTAAGCTCAGTTTTGTACTTTTCACATTCAATATATTTCTTTACAAGTAAAACTTCCAATTTGGCTATAAAGTATTTTTTGAAAATCACTCTCATTAGATAAACTCTCAACCTCATATTTCAAACTTATATTTTCAATGGTGAGTTTATCATTTACCTGTTTGAATACCTTGATTTGCTCCATTCGCTTGGCCCACTCAGTAAGGAGTTCTATGTAGGTACTGTGCAGATCCTCATAGGTTGCACTTTTTTTATTTGCAGGATGATCTTCAGTTTCACCTGCAGTTTTGGAATTCTAGCAGGTATATAAACTGCAACCAGTTGTGCACTCAGAACACTGCACACCTTCTGAATCAGAATCACTAAAGGACAAGGTGAACTGTGATGAACGCAATATTGACAGATTTGTTGTCTAATCGTCATCATCAGAATCACTTAGTGTCGCTGAAAAGCTCATTCCTCCTTTTCTTAAAGTATTCTCACATTCATTAGTAAAATGTTCAAAACCTTTACAAGCCATACACTGAATTAACTCGATAGATTTCTTATTTTTCCAAACAAGCTTTCTTCACACTACTCTCCCGATGATTCAATCGTGGAAGAAGGAAAGTATGCTGAATTAGAAAACTTTGTTAATCGTTTCTTTTTTAACATGTTGAATTCTTGCGTTATAAAATCACACTCATCTTCTTACAAGTTTGACTCATCTATGTTTTTAGATAATTGACTAGATCTTGAAATATTTTAAGGGCACTTGCGAGAGCAACTGAATTTGCTTTGCTAGATTCCTGTACCCCAAGATTTAATTCAAAGTTAGTCAAAATACCTAAGATTACATCAATTCCAACAGTTTGGACATTATGGGTTTCCTCAATCACAAAAATTTTATTGTTGAACTTTTCAGGGAGAGTTCTTAGCACTTTACTGATAAGTCTTGCATTGGATATGGATTCACCCAAAGAAAATGACTCGTTTGATATGTCTATGATTTTAGCAGAATAATCTTTGATAGTTTTATTCTCTCCCATCCTTAAAGTTTCAAACTTAGTCATTAAAGTCCTTAATTTTGTTTGTTTAACACTTGCCGGTCCTTCACAATAAAGTTGGAGAATGTCCAATGCAGTTTTGACAATGGTTTGATTAGAAAATAATCTAAGCATATGAGGATCCAAATGGTCAGAGATTGCTCCCATGGCCTTGTGTAAGTACCCCAATCTGGATCACCCTCTTTCGAGCACACGGGAAACACCGCAGACTCACAAACGCAGTCTCGAAGACCCGTGACACTCAAAAACACTCAAAACCCCCAACCAAATCAAGTGAGGGACCTTTCTGGGCCAAAAAGGGACAAAAGGACCTTTTAGGAATTTTTCAGAAATTTGGAAAAGCATATGTGGTCCGTACGGACCTCTTTTCTTCAATAATTACTGAATCCTCTTAAAGTCCAAGATATTCCCTCAAATCCCGGAAGTAATGATCACTCACCTACATGGTTGGTCCGTACGGACCTTATTGCATGCAAGGTTGGTCCGTACGGACCTCTTTGCTACCAGACACCATCATGGCTTAATCTTCTTAAAGTCCACTTATTCCCTCAAATCGAGGAAAACCAAAATCCTAGATTACCTAGAAGGTCCGTACGGACCTTCTTGCACAAAATCTGGCACTATAAATAGAGGGCTCCCTCTCCCTCATTTCACACACCTCCCTCTTCTCTCCTCTCCCCCCAGCCTTCTGGCATCCCAAGTCCTCTCGAGGCACTCCCGGCCCCTTTCGGATCATTTCGAGGCCTTCCGAGCCCCCTCGCGGTGCTCCGAAGCCTCTCCGAGCGCTTCCGCGACGCTCCCGCGCTGCCCCGAGGCACTCTCAAGGTATTCTGAGGCCCCTCGTGGTACTCTGAGGCCTTGCCTGGTCTTTCCCAAGGCGTCCCGGCTCTTTCCGAGTCAAACCGGCGATTCCGACGCACGCCGAACCTCTGCCCAAATCCAACCGACGATTCCAACCCACGCCGAACCTCTGCCCGAATCCAACCGACGATTCCAACCCACGCCGAACCTCTGCCCGAGTGATCCCTGCGATCCCAACGCACGCCGAAACTCTGTCCGCAAACAACCGGCTCATCCCAAAGCAATCCCGATCCGTACCGGAACACTATTCCATCCTCAAACACTATTTCCCCGCGGAAGACAGACACGAACCAACATTGGTAAGGCTTCCTTCCTACACTATTTCAATACATTTCAATAAAGCAGTATACAATGTAAACATCTGATACAGCATGCATTTTTTTTAAAAGCACATACACACACACAACAGTTAAAGAATATAAGGGGTACCGAAAGACTCGTTTTTATGAGGCGACTCGGGTGAGCTCTAAGATTCTAATATTCTCTTCCCGAGGAGTCATCTGACCTCCGAACTCAAAAATCTCATCACACAAAAACAGTTTATTTTTAAACTGATGCCATTTTTCAATGTTTTGGGCTTAATAAAAATGGCGTGGCGACTCTACAAGCAAAAACACGGCGAGACATTCTCCAACACCGCAAAACGGAACAAGCCAGATGCCGGGGCGCGAACGCGCTGCCTATCGGATCCGGGCAACCTTCCCGAACGCGAGCGAAATGCGAGATGACCGGGGGGGACCCTCCGCGCGCGAGCCGGATCCCGGGTAATTTCAGTTGGCGACTCTGCTGGGGAAGGTTTTGTTTTAAAAACTTTTAAACAAAACAAAAGATTTTTAAAATGATGATAAGGGTCAAACTTTCATTTTACCCCTTTCTTTAACTGTTGTGTGTGTGTGCATGTGCTTTACTTTTATTTTACAAAAAAAATTAAAATACAAAAAAATGCATCAATATACATCTGTGTACATACATTTAAAATTCTTCAAAAAACTTCTGTTTTACTCAGAAAAAGAATTTTAGCGACCGCACACTACTTCGCATTTCTTGCCTCGGTTACCGCACGCTACTCCGCTTTCTTGCCTCGGTTACACCGCACGCTACAGCGCTTTTCTTTGCCTCGGATACACCTGCACTACAACCCTTAACCCGGGGGTGGTCTTAGTTGCAGTTCGTTTGGCCTTCCTACGCCTCTCGGACGCGCACAAGATCATCCCAAACATCCCATCCTAGCCAAGCGTCAACCCTGCACGTTTGAGTCTTGAGTCACACTCTGTCCCGACTCGGTTGGTTTTTACCCAGTCCGTGTCATACAAGCCTGGATACATATCCCATGCCGGCCATTTTTTGAGTCGGGGCTCGGAACTCAAGATCCCTTGCGCAAGCAAAGCGATGAAAGGTCATGCTAAAATCTTGACCCAATCTTGATTTTCCGAAGCTACACCCAGACGATGTTCCGTCCCGGATATACATCCATGCTCACATGACACCATGTCATCAAGCCTTTAATACGTCAGCCATGACGATATGACCCAGCCAACTCCTAACGTCACAGATCCTTTGCGCAAGCAAGGTAAAGAGAGGTCATGCCGAACTCTTGACCCGATCTTGACTCAATGGCCGACTCGGTTCACTATTCACATGGCTAACGCATTAAAACGAACATGACAGGCTCGGTCCTTAGGTTCGGTTTTTTCTTTTAGGCCGGTGGAAACCGCTTGCCCTATAGGACCCTCGCCTGGCCGTCCCACTCTGGGATGTCGAAATACAGGTGCAAAACGAGGGGCTTATAGCCGCACAGATGGTCTCCACTGACCCAGGATCTATCATAGTTGCGAAAAAGAAGAGCAATCTTTTCCAACCTACCTAGGACTCTGAGAAAACACGTTTTAAGTAAATTAAAACAACAAAAAAATAAAAAAAAATAAAAGAAGCGGAAACCGCATGTCACGTGAGCTTTCCCCCTTTTTATCCCGAACGGCCTTCCCGTGTCTAAATCTTGCCCGTCACCCTCCTCCAGTGAACCAAGAGTGATCGAGAATACCCGGGAACTACTCTCCCCGTGTCAAAGCCGTAAGGTCCAATACCCTTCCCACCACAGTCAGCAGGGCAGTCCGTCAGCTCCCCATGGCCAAGTCAGTGGATAACAACAAGGAAAATGGGACCTTACCCTCGAGAAATTTCCCAACATTGGAGGAAGTTTGGCAAGTCATCATGGCTCTTGAGAAACGCCAAGGCAAACAACAAGCCTGGATCGAAGGTGCCATGCACCACTTCGGAACATTAGCCACCCCCCAACTACCTGGGGCTCCCAAAGACATGCCTGCTCCTGCAGCTTCTAACGTCTCTCATTGTCTCCCAGAAGTCAACCTGTTGCCTCATACGAGCCATGCAGTTATGACATAAAGCCACAAGACCCCCTGGGGGAAGACATGCCCATTCAGCATCCTGAGGTCCCGATACTACCCCCGAACAACGAACACATCTGGTGGGACGTCTGCGATTGCACTGCTTGTTTGGAAATGGAATTCCAAGATGAAATAAGCGAGGATCGCCCTCGAAGAAAGAAGAAACCCTCTTCTCAACAAAAACTGAAGAAAAGATATGAATCCGGCGATCCCACAGTCGAAACCCTCAGAGAACCATCAGGAAAATTTGACTACTACGTCATCTACTCCAGCAAATCTCCTTAGCCTAGCTCTGCACAAGGCCACGGCAACGTCTGCTCCATGATCAGCTGGGACGAGCTCCGCACTGCCACTAACGGCCCGAGGGTCCAGATACCTCAACCCCTGTCTTGGGAAGATCTCAAAGCCGCTGTTGATGCTTCAACAAAGGTAATGACGGTCAACGAACTGAAATGCACAGTATGGCCCTTTGCCAAACAAGGCCCTCTCATTATAGAAATAGGAGAGACGAGCAAAGCAAAGAAACCGTAGGTACACGTTAGGTCAAATCCGACTAATCCTCCACTGGGCGGACAAAAGGCTGACCCATGTACACGAGCCAGCGGCGAAAAGGGGCCCTATGCCAAAGAAGCCGAAACCCTTGACCCGAAGGCCGAAGATCCCGTCTTAACTCGGCTCAAGCGTACTCGGGCTAACATCTCACTGCACAGTCCTTACTCACTTCCTCTTACCCGCACAAACTCAAGTTGGAAGAAAGCTTGGCCTGCACCATGGTTCCCATCACTGTGACACCTGATGAAGCGGTTCAGATGATCGGCAATGTTCATTACAGCAATATCATCACTTTCACGGAGCTCGACCTTCCAAAATTTGGGGCTGACCACAATGAGCCTCTCTACATAACAGTTCAACTCGACGAGCGCCGTCTCCCTTGGGTCTTGGTAGATGGGGGATCATCCATGAACGTCCTTCCATCCAAAATGATGGATTTGCTAGGGATCAAAGCAACTGATCTGAAATCCTCGACTCAGGCAATCAGGGCATACGACTCAACGTCTCGCCCAGTCTTGGGAATAGCCACCTTGAACCTATGGTTCGGAAAGCAGATGGTCCCGACCGACTTCCAAGTCATCGACATCCCAATCACATTCACTGCCATCCTGGGACGCCCTGGGCTACACCAGATCAATGGGGTGGCATCCACCCTCCATCAGTGCGTAAAGTTCGTCCAAGGAACAGATCTTACCATCATCTACGGTGATAGCATAGTCACCGAAGGGACCGACACAAACGGCGTCCCGGTCCTAGAGATCAAACATGACAATGATGGCATGATGCTAACAGGGTTCGCCATCGAGAGCCCGAAGGCCCAGGTGTGCCACATAGACTGCATTTGATGCAGGACCGAGATCCCTCCCCCGATGAAAATGATGAAGCACATGAACTACCTCCCGGGGCTTGGTTTGGGAAAACGCCATCAGGGTACCCAACAAATCATCAATATCAAAGAGCAAAATACCCTCCATGGCCTGGGATACATTCCTACTTCCGAAGACGCTGCGGAAGATAGAAAAGATGCATGGAAACGCTCCGCCAATGGCAAAAGAGGCTTGCACGCAATCTCCAATCTTCGCCCTTACAGCTTCGACATGACCAGGTACTTCACAAAGAAAGCCGACAGCTTGAATGAAGACACAGGAAAGGGAACAGAGCTGATCAACGCCAAACAAAACTGGCCGACAACCATGGACAAGCTCCAGCAGAACCTGGCAAGATTCAGAGGCCTCAAGCCAAATCCCGTCAGAGAGCATTTCTCGATGCACCAACTCTGTCGGGACCCACGACCACCACTATTCACAATAAATTTTGGTTCGGGAAAACCCCCTCTTTGGCAGAAGAACTCGAAAAACTCTATGTCAACACCCTTGCCCTCAATAAGTGGGATGAGTCTGCATTCGAGCTAGCAATGCCCAAGATAAGAGCGGAAGACTCCGCAGACAATGCTTGGAACGAGCCCCTGCTCCACCTGCTCTTCAACAAAGAAATCGAGATGCCAGACCTAATCGATTTTGTTTCTGATAACTCTATGATAGCCATGATCGGGAACGGTGACACCAAGCCTTTCAAACCCCGCCTCCTATCAAGCTCATTGCCACTCAATAACTGGGCCACCTTCCTTGGACCCATTGCCAGCAAAAAGGACATGATCGAACAACTTGGTCTGACCTCTCGAGTCCTAGAGTCCAGTGTCAAAACCCATCCTGAGTCCACTATCTTTGAGTTTGAGTCTATCAAGTCATCTGATGGCTTCACGCCAGAAGATTACGAACTCATTGCCAATAATGTATTCCCGTATGCTCTTAATGAATGCTCCGATCTTTCCGAGTATCCTCTCATTGCATCTTTAACAACTGATGAATTAACTAACACGCAACCGTTAATCACAATTCATCTAAACAAAGAAGCAAGCACATTAATTGAATAAATGCATCAAGCAAACATTTAAGCATGTTGTCAAACGAGAGAAAAACCGGGCCCAAGCTGCCGAGGAGGTTTTAATCACAGCGATTTGCGAGATTGCTGAAGAGCCAAAGAGACGCAAGTCTGAAGCCATCACGATCAGATCTTCCAATACCTCAAAAATGGGGAAACCGCCTTCATGAACGAAGAAGGTGTTGGGTTTTACGGGTCCATGCGCAGTGGAATAAAGCATCAAATAACATAAAACCCAAGGAGCCTAGGATCCGTTCTATACAATTAAATTGAATCCTATGAGATAGATGTAACCAACCTTGAACGCTTTCCGTTCTTGAGCTATCGAACGATTCAATGATGTGATTTCAGATCACAAACTTCGTTCTTCAGATTGCTTGAACTCTAGGCCTTGATCGATGAACGAGCGAAGACCCTCTTTCGGTACCCACACCTTTGAATGAATCCAAGAACTCTTCTTGAAGATTGCTAGATCAAAAACCCTTGGAAGAATATTGAGAATATTGTGTTTTCTTTTCTAAATTTTGGCTAGGCTATTAGGGTTGACAGACTTTCTTATTTATACTACATTAGTATCCATATTAGAGTCCTAATCAAATTAGGAAACAAGTCAGTCAAACCGCCTTGAGACCCATTGTGTCGCACGACCACACGGGGAATATTGCCTTGATGTGTCGCACGACCACACATGGTCAAGTATGAGTTTCTCAATCATTCTTCCCTTGGTTTATCAAATTCATTCTAATTGTGTGTGATCCAATAGGATTATATTATGTTGGCAATGAGTTCGATCATATCGATCCTCATAAGACATAAGCGGACTCTAGCAAGCCATTATGTCTACCCAAATAATATAACGTAAGAGTTCACGTTTCCAATGGTACACTTCCAATTCTCCCTTTGTCTCACGATGCTATATTGAACACAAGTCATGGTCCTTGTCAACTTGTCTTTGTTCAATGCTTTCTCAATTCTTGAGTATAATGATAATTCCAATCATATTGGGGTACGGCCATACACTTTCATCATTATCACTCATCGAGGGGCCCAAGCAAAACATCTCTCTTCCGAGGGACAAATTCCATCTTGACTTATCATCCTTCCCATCATGAATCCGATCATGCCAAAGATAGCCTTTATAGATATCGTGTTAAGATACCGTTTGACTAAAATCAAACATGACTTTCATCATATGTAAGGTCATGATAATCTCAGGTCTAGGGACTAAATGAAGTAACCTTATGAGATTTAGTTATGACATTTGACCATGACATAAATCTCATGCGGGTCAAGTCCAGTCACTTGTTCTCTAACAAGTACCCATAATTTCAATGTGCATCTCTATGCATATAATCATCGTATGATTATCCATTGACAATTATACTAATTATTCTCTTAATAATTAGGGACAGAGATTATTATAAACAAATATACAAAATATAATAATAATCAAATGATAAACATCTCATATAATAAAAAATGTCAACACATAAGTCTATCAATCATAGGCCTAGGGCATAACACCAACAGTCTCCCACTTGCACTAGGCCCAATCTACCATGTATCGAATACCCATGGACCTAACATGACCATCATGCTTAGCTTGCGGGAGAGACTTAGTTAATGGGTCCGCCACGTTGTCATCATTGTCTACTCTGCATATCTTTACGTCTTCCCTTTCACATATCTCTCGGATGATGTGGAAACGTCGAAGTATATGTTTGGATCTCTGGTGTGACCTTGGTTCCTTTGCTTGTGCAATGGCACCATTATTGTCACAGTAAAGTTCAATAGGGTCTCTGATGCTTGAAACGACTTCCAAATCACTAATGAACTTTTTGATCCAAACTGCTTCCTTAGCTGCATCGGATGCCGCTATGTACTCAGCTTCGGTTGTAGAATCAGCGACGGTACTTTGCTTGGAACTTTTCCAACTCACAGTGCCTCCATTAAGCGTAAACAAAAATCCAAACTGCGATCTGAAATCATCCTTGTCGGTTTGGAAGCTAGCATTTGTGTAGCCTTTTACTACAAGATCTTCTTTCATTCCTCCAAAGACCAAGAATACATCCTTAGTTCTTCGTAAGTACTTAAGGATATTCTTGACTGCTATCCAATGTGGTTCACCGGGATCCGATTGGTACCTACTCGTCATGCTTAGAGCACACGATACATCGGGTCTAGTACATAATATAGCATACATGATAGACCCAATTGCCGAATCATATGGAATACCATTCATTCTCTTTCGCTCATCATTAGTCTTAGGACTTTGATTCTTGCTAAGAGATATACCATGTAACATTGGCAAGTTTCCCCTTTTAGAATTTTTCATTTGGAATCTTCTAAGAACCTTGTCAATGTAAGTACTTTGACTTAAACCAATCATCCTCTTAGATCTATCTCTATAGATCTTGATACCAAGGATATATGCAGGTTCGCCCATATCTTTCATTGAAAAGCACTTTGTTAACCAAGACTTAACAGTCTGTAGTGCAGGAATGTCATTTCCAATGAGTAAGATATCGTCGACATACAACACCAAAAATAGTGCTACGCTCCCACTAATTTTCTTGTATACACAAGGTTCATATTCGTTTTTGATAAAGCCAAACTCCTTGATTGCTTCATCAAAACGTAGATTCTAACTCCTAGAAGCTTGCTTCAATCCATAAATGGATTTCTGCAACTTACACACCTTGTTAGAATTTTCTGGACTGACAAAACCTTCAGGTTGTATCATGTATACATCCTCAAGTAACTTCCCATTAAGGAAAGCTATTTTGACATCCATTTGCCATATCTCATAGTCGTAATATACGGCTATGGCAATTAAAATTCTAATAGACTTAAGCATAGCTACAGGCGAAAAGGTTTCATCATAGTCTATGCCATGAATTTGCCTATATCCCTTAGCTACAAGCCTAGCCTTGTAGGTGTGCACCTTCCCATCCATGTCGGTCTTCTTCTTGAAGACCCACTTGCACCCTATGGTTTTTACACCTTCGGGTGGATCAATCAAGTTCCAAACTTGATTATCATCCATGGATTGTAATTCGGACTTCATGGCCTCTTGCCATTTTTCCGAATCAGGAGCAGACATCGCCTCTTGATAGCAAGTAGGTTCATCGTTTTCGATTAACTCTACTTCATCACTTTCCGTAACGAGAAATCCATATCTCTCGGGTTCGGATCGTGACCTACCACTTCGGCGAAGAACTTGTGCATCTTGAACCGGTTCCACAACTGCTTGTGAACTTGGTTCAGTCTCTACCATTGGTTCAATGTTGTTTTCGGGTTCTCGAATTTCTTCGAGATCTATTTTACTCCCACTGGTTTCTTTGCGAAGAAACTCTTTTTCTAAGAAAGTACCATTTCGAGCAACAAACACTTTGTTCTCGTTTCGGTTGTAGAAATAGTATCCTTTGGTTTCCTTAGGATAACCCACGAAAACACATTTATCAGACTTAGGTGCTAGCTTATCGGAAGTTAACTTCTTGACATATGCATCGCAACCCCAAATCTTCATGAAAGACAAACTAGGTTTTCTTCCATGCCACATCTCATATGGGGTCTTTTGAACCGATTTGGTAGGAACTCTGTTTATAGTGAAAGCAGCAGTTTCTAGTGCATGTTCCCAAAAGGATAAAGGAAGCTCAACTTGACTCATCATAGAATGAACCATGTCCAACAAAGTTCTATTCCTCCTTTCAGACACACCATTCCATTGTGGTGTTCCGGGTGGAGAGAGTTCTGAAACGATTCCACAACTCTTAAGATGACTGTCAAATTCTTGGCTCAAATATTCACCACCTCGATCGGATCGAAGTACCTTAATAGTTTTGCCAAGTTGATTTTGCACCTCATTTTGAAATATTCAAAATATCTCAAACGATTCACTTTTATGTTTCATTAGATAAACATATCCAAATCTACTATAATCATCAGTGAATGTTATGAAGTACCAAAATCCTCCCCTAGCATCGCTACTCATAGGCCCACATACATCGGTATGTATGAGTCCTAATAAGTCGCCCGCCCTTTCACCGGTTTTGATAAATGGGCCCTTGGTCATCTTGCCAAGTAAACAAGATTCACATGTCTTATAAGATTCATAATCATATGAGTCTAAAAATCCATCTTTGTGGAGTTTTGATGGATAAAAATCCTCTTGTAATAAAATACCTTGCAAGTGTACAAGTTATCGATGTAGTAGTATGCACAAGCAATGGTCGAATTCACAGAGATTTGTGTGTTGAACAAATTGATTTAATTAGTGTAAAAAGAAACAAAGGAAAAGGGGTTTTTGATTTGATTGGATTATTAAACTAAGAAAGCAAAATAAATAAATTAAAGATATCAAGAGACAAGGAATTCATGGATTGGGGATCATAACAATTATCACTTTATGCTTTTTATTTCATGTAAAAAGAATTCTATCTCATTCTTGGATTCGTTCACAAAATTATAGGGTTAAGATGTTCATACATTCCGCTAGGTCAATAAGAACATTAGAACCCTAATACTTCTATCTTGTTTATATATTTCGCTAGGTCAATATAAACATTCAAGAATTTCAATTCAAAACTTAGAAACAATGGAACCTAGATTCGTTTGATTTCCGCTAGGTCCTCAATTGAATCTATTCTTCTCAACAATGGTCAAATTACAAATCATCCACGCTAGTGCAATGGTTTGTATCCAAATAAATTCAAGATATCAAAAGTATATTCCGCTAGGTCAATACAATTGATCTCAAGAACAAAATTAAAACCGTTGAGAAGAACAAGAACGAAAAAGAGATAGGAAGAATTAAAACCTTAGCATAAAGATCAAATTGTTACTCACCTCAATCCATGAATAAAATAAATTAGCCTTGAATGGCCATTAGAATAAACAAATCAAAACCTTGTTCTTTCATCTTCAAAAATAAATAAAACCTAAACTAAAAATATAGAGAAAGAATAAAAATATTAAAGATTCAAAGATCCTAAAAATAAAAGATGATACAAAAACTAGTCTAGGGTTGTTTATATAGGATGAGGGAGGTGAAAATCCTTTTTGAAAACAAATTAGGGTCAAAATCCTAGTCAAAATAGAAAATCTCCCGAAATCCGTGGCTGATTCTGTGCAAATCTGTGAAAAATCACGTTTTCTTTCTTTGTGACGGAATTAATTCCGTTGTAAACACCTTTGTGGGCAGTCGCCCATCGCGGCCCACCGACCGCCCATGAGTACAGAAGGAATTCTCGGCCAAAATTCTTGTTCAGCGGCCGCCCATGAAAGGATTCAGCGACCGCACATATTCCTTGCTTTGGCCCAAGCCTATTTCAGCCTTGGCCTAGTTTTCCCTTTGCCGGCCACTTGCCTTGTTGTTCCTCGGCCATTGCCTAGCCACTGCCTTGCATTTCTTGCCAAATTGCTTAGCATTCCTCGGCCATGTCCCATATGAAGTGGCCTAGTTTTGTATAATTAGTATTCGGTTCGTCTCGCCATTTTGCTGTCGCACTTTGGTCACTATAAAAAATTCTTTTGCACTTCGCTCTTTGAGATTTTATTTTTCATTTTAGCCCATGAATTTTTATAAATCAAATTATTCCAAAAATTCCATATTTCCAATTTAGTCCCTGAATTTCCAATATTTCCAATTTGGCCCTTGAACTTCCAAATGTCAGTTTTGTCCCAGATTTTCCAAAATTGTAATTTGATCCAAAAACTTCCAAAGTACGCTCCAATCCTCTGTTTTGTCAATAATTGCACTTCAACCCCTGTACTTTCAAAACACTACAAAATATATTAAATTTCCAAGGTTTCGAGCATCAAATAAGCCAGGAAATATATCTTTTGGATGGGTAAAACCACATCCATCAAATACCCCCAAACTTATCTTTTGCTCGTCCTCGAGTAAAACAAAACTAAAACAAAATAAAAAACTAATTAACTAAATAAAACAAAAGAAAATATTTTTGGGATTTGTTCAATTCATATAATAGGTCGTTGGCACAACAAGTTTCAGATCTTTACAACACACATAATCTACAAGAATTATCATGAACATGAGACTATAATTACACGGATGCATCTAACTTATAATTCTCCACCACATAGTAAAAGATGAATGAAATATGGGAGATCATTGTCACCAAAGTAAGATATTTTATAGGGTCACTAACCACATGCTCTAAATAAGATGAAATTTCTGTACAAGGGACACTCATATGCATATTTAAACAAAACTGTCAACCCGGCTACTCTTTAGGGATCAAATATGGCTTTATGGTTTGTAATGTATCGCGATAAACGCGGGCTAGGTTCACGGTTACAAAAGAAGGTAAGGACATACGAAGTCAAGCAAGTGAAACTAGAAAGTCTTCATCATACAATCCTCACTTTGAAATTTATCACTCCGCTCCATGTCAACCCATTGATTTAACCCCCAAACTTATAGTTTTGTATACTTTCAAACTTGGGCTCAATCACCTTTCTTTCTTTTTGATCACTTTCCACTTCAACATTAGAGAGGGCAAGGCAATTTTTTTTCTTTTTTTCTTCTTTTCTTTTTTTTTTTTACTTTTTTTTTCTTTGCACATATATATCACGAAGAATGTGCATTTAATACTTTTTGCTCAAACCCCTCTTTTAATTACATAACAATTCATAACCCTTTTCTTTCTTTTCATGACCACTTTCCACTCAACCCTTTGATTTTTCAAACTTCACCCAAAATTCCCAATTCATTTCCTAGTTTCACTTTCTTGAAAAGGTGCAAAAATAGTGTATATGTTAAAAGGGTAGGATAATGAGGGTACAAAAGAAGGCGAATGGTGGTCTAAGATAGCCTCCCACTTTGTGAGAGATTCCATTCTTTTTCAAGCTCAAAAGGAGTTCTAGCGGAATATTATTATAAATGACGAGAAAGTTAAAGGCTCACAAATAGGGTTCAAAGAAAATAGCCACATATCACTTCCCGAATAGCCTAATTGATGTGCTATTGACAGTCATGCAAACATGTTCTAGGGACCCCGAGAATGTCAAAGTGATCCTATAAAGGTCTCCTAAATTGGTAACAATGGTCAAGAAAAATAATATGGAAGTGAAAGGTGGAGAAATCATACTTTACATGTTTCAATGCAATTATATCCCCATATTGACAATAATACTCAAGATTTTAAAATTAAAGCACTCTCAACTCATCATCGACTTTAGCCAACTTTCCAAAATATGAAAAGAACAAAAAATTTTAAAAATTTTTCTATTTTTTTGGAGGGTGACACTATATACACTCCCCTATAAACCCACAAACTCGGAGAGATATTTACCCCCAAACTCAAAATATGCTATGTCCTCATAGCAAAGAGAACAAAAACATGTCTCGGGTTCAAAGGACGATATGACACAACACAACAAAACAAATAAATAAAGCAAATAAAAACGTACCTACTTGGGTTGCCTCCCAATTAGCGCATTTGGTTAAGGTCGTTAGCCCGACTGTTGCTCGTGTTTGGACTTCACCTTTCGTCCTTTGGCCCACTTCATGGTTTCGCGGGTCCTAATCTTCAGTTCATGCCCCATATATATTCTTTGCATCATCAAATCATTTAGTGTCCAAGGAAATCTTTGACGCTTCAGCTTTTTGGGTTTCTTCTCTCGGGAGTCCTTGCCACTTTCTCCGTCTTCAACGATGGGAGGGATCACCAAAATTATGGAGGATTCATCATCGGCATTTTCCATGAGTCGAGGTTGGTGTTCATTCAAACATGGCTTGTCGATCTTGGCGAGAGTGATCATATCTTCTTGAAATTCATTGCCCCGCATCTCACCATAAAGAGCAAGCTCAATTTCATCAACTTGCTTATGCCATGATGTTTCTATAATTTCTTCCGTCTCCATACAACCCGAACTATCATACAATTGCACTTCACTAGAATTTTCATGGGAGGTTTCATAGACAAAATCCTCCGTTTCATTTTCCAAAAGTGGCTCTTGTTGTAGTTCGTTCTCAAGTTCTTCATCGGAGTCTTCATAGACAAAGTTCCCCAATGTGTCCCCCAATAGTTGTTCTTTGGGTTGTGCATGGATTATGGTCGAATTTTGATTCCTCACTGCCTCTATCAATTTGTCCAATTGTGCCGACATGTTACTCATGGTTGCCTCTATTCGACTATCCCGTTGTCGTTTCTCCTCCTTATATCTTTCTATAGCTTCCTCCCATGGTTGCTTTTCAAGTTGAGGATGAGAAGGCTCATAGTAATGTGGCCCATAACTGTTCCATCCTTGACTTTGTGAATGGAACGGACTCCCCTCTTGTGGATAATACTCAAAAGAATATGTCCCCGAAGGGCACTCATAAGAACCATGAGATTATAATCCACAATTTCCACATGACTCATAGATGTCATAGTTATACATCCTTGAGTCCATTTGATTTTTTTTTATAATAAAAATAAAAATAAAATAAAATGAGAAGATAATTAAAGAAAACTATTTACACCAAAAAAAATAAGAAAAGAAAATTATTTACAATACACTAATCAAAATTAACTTGTTCAAATCACAACAAATCCACGGCAACGGCGCCAAAAATTTGATGGATAAAAATCCTCTTGTAATAAAATACCTTGCAAGTGTACAAGTTATCGATGTAGTAGTATGCACAAGCAAGGGTCGAATCCACAGAGATTTGTGTATTGAACAAATTAATTTAATTAGTGTAAAAAGAAACAAAGAAAAAGGGGTTTTTGATTTGATTGGATTATTAAACTAAGAAAGCAAAATAAATAAATTAAAGATATCAAGAGACAAGGGATTCATGGATTGGGGATCATAACAATTATCACTTTATGCTTTTTATTTCATGTAAAAAGAATTCTATCTCATTCTTGGATTCGTTCACAAAATTATAGGGTTAAGATGTTCATACATTCCGCTAGGTCAATAAGAACATTAGAACCCTAATACTTCTATCGTGTTTATATATTTCGCTAGGTCAATATAAACATTCAAGAATTTCAATTCAAAACTTAGAAACAATGGAACCTAGATTCGTTTGATTTCCGCTAGGTCCTCAATTGAATCTATTCTTCTCAACAATGGTCAAATTACAAATCATCTACGCTAGTGCAATGGTTTGTATCCAAATAAATTCAAGATATCAAAAGTATATTCCGCTAGGTCAATACAATTGATCTCAAGAACAAAATTAAAACCGTTGAGAAGAACAAGAACGAAAAAGAGATAGGAAAAATTAAAACCTTAGCATAAAGATCAAATTGTTACTCACCTCAATCCATGAATAAAATAAATTAGCCTTGAATGGCCATTAGAATAAACAAATCAAAACCTTGTTCTTTCATCTTCAAAAATAAATAAAACCTAAACTAAAAATATAGAGAAAGAATAAAAATATTAAAGATTCAAAGATCCTAAAAAAAAAAGATGATACAAAAACTAGTCTAGGGTTGTTTATATAGGATGAGGGAGGTGAAAATCCTTTTTGGAAACAAATTAGGGTCAAAATCCTAGTTAAAATAGAAAATCTCCCGAAATCCGTGGCTGATTCTGTGCAAATCTGTGAAAAATCATGTTTTCTTTCTTTGTGACGGAATTAATTCCGTTGTAAAAACCTTTGTGGGCGGTCGCCCATCACGGCCCACCGACCGCCCATGAGTACAGAAGGAATTCTCGGCCAAAATTCTTGTTCAGCGGCCGCCCATGAAAGGATTCAGCGACCGCACATATCCCTTGCTTTGGCCCAAGCCTATTTCAGCCTTGGCCTAGTTTTCCCTTTGCCGGCCACTTGCCTTGTTGTTCCTCGGCCATTGCCTAGCCACTGCCTTGCATTGCTTGCCAAATTTCTTAGCATTCCTCGGCCATATCCCATATGAAGTGGCCTAGTTTTGTATAATTAGTATTCGGTTCGTCTCGCCATTTTGCCGTCGCACTTTGGTCACTATAAAAAATTCTTTTGCACTTCGCTCTTTGAGATTTTATTTTTCATTTTAGCCCATGAATTTTTATAAATCAAATTCGTCCAAAAATTCCATATTTCCAATTTAGTCCCTGAATTTCCAATATTTCCAATTTGGCCCTTGAACTTCCAAATGTCAGTTTTGTCCCATATTTTCCAAAATTGTAATTTGATCCAAAAACTTTCAAAGTACGCTCCAATCCTCTGTTTTGTAAATAATTGCACTTCAACCCCTGTACTTTCAAAACACTACAAAATACATTAAATTCCCAAGATTTCGAGCATCAAATAAGCTAGGAAATATATCTTTTGGATGGGTAAAACCACATCCATCAAGTTTAGAAATGCGTTTCTCGTTTATGTGGCCAAGACGACAATGCCATAAGTAAGTGTGGTTTACATCATTGGGTTTAGATCTCTTATTAATGTTATAGACATTATTATCACGATTTTCAACATCAAGAATATAAAGGCCATTGAATGAAACAGCAGTACAATAATGCATATCACTCTTGTAAATGGAAAATTTCTTATCACATATAAGAAAATTAAAACCTTCATTATCCAAACATGAAATCGAAATAATATTCCTACTTAAAGCTGGAACGTAATAACAATTGTTCAAAACAAGTATTAGTCCACTAGGTAAAGTAACTTCATAAGTTCCTACGGCTAATGCAACAACTCTTGCTCCATTCCCCACACGTAGGTCTACTTCACCTTCCTTAAGCATCCTTCTGTTCTTTAGACCCTGCACATTTAAACAAATGTGAGTTCCACATCCGGTATCCAATACCCAAGAACTAGAAGTAGATAGGAATATATCTATAACAAAGATACCTGAAGTCGAAGCAACTCCTTTGCTCTTCTTCAGTGCTTCCTTGTATTTTGCGCAGCTTCTCCTCCAATGTCCAATCTCATTGCAATGGAAGCAGACTGTGTCCTCTTGGGACTTGGGCTTGGCCTCTTTAGGCTTGGAAGCCTCTTTGGGTTTAGCAACTTTTGCCTTAGGATTAGCAACCTTTGCCTTTCCTTTACCCTTGAAACCCTTCCCCTTGTTAACCATTATCACTTGGTCGGTTTTCTTCTCGACAATATTGGTTTCCGCAGTGTTCAACATTTGAACTAACTCGGAAAGGTTTTTATTCATTCCACCCATGTTATAGTGCATTATGAAATGACTAAAACTTTTGGGTAATGAATTCAATATTATGTCGGTAGCCAACTCTTGGCTAATTGGAAAATCGAGCCTTTCAAGATGCTCAATGTGGCCCTTCAACTTAAGAGCATGGGGACCAACAGCTTGTCCTTCACTCATCTTGCATGAGGTCAAGACTGCAACTGTGTTGTACCTTTCTTGCCTAGCTTGTACTTGGAACATTTCCATCAGTCGATTGTTTAAGTCAACTGTCCCTAAGTGCTCAAGATCCTTCTGAAGGTTCTTGCACATGGCGGAGAGCATAAGGAAAAAAACATCTGTAGAGTCACGCTTGTGCTTCAGATATTGATCCCTTATTGCCCTAACAGCATTGACAGCAGGTTCAGGTGTAATAGGTTCCTCGAGAACGTACAGTTTTTCCTCTTGCCTTAGAACAATTCTCAGGCTACGGATCCAATCCATATAGTTTGTACCATTCTCTTCCAACTTCTCCTTCTCAAGGAGAGATCGCAGTGACAGGTGATTATTGTTTGATGCCATTTATTCTACAAAAAGATATACATAAAATATAAACACATATAAGTAAACATATTATATGAAAAGTATAATGCATTTATAAAATGCTTCCACTAAATTATACACCTTCAAATGCAAATAAGCATAATATATATTTAATGGGCTAAGATCCAACTTTAATTCAATTTCAAGTTTGATATGGCAAACCGCTCAAAATTGAATTAATTAGGTAGAAAACATCAATCATATCACATATATGACTCTTAGATCTTTTATGAGATTCATTCAAGACATCATATGTCTAGGCATATTTTAATCTCATCTTATGCCTTGGGTCCAAAACCATTTTGATAACCCAATTAAGTTCATTCACTTTAAACGTATAGGAACCACCATTTTCTCATCTTGCTCGCATTCAAATAGAATCAAAGCACCTTGCTGTGGCAAGCCCACCCAAAACTATCCGAATGGTCTCAAGTGTTTTAATCATGAATTGGCATAAAGAACTTAAAAGTTAAATGAAGGTTCTTTAAGGTAGATTATAAGCATATCAGCAAAGATAGTCATAATCGTGCACCAGGTAAGTTTCCAGGAAGATAGGTGAGCCACAAGGACTACTTAAGTACCAACTCTTCCTTAGACAGAACTCTCGTAGACATGCACAATCAGAAATCAGCTCTGATTTGGCAACATAATCACTACCTTTTATAAACAATCAGTTTTCTTTTAAATTTCGCGTAATTATGACTTGTTTCCATAAACAATCATAAAATCCAAAATTTTAATGTCTAAATCTAAACATATTAGGAAACTATAATGCAATGTTTCAACTAAACATAAAATTTCTTAACATGTAAGAACAGATAGATCATGCATCGCAATAATTAATAAAATCATATTTTAAACAATTAAGCATGCATAAACTTGAATTAATCTAGCATAGCCCTATAAACTTAATTTCCTTTAATTTATAGCATCCAGATTAATACACAAACGCATCAGATTGTAAAACACATTCACAGATTAGCAGGATTGTTTAACAACCGATTACGCCTGCATTGGGCAAGGAATGTCGCGTGACACAAGCATGCTTTGTCGCGTGACACAAGCAAGCATTGTCGCGTGACATGGTCACTCTTTGTCGCGTGACACAAACATGATTTGTCGCGTGACACAAGATGACAATTTGCAGATTCCCAGAAATCAATCAATTCTAAATCACAGAGCAATTAAATCATGCAAACGACTTTTAACAGATTTAATTCAATATCAATAGAATACGACTTAGGCATATTGTTTCAAAAATAATAAATCTATCGCATACAAAACATGCAAAAGACCATATATAAACAATTTATATCACTTTTTCTAAGCATGTTAATCCAAACTTAACCATACGAACGGGGCTCTGATACCACTGTTGGGTTTTACGGGTCCATGCGCAGCGGAATAAAGCATCAAATAACATAAAACCCAAGGAGCCTAGGATCCGTTCTATACAATTAAATTGAATCCTATGAGATAGATGTAACCAACCTTGAACGCTTTCCGTTCTTGAGCTATCGAACGATTCAATGATGTGATTTCAGATCACAAACTTCGTTCTTCAGATTGCTTGAACTCTAGGCCTTGATCGATGAACGAGCGAAGACCCTCTTTCGGTATCCACACCTTTGAATGAATCCAAGAACTCTTCTTGAAGATTGCTAGATCAAAAACCCTTGGAAGAATATTGAGAATATTGTGTTTTCTTTTCTAAATTTCGGCTAGGCTATTAGGGTTGACAGACTTTCTTATTTATACTACATTAGTATCCATATTAGAGTCCTAATCAAATTAGGAAACAAGTCAGTCAAACTGCCTTGAGACCCATTGTGTCGCACGACCACACGGGTCATATTGCCTTGATGTGTCGCACGACCACACATGGTCAAGTATGAGTTTCTCAATCATTCTTCCCTTGGTTTATCAAATTCATTCTAATTGTGTGTGACCCAATAGGATTATATTATGTTGGCAATGAGTTCGATCATATCGATCCTCATAAGACATAAGCGGACTCTAGCAAGCCATTATGTCTACCCAAATAATATAACGTAAGAGTTCACGTTTCCAATGGTACACTTCCAATTCTCCCTTTGTCTCACAATGCTATATTGAACACAAGTCATGGTCCTTGTCAACTTGTCTTTGTTCAATGCTTTCTCAATTCTTGAGTATAATGATAATTCCAATCATATTGGGGTACGGTCATACACTTTCATCATTATCACTCATCGAGGGGCCCAA
The DNA here is from genome assembly GCA_022495995.1 of Adenophora triphylla var. japonica. NCBI lineage: Eukaryota > Viridiplantae > Streptophyta > Magnoliopsida > Asterales > Campanulaceae > Adenophora > Adenophora triphylla. The sequence continues at coordinate 307,574 of JAFEMH010001482.1, read as the reverse complement.
GCAAAACATCTCTCTTCCGAGGGACAAATTCCATCTTGACTTATCATCCTTCCCATCATGAATCCGATCATGCCAAAGATAGCCTTTATAGATATCGTGTTAAGATACCGTTTGACTAAAATCAAACATGACTTTCATCATATGTAAGGTCATGATAATCTCAGGTCTAGGGACTAAATGAAGTAACCTTATGAGATTTAGTTATGACATTTGACCATGACATAAATCTCCATGCGGGTCAAGTCCAGTCAATAAGAACATTAGAACCCTAATACTTCAATCTTGTTTATATATTTCGCTAGGTCAATATAAACATTCAAGAATTTCAATTCAAAACTTAAGAACAATGGAACCTAGATTCGTTTGATTTCCGCTAGGTCCTCAATTGAATCTATTCTTCTCAACAATGGTCAAATTACAAATCATCCACGCTAGTGCAATGGTTTGTATCCAAATAAATTCAAGATATCAAAAGTATATTCCGCTAGGTCAATACAATTGATCTCAAGAACAAAATTAAAACCGTTGAGAAGAACAAGAACGAAAAAGAGATAGAAAGAATTAAAACCTTAGCATAAAGATCAAATTGTTACTCACCTCAATCCATGAATAAAATAAATTAGCCTTGAATGGCCATTAGAATAAACAAATCAAAACCTTGTTCTTTCATCTTCAAAAATAAATAAAACCTAAACTAAAAATATAGAGAAAGAATAAAAATATTAAAGATTCAAAGATCCTAAAAAAAAAAGATGATACAAAAACTAGTCTAGGGTTGTTTATATAGGATGAGGGAGGTGAAAATCCTTTTTGGAAACAAATTAGGGTCAAAATCCTAGTTAAAATAGAAAATCTCCCGAAATCCGTGGCTGATTCTGTGCAAATTTGTGAAAAATCACGTTTTCTTTCTTTGTGACGAAATTAATTCCGTTGTAAAAACCTTTGTGGGCGGTCGCCCATCACGGCCCACCGACCGCCCATGAGTACAGAAGGAATTCTTGGCCAAAATTCTTGTTCAGCGGCCGCCCATGAAAGGATTCAGCGACCGCACATATCCCTTGCTTTGGCCCAAGCCTATTTCAGCCTTGGGCTAGTTTTCCCTTTCTCGGCCACTTGCCTTGTTGTTCCTCGGCCATTGCCTAGCCACTGCCTTGCATTGCTTCCCAAATTTCTTAGCATTCCTCGGCCATGTCCCATACGAAGTGGCCTAGTTTTGTATAATTAGTATTCGGTTCGTCTCGCCATTTTGCCGTCGCACTTTGGTCACTATAAAAAATTCTTTTGCACTTCGCTCTTTGAGATTTTATTTTTCATTTTAGCCCATGAATTTTTATAAATCAAATTCGTTCAAAAATTCCATATTTCCAATTTAGTCCCTGAATTTCCAATATTTCCAATTTGGCCCTTGAACTTCCAAATGTCAGTTTTGTCCCAGATTTTCCAAAATTGTAATTTGATACAAAAACTTCCAAAGTACGCTCCAATCCTCTGTTTTGTCAATAATTGCACTTCAACCCCTGTACTTTCAAAACACTACAAAATACATTAAATTCTCAAGGTTTCGAGCATCAAATAAGCTAGAAAATATATCTTTTGGATGGGTAAAACCACATCCATCAAGTTTAGAAATGCGTTTCTCGTTTATGTGGCCAAGACGACAATGCCATAAGTAAGTGTGGTTTACATCATTGGGTTTAGATCTCTTATTAATGTTATAGACATTATTATCACGATTTTCAACATCAAGAATATAAAGGCCATTGAATGAAACAGCAGTACAATAATGCATATCACTCTTGTAAATGGAAAATTTCTTATCACATATAAGAAAATTAAAACCTTCATTATCCAAACATGAAATCGAAATAATATTCCTACTTAAAGCTGGAACGTAATAACAATTGTTCAAAACAAGTATTAGTCCACTAGGTAAAGTAACTTCATAAGTTCCTACGGCTAATGTCAAAGAACTCTTGCTCCATTCCCCACACGTAGGTCCACTTCACCTTCCTTAAGCATCCTTCTGTTCTTTAGACCCTGCACATTTAAACAAATGTGAGTTCCACATCCGGTATCCAATACCCAAGAACTAGAAGTAGATAGGAATATATCTATAACAAAGATACCTGAAGTCGAAGCAACTCCATTCGTCCTAACATACGAGATGGAAGCAGTCCTCCCCATTGAATTGGAAATTCCCTCACTCCGGGTGCTGCTGGAAAATGACGTCAACGAAGTCGAATGGCTCCGAAGCCGGCATGACAAATTGGCTCTGCTAGACGAGCGACGACTAAAGGCCATGGAACACGTTCGAGCCTACCAAAGCAGGATGGCTAGAGCTTTCGACAAGAAAGTCAAGTCCCGAGACATCAGGGAAGGCTACCTGGTACTCAAAGAAAAGCCTCCCACTCGAACCAACCCATTGGGAAAATGGGAACCAACATGGATCGGCCCTTTCGTGGTTCAAAAGATCTTCTTCGGAGGTGCCATGAAGCTGACAGACCTAGACGGCAATCCCTTCGTGAATCCAGTCAACGGAAGCAAACTTCGCAGATACTTCGCCTAAAGAAGAACAAACTGTGCATCTCTTGGCACTCCATATAGTGTCGAACTACGCAGACCTGAGCCCTCTAGTCCGAGGGAACGTAGGCAACCTTAATTGGTCCGGTCTAAAAACACACAAAAAAGTCAAAAGTTTGAATGTCAACCAAGACCTCCATCAAGCTACACACTTTCCAGGAGCATGTCCCGACCATCACCTTGACCAAGTCAAACAACGGCGGCAACATCAAAGGACATCCGAAGGTCACTCAGCGTCAAACGACTGACCCATGTCTGCTTCCAAGCCAAGGGCTTGTCTTCGCCCTCACGGGCTCTCAAAAAAAATAATAATAAAAAAAAAGAAGCTCAAGCAGAAGATACAAAAAAAGAGGTCAAGAGCCCGACGTCAACAAACAAGAGGCAATGAAGCTACGGAAAAGACCGTCAAAACAACTTGTCAGGGGATCATCCAACCTCTCAGCCAAACACAAAGCCCAAGTAAAAGGGATTGTTTGCCAAGGCCTGTGCCGCTTCACCCGCAAATGCAACAGAAAAGTCCAAAGATGGACGCCGCCAAGGTGCACAAAAGGAACAAAAGCGAACAAAAGATCTTGCGTCTCGACAAAGCTTTAAAAGTAAATCACAAATCACTAACGGTTACAACATTTCTTGATGAGTTCAAGCACGGTCTACTCTCAAGTTCACAACATGCTAAAAACAAATTTAATACATTTAACAAATAATGTGTTTGCAATGCAATGAATGGATACCTAGGAGGTCATTCCGCGCCATCTCGCGCTTGTCCCTCGCCATTCTTCCCTTTCTTCCTCGTCCCCGGCGAGTCTTCTTTCGCTCCACGCGAGCGCTCTGCGTCTCTCACCCGAGATTAGGGGTCCTCCCCGTAGAGTCAAACAATCCAAGAGCTCTCGTGGCTTCATTCGCCCGTGCTTCGGCTCGGATCTCCTCCCCGCGAGTCCGCAAAAGAGGACCTCTCTCCGTCGCCGGCCAACTCTAGTCTCGTAATCAAACAAAGTGTCTCCCGTAACATCTTGAGGGTCGACTGTGCTTCGGCACTCCTAAGGCAATAGCTACTACGGCAATCGTGCCCCGTAATCGCTTCACGCTTTGCTCCCCAAAGCCACTTGGGACTCGCCCAACCACGCCGCTCATACCAAGCCAGTGCATCGGTTCGTCAATACGACACTCTCCCGACGTCTAAGGAGCACCACAGGAGGGAAAGCGGAATACTTCCATACCCTCAGAAAATACAAAAGAGCACCTGGAGCTGCCATACAAAGAGGAGCTACCTCCGCAGTAGCAAGGTCATCCCAGCCCAACAAAGGCTCTTGCTTCATCCCAAACTGCCGGGAAACAAGCGACAAAATATAGAAGGAGGACCAAGACAAACCTGGAACTCTAAGCACATAGGACCCTTCCTGAAAGGCCCTCATAGTCTCAATTCCCCAGTGCGGAACCCACCAACGGATCTGATGTGTACCAAGCCGTGCCATCCATCTCTCCCAGGCGGACTGATCCATATCCAACACAAGAGGTCGCCGAACAAACGACCATGGACTAAACGACGTCGGAGCCTCGGGCATGGCCTGAAGTCTCTCCCTCAGCCACAAGGTGAGCAAAGCAGGGCTTCCCCCTCTCATGAATCGATCCCCAGTCGCCAGACGATCAATACCATGAAGAGTCTCCCCCAGCACCAACAGGACAATATCCTCCCCAGCTCTGCAGTGCCTAACCACATCTAGCAAAGCACCATTGCAAACCCCAAGGGAGCTGACCATGAAAAGCGTCGCTATCACGCACAAGGCAAATACATCCCAAGAGACATCACTCTCATCATCAATCATAAACCGCTCCGGCAGCGCAGAAATGTCGATGTGACCAGAATCAAGGATCATGTCCTGCACTTCTCCCAACGAAGTCCGAAGAAAGCATGCAAGCTTCACGTTCACGGCAGCACCGCCAATCAAAGGAAGCGAGATGGCCTCCACCTCCGGTCCTCCAATCAAAGCCCGAAAATCCTCAAAGGTGGGCACCATCTCATTGTAGGAGAAGCAATACACATGCCTCCTAACATCCCAGAACTTCGCGGCAGCCCGCAACAATTCCCAATCAGGAACCAACTCCTTAAGGGACCAAACCGAGCAAAGTCGAAACCTTACCTCGAAAGCCCATCTCTGATGCCTCATACGGTGTCGCATCCACATTTTCAGCCGCTCTAGGAAGTATGCTTGCCGCTCCTGCGAAAACCTTGGCAAAATTCGTGGAACGTACGAAGAATCCATGACAAAAATGGAGGTTCCTAGAGAAAATGGGGAAGAAAGCTCGAAAATGGCTGCAAATGGGGAGTGGGGAAAGTCCAGACATCCGGAAAGCATTTATCCCTTCCCAAAAGCAAAGGTGATCCGTACGGACCTCTTTGCACCCCAAGTTGGTCCGTACGGACCTTGTTGCATTATGGGCCCACTTTCCTAGCAAACAGTACAACAACCACTGTTCCCAGCAGGACCTTGCTCCAAACTGCCCAAACTCTGGCCAAAGTCATTTCCGGCAAGCATACACTACCCACAGACGCACTCCCAGCTCACGTGGCATGCACAAATAATAAAATAACAACAATTCCTAGGACAACTCCCGGGAATCACAAAATACGGCATTACATCTTAAAATAAAATACTTTGCGGTGCAAATGCGAATGTTTTATTACAGGTACACATAATGTCTGTTGCTAAACAAAAAAAAAAGATATGGAAAGAGGGAAAGCAAATGAGCCCTAATCCGACTCTTCATCATCATCATCACCAACATCCTCAAGCGAGAAATCGGGCACCCCGGCAAACTCGCCAGCCACACCCTCGTCGTCAGAATACTGAACCCCTTCCTGGGGTAAGTACTCAAGATACTCGAAAGGGTCAAACCCGACAAAAGGATCGAAGAAGGCAGACTCTGACGCACTCTCTCCCGGTGCCTCCTGCGAAGGCCAGAACTGGTGAAAGACCGGCGGCCTCTGGACTCCCGAAGACGTCCCGACATTCATGCTATGCCGCCCCCTAGAAGGTCCCTCCTGCTGCGGCATTGGCTCAACCCTCGGAGGAGGAACATCCACAGAATGCCTCGAAGGCATCGGCTCGTACGCCGGCACACGCCGCGAAGACCGGCAAGACATCTTCCCCGCCATCTTCTTCGCGAAGGACCGCATCGCCACATAACGGCGGAGCAGCGTGTCGAAGGCTCTCCCCGGGACCTGCACAAGCAAACAGCCGAAGAAACGCTCAGCTAAAGAGATACAGACATAATCATACAAAAAGAGAAAAATACAGAAAAGATGCCAAGATGGAAAAGAGTAAGCACACTCACTGGTGCATCCGGGTCAACCCGATAGCAAGCAGGAGCGCCTCGAGCACGGGTACCGACACCCTACGCCTCGACGAGTCGCCCCGTATGTATGTGAAATCCGGCTCAGGCACCGGAACCTCTGGGGGACCTGGCGGGCCAGCCTCCCTCTCCCTCGCCAACACCTGTGGCGTCCTCAACTTCCTCCTAACGAAGGACCCATACTCCCCTCCAAACAAGACAAACTCATTGGCACTCACGCCGCCCATATATCTCTCAAACTCCAGCACATCCATATCCCGGGAATCCATCATCCCAAAAGGCGGGTCCCTCGAAGCGAGGGGAGCATGCAGGGCCATCTGCCCGAGAAGACCCTCTCTCCCAAGTACATGACGTCACAGGTCAGGCCCCGCAGCATCTTTCTCTGCGCCGTCACCACGGGACCGCCCTCGAACTCGTCAGCCCCATACCGAGTCCAGGGGTACAAAGCAAACTCCGCCGGGCTATCTCTCCCCAGATACTCCTGCACCTCCCCGTAGGCAATGGTGAGCTTCCCCCTACTCGTCCTCCTCCTCCTCGCCGGGCGGGCCCAGCCCAACATAGCAGGATAGGTCGCTATGGCCTCAGCATCTCGATCCCACGGGAAGCACCGGAAGATCTCATAGAACCACACCAGCGATAAAAGCAGAAAAGGCTCAGTGCAAAAGAAAACGGAGAAATGACAATTTGTTAAATCAAAAACAGCAATAAACTCATACCTCCAAAGCAAAATCAAAGCAGCCCACTAAACGGCAACGCAGACACCGGCCGTCATCGTAAGCCCGGACCTCGCCCACTAAACGGTAAAGCAAGCGCAAAAGGAGCCAGCACCTCCAAGCACAAACCTCAAGGCACAAAACGCCTCCAAAATGCCAAACGGTGAATCAACCACCAGCCATCAAAGTAAGCCCGAAGTCACCTTCTCAGCAGAAAAAGCCCCTACAAGGCCACATATCCCCAGCAGATGAACACCGGCAGTCATCGTAAGTCCAACCTTTTCCCCAGCGGACAAAACGTGAGGCATCTACACCCCTCACAATCGAAGCACAAGGCAGCCACACCGCTGCCAACCGCAGTCAGAAGACGAATCAAGACACAACCGCAGTCAGAAGACGAATCAAGTCCTCGTACATGACACAACCGCAGTCCGAAGACGAATCAAGTCCTCGTACATGACACAACCGCAGTCAGAAGACGAATCAAGTCCTCCCACATGACATATCTCTAGCCCTGACGGCTTTAAACCACTCGGTCCGAAAGACCGCATAAACCTCCCAAATCACTATCTCCAGCCCGAAAGGCTTTAAACCACCCGATTCGGAAAATCGTAAAATTTCCATCTCAGGATGCCACCACGTCCTCACAGTCGATCTCGGCGGTCACACGACACTTCAGGGCACCACCACGCCCGCATACATTCACAATTTCGCGACCTCTGAACTACGACCAGGCTTGATTCCCGCCAGGGATACGTAGGAATTCTATCGCGGGGTCCGGCCCATTGACCTATCTTTGTCACCCAGGACGCCTCCACGTCCTTACAATCGACCTCGGCGGTCACCACATCCTTAGGGCACCACCATGCCCTCGCATCATATTAGGATGGGACACGTCCTCCTACACCACAAACCATCTTCTCGTAAGATTACCCATCTTCTAGTAAGATTGCACACCCAGGACGCCTCCACGTCCTTACCATCGACCTATACGGTCACCCAGGACGCCTCCACGTCCTTACCATCGACCTATGCGGTCACCCAGGACGCCTCCACGTCCTTACCATCGACCTATGCGGTCACCCAGGATGCCTCCACGTCCTTACCATCGACCTATGCGGTCACCCAGGACGCCTCCACCTCCTTACCATCAACCTATGCGGTCACCCAGGACGCCTCCACCTCCTTACCATCGACCTATGCGGTCACCCAGGACGCCTCCACATCCTTACCATCGACCTATGCGGTCACCCAGGATGCCTCCACGTCCTTACCATCGACCTATGCGGTCACCCAGAACGCCTCCACGTCCTTACCACCGACCTATACGGTCACCCAGGATGCCTCCACGTCCTTACAATCGACCTATGCGGTCACCCACAGGATGCCACCACATCCACACACAGAGTTTCAGTCAGAGGACAGCTCACGTCTTCGTACACAACAACACTCACCCCACAGACGAACTACGATCAGGCTTGATTCCCGCTAGGGATACGTAGGAATCCTATCACAGGGTCCAGCCAACTGACCTATACGGTCACACAATAGGACACCGCCATGTCCTCACGCACTGACCTACACGGTCACTTCCTCTCCCAGCACGCAATCCAGATCAGGACCCTTATCTTATCGACGACCCAACTTCCTCCGTAAGTGACGTCATTGAGGGACTTCTGTAAGTAGCCCAATCTGGATCACCCTCTTCCGAGCACACGGGAAACACCGCAGACTCACAAACGCAGTCTCGACGACCCGTGACACTCAAAAAACACTCAAAACCCCCAATCAAATCAAGGGAGGGACCTTTCTGGGCCAAAAAGGGATAAAAGGACCTTTTAGGATTTTTTCAAAAATTTGGAAAAGCATATGTGGTCCGTACGGACCTCTTTGCTTCAATAATTACTGAATCCTCTTAAAGTCCAAGATATTCCCTCAAATCCCGGAAGTAATGATCACTCACCTACATGGTTGGTCCGTACGGACCTTATTGCATGCAAGGTTGGTCCGTGCGGACCTCTTTGCTACCAGACACCATCATGGCTGAATCTTCTTAAAGTCCACTTATTCCCTCAAATCGAGGAAAACCAAAATCCTAGATTACCTAAAAGGTCCGTACGGACCTTCTTGCACAAAATTTGACACTATAAATAGAGGGCTCCCCCTCCCTCATTTCACATACCTCCCTCTTCTCTCCTCTCCCCCCAGCCTTCTGGCATCCCTCTAAGTCCTCTCGAGGCACTCCCGGCCCCTTTCGGATCATTCCGAGGCCTTCTGAGCCCCCTCGCGGTGCTCTGAAGCCTCTCCGAGCGCTCCCGCGACGCTTCCGCGCTGCCCCGAGGCACTCTCGAGGTACTCTGAGGCCCTTCGTGGTACTCCGAGGCCTTGCCTGGTCTTTCCCAAGGCGTCCCGGCTCTTTCCGAGTCAAACCGGCGATTCCGACGCACGCCGAACCTCTACCCAAATCCAATCGACGATTCCAACCCACGCTGAACCTCTGCCCGAATCCAACCGACGATTCCAACCCACGCCGAACCTCTGCCAGAGTGATCCCTGCGATCCCAACGCATGCCGAAACTCTGTCCGCAGACAACCGGCTCATCCCAAAGCAATCCCGGTCCGTACCGGAACACTATTCCATCCTCAAACACTATTTCCCCGCGGAAGACAGACACGAACCAACATTGGTAAGGCTTCCTTCCTACACTATTTCAATACATTTCAATAAAGCAGTGTACAATGTAGACATCCGATACAGCATGCATTTTTTTTAAAAGCACATACACACACAACAGTTAAAGAATATAAGGGGTACCGAAAGACTCGTTTTTACGAGGCGACTCGGGTGAGCTCTAAGATTCTAATATTCTCTTTCCGAGGAGTCATCTGAGCTCCGAACTCAAAAATCTCATCACACAAAAACAGTTTATTTTTAAACTGATGCCCTTTTCAATGTTTTGGGCTTAATAAAAATGGCCTGGCGACTCTACAAGCAAAAACACGGTGAGACATTCTCCAACACCGCAAAACGGAACAAGCCAGATGCCGGGGCGCGAACGCGCTGCCTATCGGATCCGGGCGACCTTCCCGAACGCGAGCGAAATGCGAGATGACCGGGGGGGACCCTCCACGCACGAGCCGGATCCCGGGTAATTTCACCTTGGCATTATAGTTTGCTAGAGAAATTTCCTCACCATTCCAACCTCTATAGGCTTAGTACAATAGATTTTCTCCTTTTTATCATCACCTCATGAGGTAGAGGTGGTAATTTCAACTAAAGGAGGAGTGTATCCAACAACAATGCTTACCCAAGCACGTTGATCAATATACTTAATGTGCATAATAATTTTTGCCTTCCAGATGGTATAGTTGGAATCATATAGAGTAAGCGGTTTGTTATGATTATGCCGACAGTCCATAGTGGCTACTTCAAGGATCGATTCTCAATAAAGTTGAGAGAAGGCTCTGATACCAATTGAAGAATTTATATCTAGGACTGTTCTAGAAAACTGTCACTTGTTCAGACACTTGTGTGTAACGTTAATCACAAAATTCATGTTGACAAAAAAGATAATACTCCATTCGTCCCAAAGAATGCTCATTTGAGATTTAAAAGTCATTTTGAAAAGGTTGATTTTTAATTAAAAAAAAAATCAAACATTCATGCTATTCACTTTTAAATTTTAGTTTTGTAAAAATATAATAAATTAAAAAAAATTGAAAAAAAAATTTTGATACAAAGTTATTTGAAGGTAAAGTTTCAAAAGATCATTCATTTTGATACAAAACAACACATTCAATTTGGGAAAGGGGGAGTTAAATTTTTTTTCTAAATCTTTGTGGATGAGTATAGACTGTACTCCCTCCATCCTGCTCGAATAGGTACATTTTACATTTTGGGTGTCACACTCGATATAGGACAACCCAAAAATTGAAATGTTTTATTCGGTAGGACTCACTTTCACACTCACAACAACTTTCAACTTATTATTCTATACCCCACTTAGAGGTGGCCGGTTCGGTTAACCGGTGGTTTACGGTTACCAAACCGGCGGTTTAAACCTTGAAAAATCAGAACTGAAATCGAACCGGTTAACCGCCTAATCCGGTTACGGTTTTACGGTTTTTCGATTAGACCGGTTTTTCGGTTTATCCGGTTAACCTTTTTTTTTAATTTATTTATTTATTTTCAAATTAGGTTTTTAAAAGATTTTTTTAACAGAATTAAAAACAGTTACGAAAAAAGTTAATTTTCTAACAGTTTTTGAATAAAAAAGTTAACTTTTTAACATTTTTTTGAAAAAACAGTTAACTGTTTAACAGTTTCTGTTAAGTTCTATACTATATATTAACATTTTTTTCAATTTTTTTTGATAAAGACGACTATTTTAGATGTTGGTTATTCCTGAAATTTTTTGTAAAAAGTTATATAAAAAAGTTATGAATTTTGAAAGAAATAAAACTTAACTTTTTTTTTTTCAAATTAGGTTTTTAAAAGACATTTTTAAGAGAAAAACAGTTACGAAAAAAGTTATTTTTCTAACATTTTTTGAATAAAAAAGTTAACTTTTTAACAGTTTTTTGAAAAAGCAGTTAACTTTTTAACAGTTTCTGTTAAGTTCTATACTCTATATTAACATTTTGTTCAGTTTTTTTTTGATAAAGAAGACTATTTTAGATGTTGTTTACTCCTGCATTTTTTTGTACAAAATTATATAAAAAAAGTTATGAATTTTGAAAGAAATAAAACTTAACTTTTTTAAAAGAAATGAAAGTATATAAAATAAAAAAGGGACGGTACCCTTAAATTTTATTAATTAAAATAAAATTACAAAGAGGGGGACAATCAACCTTACCATTTTATAAATAAGGGGGGACATTTAGGAGCCTTTACCTCAACCTAACTATTACAATTAAATAAAAATGAACCTAATCTAAAGTCTAAACTAATCTAATTAAAATAAAAATTAATCTAAAACATCATTCATTCATCAATCATCACTACTTTTCGTGGAGTACTCGACATTGTATTGATATTTTGGATCCGATAATAAACGATCCTCTTCATAAGGCAAGTCTTGTTATCTTTTTTTCGCTCTAACCCAATCGCCAAGTAAGAGTTGATGTTCCAAGTTTTTACTAGTTAGTTGGGAACGTCTTTCATTCAAAACATTTTCTCCAACGTTAAATGTCAATTCAACCGCCACCGTTGAAGCGGGAGAGGCTAAGACTTCTTTTGCAACCATTGAAAGTATATGATAAATTTCTTTCCTTCTTGACCACCATTGTAAAACATCAAATTCATTTGAATTTGAGTCTTGATTTAATTCAAAGTTGGTAGTGAAATATGTTTCTAACTCCACGGGAATGTTTGATGATGGTGAAGATGAACCTCGAGAAGGACCACGTTTTTTACTATACAAATTTGCAAAAAAACTATATGGATCCCCACTAGAAGAACTTCATTGAAAAATAGAGGAAGCATCTTCATATTGTTGACTTTGAGAAGTGTTTCCATATAAGCCATTATACTCATTAAAAAGGTTCACCAAATCATTTTTTTGTATTTTGAACAATAATTGACGGAAGTTCATTATCACCGTCACCATCGGGATATAACTTCAAATAATAATAGGCTACAATTCACTCTAAATCATCCAATTTAACTCGGAGATCTAATAACTTTGCAACCAAAAAGAGAGACGGAATAGTGTCAAAATATTTAAGCTACTTTTCTCTCATGGAAACAATGCAATCTTTTAAAACATGACATTGTCTTAAATTGTTAAAACTAGTAACAATTGCAACACAATGCTCAAGCACCAAAACGGAAGTTGGTATTGAAAATCTTTAACAGTTCACATAAATTAGTGCATGCATTCCATTGATAAGCAAGTAGAGGTTCATTATAGCCAGTTTACATAAAAAGTTGCATAAGGAGATCTTTATAAGCTAAACCATCAGTTAACATTTTTTAGGTGGAATTCCACCTAGTTGGAACATCGTAAGTAAAATATTTGTCCGCCACACCTTTACTTCTTAAAATTTTGATCCATTTTTTGTATTAATTTTTATTAGAAATAAATTGAATACATTGTCTAATTGGTTTAAAATAAACCTCTTATGCTTTCAAACCATCTCTAACACATAAGTTAATAATATGACATAAACATCTAATATGAAAAAACTTACCAACAAGTGAGGGTTGACAAACGGTAATTAATTCGGGTAAACTAGCCGCATTAGCACTTGCGTTGTCAAATGAAATAGTAAATATTTTATTCAAAATACCATACGCTCAACAAAAATCTCAAGCAATTTTGCACAAATATTTTTCGCAGAATGCGGTGGCTCAAAATCTTTATAAGAAATTAATCTTTTTTGGATAGTACATGAATTATCTATCCAATGGCAAGTAACGCCCAAATAAGTATTTCTTTGCCAATGATCACTCCAACCATCGGCACAAATTGAAACTTTGTTTTCTAAATTTGATAAAACACCAATTAAATCTTTTTTTTATATCTTTTCACCACTCTAGTAATATCACGTACGAGATTCGTACGTGGTATTCTCGTGGCGGCGGGATTTAAAGAAAGTCGAACAAAATTTCCATAATAATCATCATCCGCAAAATTAAAAGGAAGGCCTTTAACACAAACTAATTTGGTTAGTTCATCCCTATAAACCCACTTATCAAATTTAAAAAGGACGGAAGGGGAAGACGAACCTTGTGTACCCGAACCCGAACTATGTTGATATTGTAATTGTGTTTGATTAGTGGAAATGCCAAGTTTCTCGGGATGTTTTGACGCGGTATGCCAGTTGAGCATCCCATGCCCTTCGCCTCTTTTGAATGAGTAAACTTTGGAACAATAGTTGCAATGTACTTTAAGATTATAGTCATCTTCGGGAGTAATTTTTCTTTTTGTGAAATAGATCGCGAAAGTATCGGATTGCGGCTCTCTTTCTCTAGGAGGTTGAGGCGGTTAACGTTGTCCCCGACCCCGACCACCTCCCCTAGCTCGTCCCCCTACCCCTCCTACTACCACCACTTTCAATTTCAACAACTTCTTCTTCCTCACTTTGTTGGGTATTTGGATTTTGATAACCAAAATCATCGTTGGGGGAGGAAGAACCAACATGTTCCTTGCCTAAATTGCTTCTTCTTTGGTTTGAAGCCATTTGGGTTAGGAAAAATGAAGATTGAAAATGAAATCTAGCTTAAAAATGAATGAAAATGAAGAAAACACTAATTTTGTTAGAAAACTAACTGAAAATGAGGTAATATTTAACTGGAAATTGAATGAGAGTAAGATAATATGTGAATATTTGAGAGTAGAAGAGAAAGAGTAGAGAGAAATAATGTGAAAATAAAATGGGAGGTGATATTTATAGTTAGTTTTAATTAGTCAATTTTTTTTTTGGTTAAATTCGTTACTAACTAACTGGAAAGAGGGGGGGGGGACAGGCGCACAGGCAGGCAAACTAGGAGGTGCAGGAGGCCGCATGAGGAGTGCCCCGACCAAAGGAAGTAGCCGTTGAGGCCTAGCCGCCCAACGGTCATGAGCCCAGCCCAAATGCCCAAGTGCCTAACGGTCATATGATCATTTGAATTCCAAATATTGCCGGTTCAATTGCCGGTTCAACCGGCAGTTTAACCGTCGGTTTTAACCGGCGGTTGGACCGGTTTCCCTTACCTACCAACCATAACCGACCCATCAAAAACTCGGTTTCGGTTAAGCCGGTCCGGTTCAACCGCGTTGACCGGTTTTTCAGGGTTTTGACCGGTTCAAAATCGGCCGATTAGCCGGCTCGGTTCGCGAAATGGCTACCTCTAACCCCGCTTTTCCTCTCCTACCTCACTTTCCATAATCACAACACCTAATACACTAATATTTTTTTCTTAATATCTGTGTCGGGACCAAGAATCCTATTTCAAGTGGGACGGAAAGAGTATACTTAGTGTCACTATACACAACATTTCAGAATGTAAGCGATATAACTCGAACTCGTAACTTCGCCAAATCAGACCTCTAATACCATATGGAAATAATGGCGAATGGTGGAAGGTTATAGAATAAAGGATTGATAGACCTGAGAAAAAGAGAATTTTTATGAATCTCAATTTTATTAATAACAATAGGTACATATTTATGATAGAGGAGACGTGATTTCAAGCTATTCTATATACATTAAATAAGGAAACTATAATAGTAATCATATTAGGAAAGTAACTAATACAAGATACAGAAGAATTTTTAATAATAAAATATTAACAAATATATTCCATATATGCCCGCGCAAGATGGACGATCCTCGGAGAAATTCAATATCGAAGAGTGATGAGATGAACCGAGCACTAGCTAGTGGATGGAGTGGGGTATGTATCCGTTGTGTGTTTGTAGGACAGGTATAAGTTGTGCTACAGAGTGTAGATGTGACAGTAAATGTGAGACTGGATGTTAGGCATGCTGTGAGATAAGTTGTTAGACAGGTTGTGAGGCAGGTTGTGAGGCAAGTTGTGAGGTAGGTTGAGAGATAAGTTGTGAGGTAAGTTGTGAGACAGGTTGTGAGGCAAGTTGTGAGGAAAGTTATGAGATAGATTGTGAGACAGGTGGGTGAGCAGGTGTTTGAACATGGGGTTGATCATGTGGTGTAACAGGTTGTTGAATAGGTGGTGAGTGGGGACCATAAGAGGCCAAGGGTAGTGATGCACCTTAGGTTGAGACTAGAGGAGGACAAAGGTGGTGCTGCTGGGGTGTGGCGGCAAATATGGTTGTGTCATTAATAAATAGAGTTATTGCCATTAGAGGCGCCATAAGAGGCCAACGTTGGTGAAGAAACTTGACTATTAGGGTTGTGCCAATGGTGGTGAGCACCAGATGGAAACCATAAATGGCAAAGGGTGGAGGTGCTATGTGTGGCGACAAATAGGGTTGTGTCATCAATAAATGGTTGTTCCCACCGGAGACATTGTTGCCATTTAAGGTGCCATAAGTGGCCAAGGTTGGTGCAGAAACTTGACTATTGGGTTTGTACCAAAGGTGGTGAGCACCGGATGGAAGCCATAAATGGTGAAGGGTGGTGGTGCTTTGTGATGTGGCAGCCGAAAAGACCTTTTGAGGGGGGTTGTTGATCCACCTATTCGAGAAGGATGGTGGCGGCATTTGTGAAGATATGTTTGTGTGAATGGGTTTCGGCTAAGGGTGGTTAAGTCGAGAGTTGTGATGGTTTAGAAGGGTAGAGTTTTGATGGTGAGTGGCAGAAGCAAGTTGTGGTGTTAGAGTTTTCGGCTTTGATCCCAAAGGAGGCCAAAGGCGAGGTGGAATAGGTTGCAGTGTTAGGGTTTTCGGCTTTGAGACCAAAGAAGGCCAAGGGTGGGGCGGGGCAGGTTTTGTAATAGGTTGGTGAGCAGTTTTTTTTGAACAAGTTGTTGATCATGTAGTGTGGAGGTCATAAGATGCCAAGGGTGGCGTTAGTCTGTGGGTTTCAACATATGTCGATGGTGGTATGATTTAAGAGGATGGGGTTTTATGGTGGGTGGTTATGGAGTATAGGCGTATGTATAATTAGGGTTTGTGATACATAGAGGATGGAGAAGGATTTTCGGCTTTGGGTTGTGCCGAGGGTGGAGGTTTGGAGGAGAGACTTTTGATGGCGGCGGAAGCAAGGGGTTTCGACAAGGATGGTTTAATAGAATAGAGAGAGAGAGAGAGAGAGGCTTTTGATGGTGGCGAAAGCAAGAAGATTCAATAAGGAGGGTTTATATATAATAGGGTTGTATTTTTGAGATGAAGTTTGAAGTAGGAGGAGTTTCAGCCAAGGGGTTGAGCCGAGGGTACTGGTCTTCGTTTGACGAGAAAGAGGTTGGAGAGAGGTTTCGGCTAAGGGGTTGAGCCGATGTTAGTGGTGATTTAGGAGTAGAGTTTTGATGTTGGGTGGTGAAGTAAGGGTTTCGACTAAGGAGGATTGAGTCGATGGTGGTGTTGGAGGTGGAGAGGCGAAAGTGGGTGGTGGTGTTTAGGATAGGTTTCGACTTAGGGTTTTTGCCGAGGGTGGTGAGATTTAGGAGGGTAGGGTTTGGATGGTGGAAGTGTGTGGTGGTGATAGGGTGGGGCGGCTTATGGTTTTGCCGCATATTTTGGCGAAGAAGAACCATTATGGTTCTGATATCATAATAGAATAAATGATGGTTAAACGAAGTCAATTCATAAATGGGAGAAAGATAATTGATATAAATTACTCAATTTTATTAATAACAAGAGATATATATTTATACTAGAGGAGCAGTGTTTCCAAGCTATTTTATATAAATCAAATAAGGAAACTATACAATAGTAATCCTATTAGAAAATTAACTAATACAAGATTTAAAAGAATATTTAATAATAAAATATATACAAATATATTTATTATAGACGGCATTGGTACTCCATTGTTACTTGAATAGGAGATTACAAATATACATTTAAATTCTAATGATACTAATTTACCTAGAATGCCCAAGATAATAGTAATAATCTTCCTAACCGAGCTAAATAATCTTCTTAATTTTACATAGTACTCGTAGTATACTACTGACACAGCACGGAAGCAATATTCGTGAATAGCAAACGCTAAACACAAGAGTTCACCAGCAATGAACCCTAGAAAACGATAAACTGGAATCCACATGGAAATAAGAGAAAAACCTTCAAAATTATATCATAAAAACTAAGTAATTCAAAGTCATAAGGATGTTTAAATACTCCCTTCAAAACCCTAAAACAAAATATCAAAACAAAGACTAAAATAACCTTACTCAAAGTTTCAAACATCAGAAACAAACGAAACAAAGAAACAGGCCTCCCGTCGTTGAGGCGCTCGCCTGGGGAAGGGTCCGCGCCCGCCTCGGCCTCCGAGGCCGGGTGGATTGTTGATACCCCGGTGAGGCGCACGCCTAGGCTGGCTTGAGGCTGCCGCCTGGCCGTTAGTAAGTTCTCGCCTGTTGCAGCTCCGTGGGGCGATCGCCTGGTGAATGCTGAGGCGTGCGCCTGGATCCCAGCCTCCTACATCAGTCTCCTCCACCTCTAAAGAACTCGACCCCGAGTTCTCATCATGATAAAGAACTCCATCCGCGTGGTACTCATACATATCAGCAACATTGAAAGTATTAGAAATGTTCAAATCATCGGGAAGAGCCACCACATAAGCATTGTCATTAATTTTTCAAGTCACTTTGAAAGGCCCATACTTGCGAGGTTGCAGCTTCTTGTCCCTCATAGGAGGGAGTTCATTAGGCAACTCGTCAGAAAGCAACTCCTGAAATCCTTAAAGAAGTTCTTCAATATCTCTCGGCATCTCGATCTCTACACTAATAGAACCCAACAACCCTTTAATCACAATCGGACAAAAGTACTCTGCTTCTTCAATAGCTACTGTTAGATCTTTCTCGTTCTGTATAAGCATCACGACTGGATTTTCCTTCTCAACCTGTTTCTCAAAACGCAGTACAGGAGCTATAGCAATTTTATGTTTACCCCATGTGAACATCAGCACATTATCCTTTCCCCGATAAGTAATGTCATGATCATACTGCCAAGGGCGACCAAGCAATATATGACAGACATCCATATTCAGAACGTCACAAACAACCTCCTCCTTATAATGGTTGCCGATACAAATAGGAACCCTGCAAGTCCGTGATACCCTAAGTCCTGAACCTTTATTCACGCATCCCAAACTATAAGGTTTCTCATGAGGTTCAGTCATTAACTCTAAGAATTCAACCAATTTCTGCGAAACTAGATTTTCAGTACAACCATTATCAATAATCAAATTACATACCTTGTTGTTAACAGAACAGTGTGCTCTCAACAGATTTTTCCGTTGGCCCTCGTCTTTGGAAGAAAGTAGTATTTGTTGAAGCACACACCCGACTCTCTCCTCAGACTCCTCTTTAGCAAATTCGACCCCTTCATACTCATTAACTTCGGGTTCTTCCTCGTCTTCCTCATGCAGAATTGCAGCAGTTCGCCGGGTGGGGCAAACGTTCGACCTGTGACCTTGTCCACCACAACGAAAACACTTATCCCTTATTGGTTTGGCATACGGATTTACTGCCTTCTGTGTTGGAGTTTTGTTCTCTGCGGTACTGCTAGTGCTGCCGGTACTCTTAGCCTACGGAGTAGGGTCCTTATCAGTTCCTACTTCAGAACTACCCTGTTTTGGAAATCTGTGAAAAGGGGTAAAATTTTTCGAACTCGACTTCTCCATAAGTTCAGCTTTCAGGGCTAGAGTGGAAGCGTCCGTCAAAGTCCAAACCTGATGTAAACCCATCTTTTCCTATATCGAACCTTTTAGGCCGTTAATATAAAGAGCAACTTTCTGATCCTCGGTCTCCTCAACCCTAACCCGTGCTGTATACCTCTGAAATTCAATAGTATATTCATCAACCGTTCTCTTGCCCTGTACACAGTTGAGATACAACTTATATAGAATCTGCTCATAATCTGCCGGTAGAAATTGCTCCGAATCATCTGCTTCATACGCCTCCAGGTTTTAATTGGCCCCTTTCCTTGCCGTCGTCTCTGATCAACAAGTTTTTCCCACCAGACCGCAGCAGTACTCTTCAATCGGATTGCCACCATCTTTACCTGTTTATTCGTAGGTACCTCCATAACCTCAAAAAATTGATCAACATTATTCTGCCAATCCAAAAAATCATCAATCCCCATAGTCCCATAGAATAAAGGAATGTCAGCCTTAATTCTATAATCTTAGCAGTGTCGATTATCACCCTGATTCGGCTCTTCAGCGTCATCAACCTCGTCGTCGGAACTGGAACTGGATCCCTCTTCATCCCGATTTTCTACCCTTCTAGGACGTCGAACTGGTTCAACCTCCCTGTCTCTTTCGCCACCACGGTTTCGATTAGCACGAGCTTTCTAAGTTTGTTGAGCAGCCACCAACGCTGCAATCTGTGTTGTCAAGGCGGCAATAGCGGTGGTTATGCCATCGACATCTGCCTTTGTTGCTTGATCCCCCATAATGATTCAGTGATGAAAAGACAGGATAAAGCCTGCTCTGTTACCAACTGACGCAGCACGGAAGCAATATTCGTGAATAACAAATGCTAAACACAAGAGTTCACCAGCAATGAACCCTAGAAAACGATAAACTGGAATCCACCAGGAAATAAGAGAAAACCCTTCAAAATTATATCATAAAAACTAAGTTATTCAAAGTCATAAGGATGTTTAAATACTCCCTTCAAAACCCTAAAACGAAATATCAAAACAAAGACTAAAATACCCCTACTCAAAGTTTCAAATATCAGCAACAAACGAAACAAAGAAACAGGCCTCCCGTCGTTGAGGCGCTCGCTCGGGAAGGGTCGGGCCGCTCGGCCTCCGGTAGGCCGCGGCTTGTTGATACCCTGAGGCATGCGCCAGCCGGCTTCGAGGCCGCCGCCCGGCCGTCGCAAGTTCTCGCCTCGTCGTGCATCCGTGGGCGGCCGCCTGGTAAATGCTGAGGCCTGCGCCTGGATCCCAGCCTCCTACATCAGTCTCCTCCACCCCGAGTTCTCATCGTGATAAAGAACTCTATCCGCGTGGTACTCATACATATCAGCAACAATGAACGTATTAGAAATGTTCAAATCATCGGGAAGAGCCACCACATAAGCATTGCCATTAATTTTTCTGGTCACTTTGAAAGGCCCATACTTGCGAGGTTGCAGCTTCTTGTCCCTCATAGGAGGGAGCTCATTAGGCAACTCGTCAGAAAGCAACTCCTGAAACCCTGAAAGAAGTTCTTCAATATCTCTCGGCATCTCGATCTCTACACTAATAGAACCCAACAGCCCTTTAATCACTATCGGACAAAAGTACTCTGCTTCTTCAATAGCTGCTGTCAGATATTTCTCGTTCTGTATAAGCATCACGACCGGCTTTTCCTTCTCAACCTGTTTCTTAAAACGTAGTACAGGAGCTATAGCAATTTTATGTTTCCCCATGTGAACATCATCACATTATCATTTCCCCGATAAGTAATGTCATGATCATACTGCCAAGGGCGACCAAGCAATATATGACAGACATCCATATTCAGAACGTCACAAACAACCTACTCCTTATAATGTTTGCCAATAGAAATAGGAACCCTGCAAGTCCGTGATACCCTGAGTTCTGAACCTTTATTCACCCATCCCAAACTATAAGGTTTCTCATGAGGTTCAGTCTTTAACCATAAAATTTCAACCAATTTCTGCGAAACAAGATTTTCAGTACAACCATTATCAATAATCAAATTACATACCTTGTTGTTAACAGAACAATGTGCTCTCAACAGATTTTTCCGTTGGCCCTCGTCTTTGGAAGAAAGCAGTATTTGTTGAAGCACACACCCGACTCTCTCCTCAGACTCCTCTTTAGCAAATTCGACCCCTTCATACTCATAAACTTCGGGTTCTTCCTCGTCTTCCTCATGCACTGCGGCGGTTCGCCGGGTGGGGCAAACGTTCGACTCATGACCTTGTCCACCACAACGAAAACACTTATCCCCTATTGGTTTGGCATACAGACTGCTTTCTGTGTTGGAGTTTTGTTCTCTGCAGTACTGCTAGTGTTGCCGGTACTCTTAGCCTGCGGAGTTGGGTCCTTATCAGTTCCTGCTTCAGAACTACCCTGTTGTGGAAATCTGTGAAAAGGGGTAAAATTTTTCGAACTCGACTTCTCCATAAGTTCAGCTTTCAGGGCCAGAGTGGAAGCGTCCATCAAAGTCCAAACCTGATGTAAACCCATCTTTTCCTATATCGAACCTTTCAGGCCGTTAATATAACGAGCAACTTTCTGATCCTCGGTCTCCTCAACCCTAACCTGCGCTGTATAACTCTGAAATTCAGTAGTATATTCATCAACCGTTCTCTTGTCCTGCACACAGTTGAGATACAACTTATATAGAATCTGTTCATAATCTGCCGGTAAAATCGCTCCGAAATCATCTGCTTCATACGCCTCCAGGTTTTAATTGACCCCTTTCCTTGCCGTCGTCTCTGATCAACAAATTTTTTCCACCAGACCGCAGCAGTACTCTTCAATCGGATCGCCACCATCTTTACCTGTTTATTCGTAGGTACCCCCATAACCTCGAAAAATCGATCAACATTATTCTGCCAATCCAGAAAATCATCAATCCCCATGGTCCCATAGAATAAAGGAATGTCAGCCTTAATTCTATAATCTTGGCGGTGTCAATTATCACTCTGACCCGGCCCTTCAGCGTCATCAACCTCGTCGTCAGAACTGGAACTGGATCCCTCTTCATCCCGATTTTCTACCCTTCTAGGACGTTGAACTGGTTCAACCTCCCTGTCTCTTTCGCCACCACGGTTTCGATTAGCACGAGCGTTCTGAGTTTGTTGAGCAGCCACCAACGCTGCAATCTGGTCAAGGCGGCAATAGCGGTGGTTATGCCATCGACATCTGCCTTTGTTGCTTGATCCCCCATAATGATTCAGTGATGAAAAGATAGGATAAAGCCTGCTCTGATACCAACTGACGCAGCACGGAAGCAATATTCGTGAATAGCAAACGCTAAACACAAGAGTTCACCAGCAATGAACCCTAGAAAACGATAAACTGGAATCCACCGGGAAATAAGAGAAAACCCTTCAAAATTATATCATAAAAACTAAGTTATTCAAAGTCATAAGGATGCTTAAATACTTCCTTCAAAACCCTAAAACGAAATATCAAAACAAAGACTAAAATACCCCTACTCAAAGTTTCAAACATCAACAACAAACGAAACAAAGAAACAGGCCTCCCGTCGTTGAGGCGCTCGCCTGGGGAAGGGTCAGGCGCCCGCCTGGCCTCCAGTAGCTGGTGGCTTGTTGATACCCCGGTGAGGCGTGCGCCTAGGCTGGCTTGAGGCTGCCGCCTGGCCGTCAGTAAGTTCGTAAGTTCTCGCCTGTTGCAGCTCCGTGGGGCGGCCAGCTGGTGAATGCTGAGGCGTGCGCCTGGATCCCAGCCTCCTACATCAACTACTGTACTGTAATAGGGCAAAACGATTGCAAGAATATTCTGAAAGGTATTGTCCCAAATAAATATGTTGCAAAATATAGAGTAAAGATATTTGTTCTCGTTTTCCATGATTTTCTATAGTATATTGAGCTGATTCGACTCAGATCATGGCAAGAAGAACATAAATATTCATCAGAAACAGAATTACAACAATGAAAACAAATAATCAAATTTTATTAAGATACTCATGCATTTTCTGCAGAGTGCTCAGAAACATCAATTAGAACGCGTAGACAAAACTGGTGTTCATTATTGAAATCAAAGCAGATTGCCTTGATACTGAAAAATACTGATACGGGTATACCTGAAATAGACCAAACCGACGTGTTTATAAGAGATACTCGGCTTCTGAGAAAGCTGATATCTTTATGCATTTAAGGTTCTTGTTGAATGTGTATACTTTTCCAGCTGATAATGTTGTTGTAATTGTTGTTCCTCTATAATGCAAGTTCTTTATAGCATCTTGACTGTTTGACCAAACCCCAAATTCATGTAAGTCGCCTTCGCTCCAAGAGATACTGACAGTCACATTTCCACGCGCCTTCAAGCCTTTAACGCAGCCATTCGCCCACTTATCTCGTGGAAGAGCAGGAAGCAAGTACAGATCCTTTACAGTGCTTTGGACAAGCATTTCAGCAACTGCTGAACAAAAACTATCACCAGAAAGGGTAAACATTAGCAGCTTAATTCTAAAAAGCTGTTTAGTTTACATGCATTACATGTACTAAATTTGGGGCCTGTGCAATTTAACTGTACAGAAGTCCAAGTAAAATGTTACCTATCTTACTAGCAGCATAACATGTAACTCATCTTACTGTAAAATGTAATTCATGTACCATAAAAGTCGGATTTTGCGATGTAACTCATTTTACTATAACATGTAACTCATGTTACTATAAAATGTAACACATCATGTACTATAAAAGTCAGACTTTTGTGCAGTATGTGCAATTCGACTACACATGCCCTGGATCTATATATGATACTTACCCGAAGTTGGCATCAATCTGGAAAGGGGGATGGGCTGTGAACAGGTTACTGTATAATCCTCCTTCGTAATCACTTTCATGATCTGGATCGACCAAGTCAAACAAATGTTTGACCATCCTATATGCATGCTCGCTGTTGTGAAGGCGTGCCCACAGGGCCGCTTTCCATGTAGTTGACCATCCAGGACCCTCTTCCCCTGTTTCACAAGATCAATAAATATGCTACTTTCATCGTAATCAGCTTGAATTTTGAGAGTGGAAATTATAAGTGTATACGCACCTCTTTTGACGAGTGTATAGTCTGCAGCTTTACTGAAGTCGGGAGTTTTCTCAACTGTAATTGTGTGCCCCGGGAACAGGCCAAATAGGTGCGATACATGCCTATGATGCACATCCGGATCCTCAAAATCTTGTGCCTATCATGATTAATTCAAACACTTTGATAACTTGGTCTTTTATAACATTCATATAAGCACCAAACGAACACAACGGACTATAAATCAAACTCAAATTTGAAGTACGGAAGTACCCATTCCATAATTGAACCATCCCTAGCAATTTTCATCGGATAAAGTCGTGGTTGAGCTTTGAGAACCTTCTGGATCAAGTCATCCTCCTTTTTTCCCAATACCTATTCACAACATTATAATCATGCAGTCGTAAAACAGCCACTCGTCTACTCAAAGGAAAAAATAATGGAAATTTTTTCAACTAATGAAGAATTTGGGGAAGATTTACCTCAGCAGCAGAAACAATGGAAGAAAATATTTCCTTAATGATAGACATGTCCATTGTTGAGGAATAGCTCACACTAGCTGGTTTACCATCAGGAGCCGTGAACAAGTGCTCTGGAGATGTCGATGGATTGGTTTCTAAATAACCTCCGCGACCTTCAATCAGCCAGTCCAAAAGAAAGGAAGAACATCCTTCCAGAAGTGGATATGCTTTCTTTTCAAGAAAGTCCTAGTTCAAGAAATAATAAAAAAAAAAGTTTAATCTGGTGCAAGAATGAGATGAAAAAAAAAAAACATAGTTTGAACCTTACTTTATTCAGTGTAAATAAGTAGTGTTCCCACAAATGGGTACAAAGCCATGCTCCACCCATTGGCCATAAAGCCCACACAGCTTCACCACGATCTGGGGATGTTTTTCCCCATATATCAGACACCTGATGTGCAACCCACCCGCTTGCTTCATAGTTTACCTGTAATGTTCTGTAACTAATTATATAAAGAATGTCGAAAGTGGTACAAGCAAAAGATTGTTGTGTTTAACACTTAAACAAAGAGATCATATAGAGCTTCAAAGGTCTTAATTATTCAGCACAAAAATGTATCCAGCAATCAGACAGCTTACTCAACTAAATTTCGAGTCATGCAGCTATAATTTTCTGACAGTTCTGACGAGAAAGTCCAAAGTGAAATAAAGTCGTACCTTTGCTGTTTTACCTCCATTTGTGGCCAGTGTTGACATGTACTCAAATAAGGGCTCTTGGCACTCACGAAGGTTGCAGGGAAGCGAAGGCCAATAGTTCATTTGAAGATTGATATTCAAGTGCGGAGCACCACTGTAGAATCAGGAAAAAGAGGTAAAATGAGTAACTAACCAATATATTCCGCAAAGTAGAAGAAAAAAATTAAATTACTTATGCCAAATATGACATACAAAAAAAAAAAAAAAAAAAAAAAAAGGAAACTTACTCCCATGGCGGATAGACAAAACTGTTCCATATACCCTGTAAATTTGCTGGTTGAGTTCCAGGTCGGGAACAAGAAATAAGCAGATATCGACCATATTGGAATAAAAGCTCCACCAAAGAGGGATCTTCATCATTTTTAAAAGATTTAACTCTCTCTGCAGTTGAAATAGCCTCTTCTTTCTTTCCTTCAACAAATGCATAAATTAAAGAAGAATCATCTTTCACAACACTTTTCGAGCTCTTAGAAAGGTGCAGGGAAACACGGTGAAAAAGCTTTTGATAATCCCCCAAATGGCGATCTAAAAGTTCAGAATACGACAAATTCTTCAATAAATTCAATGTTCTTTGAGACTCGGAAGTAGGATCCTTCTTTGAATCTGAAGGCTTTATAAATGGACCACCAAATGAAGATGATGCCGCTAGTACTATAACAGCCCAGTCACATTTCTCAACCTTAAGTTTATTTCCATCCAAAGCATTTATTTTACCAACACCATCACTAATTCGCAAATCAAGAATTGAGGAAAATTTAATTCCTTCGGGATTTTCATCGTCGCCTGAACAGTTTCCTTCCATGATAATTTGATTTTGCGCATTTATATTTGATTGATGATTTAACTTGCTGTCGAAAGATACAGTAAAGGATAAACTCCCTGATTTGCTTCCGGAAATCTTTGTCACGACTACTTGGTCTGTATACGAAGCAAAATGTTGCCTTGTGAATTCTACTTCACCAACAGAGTATTTCACGTTCACTGTGGCAGTATCCAAATCCAGCTCTCGAAGATATGTTTCTTGACTATATGCCAAATGATCATCAAACTCTAGATTGATATCACCCACAAGCTGATAAACCTTCAGAATAATAAAAGAAATAATGATCATATATATATATATGAAATCTCGAGATATTTCAAGTTATCCTTTTGAACTGAAATAAACTTAACATTGTACACAAATAAGTTAATGAAAGAGCATACAGCAGAGGCATTTCCTGACAAGGCAACGGCAGCTGTGGTTGCTTCTGGATATTTTCCATCATCAACAAGCTTCCTGACCTCAGCTAATGCCTTTGGGGCATTTGGATTTGTATAAATCCCAGGAGACGCTGACCAAAGTGTGTCCTCTGAAGAAATAAATCATACAACAAAAATGAGTTTCTGTTCTTTGCATACTACTCCCTTCGTCCCTAAATGAATGGCAAAAAAATTCAAATTTGCTAAATTTGAAATTTCTTTTTGGTCGTTCATAGTGAGTAGGATCTTGACTAGTTTTTTTATATTATCCGAATATTTCGATTCATTTTTTTTTTCACGGAAAACTTTGAAATAAAACCTTTATAAATTTAACTAGCTATGGTAAATATACAAAAATTAGGCTCCCCTGCAAAAAACAAACAAGGATAAAAAGAAAAGAAAAGACTACCATTGAGATTGATAGTATCAGAAGGCACACCGCCCCAAACCATAGCACCAAGGCGGCCATTGCCAACGGGAATAGCATCAGTCCAAACCTTTGCCGGCCCATTGAACCTCACCTTCAGTGGCTCATCTTCAGTAACATTAAAGCTAGCAGGAGTCCACATATCTCTCTCTGTGGGTCTGCTCACTATAACCCACTCTCCATCTTCCTCCATGGACGGAATTCAACGATCAAAATGACTAATTACATAAATGTCAGGCTTCTGTTCTTGGTCCAAAACTCATTAAATTCAGTTCTAACACTGGTGAAGGTGATGCAGACAAGGCTTGTCCACAAAAGAGAAGAAGAGATGGGACACAAGGTTGTTTAAAGGGGTGGAAGTGAACCGCCTTGATTAACTTGACTACGGAACAGGGACAGATAATGTGGACAGAGAGCTACAGCTACCTCCTTCGGCGGGTATTGAATTTTATTCACGCGGCAGAAAAAATTTAGTTATGTACAACACATATTCAAGCTCAACTACTGATGGTGATGCTGGACCACCACCTTTCTTGTATTACTGTCTTTTTTGGATTCATTTTAATTTTCAAAGCCCGTTTCCCTTGTTGACTTTGATATTCTCACTTACTTATTTCTCCGTCCCAGAAAGATAATTATATTTTTAGAGGTTAATTTAATTACTCCGTCCCAAAATGATAATTAAATTTTTAGAGGTTAATTTAATTAGAGAAATTTAGGAAAAAATAATTATCCCACTTAAAGTTTACAATTTTGATGTAAAGCGCAGCGGAATAGATAAACAAGAATGACCTAAACCAATTATTCTGCAAGAAATCGCAATTATTTAAAACAATAATCTCCTAAAAGATTATTCTGCAAGTCAAATTAATGACTTAGATAAACACACAAGGTGTAGGTTTTGTAAACTAGCAAATAAATTAATTGATGAAAAGATTCCCTATTACAAAAGCCCTAGCAATCTATTTATACTCGCAAATCCTAATAAATAAAGCAAAATCAATAAAGAAAACATAATCAATAAGGAAAACTAAAACCCTAACGACTTATTTAAAACCCTATTGACTAAAATACCCCTCATCTCAAAATATTAAAAGAAATAATAACGATAATACTACGAGACGAGTACCAAATAAAACAACTAATATTAAATCTATATTTCACCATGAAGGCTTGGCGTAGTTTCTGTTTGGCCATGCTCGGTCGAGCAAATGTTGTCTCGCCAATTTCAGCCGTCACTTGAATATCTGACCTTTCGTCCCCATTCTTCTTCATTGCTGTCGAGATTTGACACATCGATCCATGTGCTACATCATACTCCCCTTCTTCAAAAGAACTCGTCCTCGAGTTCTCGTCCGAGGTCTGAAAACGGTCATGCCAGATAAAAAGATACTTCGAACATAATTGCATCCTTGGCATGCTAGAATTTGGGATAATTTGAACGGCTCCGTCCCATTTGAATAAATGTTTTGAGTAGATCCGTCCTTTAAGCAAAATTGGACTTAGAACGATTTCTTCCAAATAAAGAATCACCCCTTCTTGCGATGTTTGAATTGAATTTGGAACGGTTTCGGCAACGTCGTCAAGAAATCCTCCATATAATAGATTTGATTTTTCCATAACCATCTTGTATAGGTCCGTTCCATCCTCACCATCCTTCTTCTCTTCAACAATGCTCAATTCTTTCTCTATTACACAAATAACCTTCTCCTCCTCCAAGGTCATATTTTTATCCTTGATGTGAAGCTTGGCTTCAGATTTTATAGGTTGAATAATTTCATATGGAACGGTCAATTCTTTCTCCAAGTCATAAATATTCTTTTTTTTTTCTTCGAAGTCAGATTTTCATTAGTTGGTTCTAAAACTGTTTCTTTTGGAGCAGTATCTCCATCTACAGAAAGAAAATTATTACTAACCTCTTCCTTTTCGTTATGAACTTCCCCGCCAATCGAGTCTCTGTGGTGGAGATTGTCCCCACGAGCGCCTCGATTTCTTAGTTGTAAAGCCTTCAAGATCTCTGCGTGACGGTTAGCCGCCTCCATATCATCTTGTCTTTGATCCTCGCGCAACGCCATTAGATTGGCGTTTATTGCCTCGAGAAGGGTCATCATGCGATTTTCCCCATCGTTGGCCATCGCCCAAGGATCGTCCTGCTCTGATATCAATTGATGTAAAACGCAACGGAATATATAAACAAGAATTGCCTAAACCAATTCTTCTACAAGAAATCGCAATTCCTTAAAACAATAATCTCCTAAAAGATTATTCTGTAAGATAAATTAATGACTTAGATAAACACACAAGGTGTAGGGTTTCGCAAACTAGCAAAGAAATTAATTGATGAAAAGATTCCCTATTACAAAAGCCCAAGCAATCTATTTATATTCGCAAATCCTAATAAATAAAGAAAAATAAATAAAGAAAACCTAATCAATAAGGAAAACTAAAACCCTAACGACTTATTTAAAACTCTATTAACTAAAATACCTCTCGTCTCATTAAAAGAAATAATAACGATAATACTACGAGACGATTACCAAATAAAACAACTAATATTAAATCTATATTTCAACATGAAGGCTTGGCGTAGTTTCTGTTTGGCCATGCTCGACCGAGCAAATGCTGTCTCGCCAACTTTAGCCGTCACTTGAATATCTGATTTTTTTCCCCATTCTTTTTCATTGCCGTTGAGATTTTACCCAACAATTCAATTCATGTGCTACATCAAATTTGCTATGGGTTGGAGATAAATTACGAAAAACTAGAAAAATGCCTCTAACCTATAGTGCTTGTTGTACTTTTGCCATTAATATTTGCTATGGTTGTATCCAAAAATTCTGCTTCATTTTTTTTCCACTCAAATTAATGTAAAAAATTTAACAAAAATGTTAATACTCCCTCCATTCCAAAATGATTGTCCCACTTTTTTTGCATTTATTACGAAGAAACTTTGAATAATAATTTTAGGTTGATTTAATTATACAAATGAAGATCTAAAACTTACAATTGATAGTATTATTGATGGTGTATCAATAATGAGTTTTAGATTTTCATTTATATAGTTAAATAAACCTAAAATTATTGTTCAAAGTTTCCTCATAATAAAAGCAAAAAAAGTGGGACAATCATTTTTTGAGACGGAGGGAGTATAATTTAACAAAAACCACAACAGAAACATTACAAAATTGACAGCGATTTTGCCTGTCCGCACAATTCTTACCATAATCCAAAACATTATTTTACAATAATGGAGCACAGGTGGACAAATATTGCCACCGCTAATACAACAAAAAAAATTAATCCTTCGTTCAGGACTGATTGTGACACTTTGCCTTTCATCTTAAATTAAATAATAAATCATGTTAATATACTTTTAACATTATTATCATTTATTAAGTAATTAACAAACAAATAAATAAAACATATTTATAAAATATTGATAAATAAACTGCAATATCTATCTGGCAATGCTGGGAACACCAAAATAGTTAACAAAAGAATGTATATAAAATGAAATGACGATATTTTATTGATTGTATCGATTGTAAACCCGACATATTCTAATTAAAAATACCAATAAAATCATAACCCATTATTTCGTTCGTGAACCAAATTTTGTGACATTTTTTGTGACTTTAATATTAACCATATATATTATTTAAAAAATGAAATACATATTCACCCGTTTCCAAATAAAAGCCGCAATTGATTTTTATTTTTTTAAAGAAGGTAAATTTACTACTACTTTTTACCTCACTGGTACAATAATAAAATAGCATAAAATTAATTTCTTTTTTAGAAATGCTAACTACTATTTTTGGATAAATGAAACGTGAAATTTATTGTGGGGCGGATGGAGAATAAAAAGAAATATGAATAAGAAAGGATATGAATACCATTAAGACTGATAGTCTCAAGAGGTAGACCGCCCCTAACCATAGCACCGAGTCGGCCATTGCCGATGGGAACAGCATCCGTCCAGTGCATTGCTGGCCTACTAAACCTCACCTTCTTCGGTGGCTCCTTAGCTTCAATCAAGCTATATTTCTCTGTGGATCGCCCCACCATAACCCGGCCACTACCTCCAACCTCCTCCATTGATGAACTCACAGCTATATTACAAATGTTGTTTATTAGTGCGTGGAATGGACCTAAAAATGGCGTCCCTCACATATACAAGGATTCTGTTGGTATCATTTGTTGTCCTATCATTTTCCTTTTAAAATTGTTTTAGCACATTTCCTTAGTCCTATTCAATAAAGAACAAAGTTGATATTTCATGAAAATTAAAAATTGTATAGTAGAGTAAGTGTTATAATTATAAAAAGTGAATTAAAAGAGAGAAAGTGGGATGAATAATATTAAGTGAATATATCCATTATAACAAGTGGGTCTCGTGAATAAACAAGTATTAAAAGAATTTTATTTTGGGTGTGTCTATTTTAAATGAGAAACCCAAAATGAAAATATGAAACTGAGGGAATATAATAAATGTCGCACCTCCAATTTATTTTTATCCATTTTCAAAAAAAAAAAAAATCGCATTTTCAAAATATGAAAATAGTATTAATATAATTTTAATATCGCACAAGTAATACACAAATACACAAACATGTAAAGCAGTGGCAAAGCACTCATGGTATATTTTGATCACTTATTTTTAAAAAAAGAAAATAACTTTTCGCTATCTAGAATAATGAATTTATACATTTTGATCCCTTAGCTTTGAGATAATTTTATACTAAATAATAATTTTGATCTTCTTGTATATTAAATTTGGATAATTCAATTAAACAAATAGTTATTCCAAAAGAAATCTTAACCCTTTATTCTAAAATTGCTGACTTAATAATTAAAGTAAAACACAATTTTTAAAAATATTGTCATTCTGTATGTAAAATTTATTACTCCATTACATACGGAGTACTGTATTAGTTAAACAATTATTTAATTTTCCTCGTTTCCCTTGCTGGTGGCGTGTATTCTTCTTCTGTCATTATCATCACCAGTGTTGGGCCTTTCTTATCGTAACCGCTAACACCTTTCCTAAATTGTTCATCTACGCTAAAGCCACTCCACCTATTTTATTTTCTTGCTTCTGACGTCGTTAGGAATTTCCAAAAATAAAAATAAAAACAATCCTTTGATTTAAGAAGAAAACATTACTCCAACGAGGCAACGACGAAAACCTCATTATTATATGTGAACAGAATAAATTGTGTTGGGCCAAGCCCAAACCATTTCCTCTAGAAACGGGCTCAACAATAGGCCCACTATGGGATCAAGTCCGAAGGATCGACGCCAGAGTTGGGACGTGACCGGTCGAACAAAGGATGACCATCGTCGCCATTGAGCGACCAAGCCCATCCAAGGACGAGGCTTCTCACCCACGCACTCGATCGTCAGATCATCCATTAAGCGACGACCTTACTGGACATACAACTCCAGGTCGTCGATTCACTTAGCTTGCTCAATAAGCCATCCTCTGATAATTAAAGTCAAACCTGCCATTGGCCCACTCTGCACATGTCCCCACCTAACTAGCAGTGGCGCCGAATTGTGCAGGTGAAACATTACATTATAGACAATCCACTATCAGTGACAGTTGCAGCAGTGTCCTTGCTCGTACGAAACAATCACATGATACCACGTGGATACATGGGGACAAAACCAATCCAACGGTTGACAACAATCAAGTCCAACGGTTAAGATGGAAACCTTAGCTCCCCTCATCCACTATAAATACATGAACAGTGTCTTGGGCTAATGTTTCTTCACTATTCATGCATACACACACCCACACGTCTTCTCCATATTTTTACCACCTTCTCCAGCCCACACTGATTCTTACGCCGGAGGGCCTTGCCGGACAAGTCCCGGCGCAGTTCACGGTTCATTTCTTGTGGTGTGCAGGTCTCCATAGTCAGCCCATATCACTTCTGGACTTCAATAGCTGATCCCGAACAATTTCCTGCATCATCAGAGTGGTTCCATTGCCGGGAATCGTTCGTCGGAGACTTCAGCCAAACCTAGAAACCCGCCGGAAAAAAACTTGGAGATGGTGTCAGATGGACACACGACAAGCATGTCAACTGAAAATGATGGTCAGTCGGGGCCGTGTGTCGCTGCGTTTTTTGCTTGTAGAGTCGCCACACCGTTTTGATTTAGCCCAAAACATTGAGAAAATGCTTAGTTTAAAATTGTTGTTCTGTGATGAGATTTTTGAGTTCGAAGGACAAATTACTCCTCGGGAAGGGCATAGTAAATGCACACCCGAGTCGCCTCGTAAAAACGAGTCTTTCGGTACCCCTTCTTTCTTTAAAAATTGTGTGTGTGTGTATGTGCTTTTAAAAATGCATGTTGTATCTGATGTCTACATTGTACACTACATATTAAAATGTATTGAAATAGTGTAGGAAGGAAGCCTTACCAATATTGGTTCGTGTCTGTCTTCCGCTGGGGAATAGTGTTTGAGTGTTGAATAGTGTTTCGGGACGGACCGGGATGGCGTCGGGACGTGTCGGTTGTCAGCGGACAGAGCTTCGGCGTGCCTCAGGATTGTCAGGTGTGTACTCGGGCGGAGTTTCGTCGTGCGTGGGGATCGCAGGGATCGTTGACTGGACTTAGGCAGAGGTTCGTCATGCGTCAAGATTGTCGGTTGCGCTCGGGCAGAGTTTCGGCTTGCGTCGGGATCATCAGTTTTGCTTGGAAAGGGCCGGGACACCTCGGGATGAAATGGAATGCCTCGGGATGGATTGGCAGGGCTTCGGAATGGATTGGAAAGGCTTCAAAATGCCTCAAGAGTGCCTCGGGGCAGCTCGGGTGCGTCTCGGGAGTGCTCGGAAGAGCTTCGGAGTACCAAGAGGGGCCTCAGAATGCTCCGGAGGGAACCGAAAGGGACCGGAATTGCACCGAAGGGTCTTAGAGAGGAAGCCTGAAGGCTGGGGAGAGAGGAGAAGAGGAATGTGTGTGAAAAATGAGAGGGGGAGGCCTCTATTTATAGGGTCCAGATTCTGGCAAGCTTTGTCGCACGACACTGTCAGCCATTACCAGTTTTTTGGTTTTCCTGGATTTAAGGGAATATTGTGGACTTTATGGGGATTTTGTAATTATGATGTCTGAATGCAAAGTGGTCTGCACGGACAACCTTAGCTTTTCCAAATTTTCCAAAATTCCCAAAAAGTCCTTTTGCACTTTTTAATCCCAGAATGGCCCCCCTTGGTTTGGTTGGTGGTTTTTGGGGTTTTTGAAGGCTACGGGTGTTCAAGATCACGTTTGTGTGAGTCTGCGGTGTTTCCTAGGTGTTTGGCAAGGAGTGATCCAGATTGGGGTACTTACATCGTCGTCAAGAGGCTGCTGCCGAGAATGATCGTCAAGTGCCGCCGCAAGACCTCAGAGAGCATCTAAACCATCGTCGCAGTGAAGGAAACTCGTCTCACCGACGACGAGAGGAGGCGAACAGAGAACTTCGGAGGTCGCCTCCTATAAATGACGATCATGTGAGAAACCCAAGCCAAGGTAATCGAGGACGTCAAATGTCTCCCTCAATGCATAATGAATGAGCTCCGAGCTACAGAGAGAGGACCCGTACTCTCTCTCAACCTCGCGGACGGGAACAATCCAGGTCTTATAGACCATCGCCTCCCAGAGGCAAGAAAAGAGAGAGAACGGTATCCCGACGACCTGCGGTCACGAAAAGGCAATGATCGAACACGGTTTCCCAAGAGCATCGTCGTTATAGGGCCCCCTTCGCCGACCGAGCAGAAGGTATTGACATGCGTGAAGTGCTCAGACTCAAACGTAAGGTTGAAGAGATGGCAGCAAGAAAGAATGCTGATAGTGATGACTCGGAGGATGATGTTGGCACATTGAAACCTTTGGCACCATGGATGCTTGAATTGGGACCACCAGAGCCAGGA
The DNA here is from genome assembly GCA_022495995.1 of Adenophora triphylla var. japonica. Classification (NCBI taxonomy): domain Eukaryota; kingdom Viridiplantae; phylum Streptophyta; class Magnoliopsida; order Asterales; family Campanulaceae; genus Adenophora; species Adenophora triphylla. The sequence goes on along the minus strand of JAFEMH010001482.1, from coordinate 272,813 downwards.
TTCAAACTACCTGACTTGCAGAAGTACGACGGCTCAACAAGTGCTTTAGACCATATGCAACATCTTGAGGCTCAGATGATACTTGTGTTAAGGTACTCAAGATACAACGATGTAATGTGTAAAGCTCTCACTAGTACTTTGACTTAAGCAGCTCTGAGATGGTTTAGAAGCCTTCCAAAGGGAAGCGTCGATTCATGGAAGCACATGCGTAAGAAGTTTTTGGGCAGGTTTGCGACTGCTGGAGATCGTCGCAAGACAGTGAACGACCTAAGCAATATCACCCAAGGAGCAAATGAAAGCTCGATGAATTATTTCAAAAGATTCAAGAAATTGGTCGACCAGATCGACGAGGATTTAACAGACCGTGAAATTATCAACTGTTTTAGGCATGGGATCGTCTCTTCGACCTTGGACTACGAGCTTCAAGTCCATCCGGCCAAGTCAAGGAAGGACCTCTACGCCAAGGCCTATGCAGTGGCCGAAGCTGAAGAGAGGAAAATGAAATGAGATGGAAAGGCTGTCGTCAACGACGAGGCAGCAAAATCTAAGAAGGACAAGACCGAAGACAAGGGAAATAACAAGTCGGAGAAAGCTGAAAAGGTACATGAGTCGTACACTCCATTGACAGTATCCCGTGCAGAAATTCGTAGCAATGTTGATTTTGGAGCAGCACCAAAGATAAACCCCAATGTAAAGGGGAAGAAAAGTATGAAAAAATATTGTGAGTATCACCGAGACAGGGGGCATGACACGGAGGAGTATTTTTGCTTGAAAAAGATAATACAACGGTGGATCGACGATGGTCGCCTCGACCAGTATATAAAGAGGGATCGTCCAGCAGCCAATAATCGAGCCGCTAACGACGACCCACCTGAAAGGCAGCCAATATTGGTCTTAGTTATTTCTGATGAATCAAGCAAAAACCAAATCAAAAGTTCCATATACCACTTGAAGAAGGCCCCCCATGTCCCTCCAAAAACAGATGTTCCAAATGATATGATCAGTTTCTACCCGTATGAATTGTCAACCAATGCAATAGCTCGTCAAAAGAATCTTATAGTCCCAGGTTTCATTGATAACTGTGAATCAAGAAGGATCCTCATTGATACAGGGGCGGCAAAGGATATTTTATTCTACAGCGGCTACCAAAAATTGGGTCTACCTGATAGTCGGCTAAGTCCCTGCTTAGGCCATCTCGAGGGATTGACCAACCACCGAGTAGACGCTAAAGGAAAAATTGACTTTCCCGTCGACATTGGGGACCATCCGTTGAGAACAATTCAGACTGTAACTTTCATTGTGATAGATGTTGTGAATGATTACCACGCCATACTAGGCCAACCTGAATAGGCTGCTCTAGGGATCGTTGCTTCAGTCCCTCACCAGAGAATCAAATTCCCAACACGCTCGGGGATAGGATGTGTATTGGGGACGGCCCCAGAATTCCTTGAGCATGTGTTGAAGAGCATAAGGACCATTGAAATTGATGACCCTGAGCAAATTGTGAAGTTTTCAAAGTCGATAAAGCGGACCACAACCTCCTGCTCCAACGTCTCGACGATTAAATGTGTTGACGAGCCAATGATCAGATTGGACGATCCTGAGAATTATATGGATGAGATATTCCTGGACGACCAAACAACAGCTACACAGCTTTTGGTCAACCAGGACTCGGGGGCAGAGCTGGATAAGCTAATTGAGGATGAAGTACCTAACTTCACTCCAGAGGCCAAGAAGAAAATCAAGTATTACTTCTGAGCTCGTCGACCGACAGCAGCGCCCTTAGGGCACCTATCTTTTGTGGTTCTTTATTTCCTTGTTTCAAATATGAAGTTTATGAAGTTTGTAAGGGATACCTATAAATCCCAGAAGTTTGCAAGTGATTGGAGAGTTATCAATGGAAGCTCGTTGTTTTGATGATTTTCTACTCGTACAAATTCTAGCACTTTGATCAAGTATAAAGATCGGTTGAAGCCAGACTTCGACCTTTACACATACTTTAGCCAAGTATAAAGGCTAGATGAAGCTAGACTTCATCGATAGCTATAACGGAATAGACAACTCATCCAAACGATCTAGCCTCCGAGCAACGATCGATGGGCCTTTGTACTGTACCTACGAGCAATTCGAAAGGAAAAAGCACAAGTATGAACAAGGGTCGCTCTTACAAAAGATGACTTATAATCTGGTCGTCATTAACGAAGACCATACACACTTGTCTTTCATACTTTCACACTCACTAGTTATCACATGCTATCTACGTTAACATACAGATTAACATACAAAAAACATAAGCATTGAATAACGAAATATTGTACGACCCCTCTAAACAACGAGGGATAAGTCAAACTATACAACAAATTAAAAATTGTTTGAACACCCCCCCACAAACCGGGCTAGGGTGAGATTACAAAACCAAATGAAACATTGTTTGGAAGTACAACAAATAATGTTTACATAAAACTGTTGGTGTAATGCCCTAGGCTTTATTTATGTTTAACTTAAAACCGTTATGTATCATCTTTATCGTTTAAGTTTATTATTTGATTATTATACATTTTTCATATTTATTGTAATAATCTCCATCCCTAATTATTAAGTGAATAATTAGTATAAATGTTAATGGATAATCATATGATGATTATATGCATAGAGATGCACATTAAATTTATGGGTACTTGTTAGTGAACAAGTGACTGGACTTGACCCATATGAGATTTATGTCATGGTCAAATGTCATAATTAAATCTCATATGGTCACTTCATTTAGTCCATAGACCTGAGATTATCATGACCTTACATATGATGAAAGTTATGTTTGATTTTAGTCAAACGATATCTTAACACGATATTTATAAAGGATATCTTTGGCATAATCAGATTCATGATGGGAAGGATGATAATTCAAGATGGAATTTGTCCCTCGAAAGAGAGATGTTTTGCTTGGGCCCCTCGATGAGTGATAATGATGAAAGTGTATGGCCATACCCCAATGCGATTGGATTATCATTATACTCAAGATCGAGAAAGCATTGAACAAATACAAGTTGACGTGGACCATGACTTGTGTTCAATATAACATCGTGAGATAAAGGGAGAAATGGAAGTGTACCATTGGAAACGTGAACTCTTACGTTATATTAATTGGGTAGACATAATGGCTTGCTAGAGTCCGCTTATGTTTTATGAGGGTCGATATGATCGGACTCATTGCCAACATAATATAATCCTATTGGGTCACACACAATTAGAATGAATTGGTTAAACCAAAGAAAGAATGATTGAGAGTTCTTGATATGGCTTAAGAAGTCGCGTGACAGAACTGGCCAACTGACATATGTCGCCGCGCGACACTTCATGCCAAGAGGCATTTACAGCTTGTTTCCTAATATGATTAGGGCACAAACTCTAATACTAATGTAGTATATATATGAGTCTGTAAGCAGCCAAAACCTAGCCGAATTTTCTAAGAAAAAAAAATCACAACAATGGTTTCTCAATATTCTCTTCATAGGTTTAAGGATCTAGCAATCATCAAGAATTGTTCTTGGTTCATTCAAAGGTGTGGATACTACTAGAGGGTCTTCGCTCGTACGAAGATCAAGTCCTAGAGTTAGAATCTGAAGATTCAAGTCTTGAAAATCGAAGTTTGTGATTCAAAATCACATCGATAGATTGTTCGATAGCTCAAGAACGGAAAGCAATTAAGGTTGGTAAATTCTATCTCATAAGAATTCAATTTAATTATATAGAACAGATCTTAGGGCTCTTGGGTTTTGTGTTATTAGATGCTTAATTCCGCTGCGCATGAACCCATAAAACCCAACAAAAACATCCCAAATCAACGAGTTACTATTGTTGACCGTCGTCAGCTTATGGGAGCTCGTTGGGATTGGGGCCTTTTTCATTAAAAAAGTCGAGATAGGCATCAAAGTTTCTTGGATCAACAGCCGAGACATGCCACACCTCCTTCCCATCCTTCTCATCATCACCCTTAATGATGGATAGATCGTTGTCATCATAAGGAACAAAGTGGTTGACTGAACGAGCATCCATGTCATACATGTCCTCGGCAAATAAATCCGCAAACTTTTCAACGGAAATCAAGTCCTTGGTCTATGGATCCACGAGAGCTCGTCTAGTTAAATGATTGGCTCCGACCTTAGAAAAACCGATGGCTTTGTCAGTGATCAGTTGATTACACTCATTGTCTGCTTGAAGTCCTTGATGGCCCTTTTCTTAGCTTGGTCGATGACAGCTTCATGATCAGTCTTCACCTTCTCAATTTGGGCACTCTTTGCATGAAGACCGTTGGAAAAGGTGGCTGCTACTTGTTCTGCTTTCTCCTTATCGGACAAGAGCTTAGCATTGTCAATCTCCAGCTGGCCGATCTTCAGCAGAGCCTCGTCCTTTTGTAGCATCAGGGTCTCGTAGGCACTGGTCAACGAGCCTACGTTCCCTTCAGCATCGACAAGATTTTTCTCCGCAATCTCCTTAGCTCCAACCGATTGGACGAGCTGCTCCTGGGCTCGGCGCTCCACATCAAGGCAATCCCTATAGTCTGAGCTCATTGCCTCCATCATCGACGATACCTATAAAGAGAAAGTTAGAACGTGTTGATGGATGAAAAGACTTGGTGAAAATGAAGGGATGTAATACCTTTATTTGTATCAGCCCAAGACGAGCATGATAGGTCTCTGGGGAAAGCTTGGCCTTTTTCAGTCGTTGGACGTGCTCGCCTTACACAGATCGACGGACGATGGACGCCCCCAGCAAGAGCGGCGGGCCAGCCCTCTGCAAATAAGGAACCCCAGCCATTGGAGAAACTAAGGCATAATGAGCTGCTATGTCTCTGTCGTCTCTTTAGTCAGAACCCCTGAACATGAGGCTGGAGCTGGGGTCCTTTGAGTTGAAGGGTCGGAGGTAGTTGGAAGGTCGATGACTGCTTTCTTATTTTTATCTCTCTCCTCCTCAGAGCCCGTAGGTCGCTCTTTCCATTTCTTTGAAGTGTGACTGCCGTCGCCAAGCACCTCCACGTTTGAGTCGAAACTTCCAACAATTTCAGCGGCAACGTTTTCCACGTTTACAGGTTGAGTGCCCACGTTAGCAACACTTACATTTTCAGCTTCAACATTCCCAAATTTTTCAGGTTCGTCTACCAGTTGTCGACGACCTCAAGTATTTGTTTCTTCAATGTTTTCCTTCTCAATCAAAGGGATGGCTCCAGAGCTTTCTTTTGGGAGAGTCTCGTTCCTCGTCGTCATATTCTCTTGACGATTGAAAATAGCATTGGACGAGGCCCTATTCTTCCTTGCAAATCTCTGGTCCTGAGCTCTGATTGTATTATTCATGATTTTTGCCTCAATCCGGTCAATATCTTGCTGAGAGATAACTGCAAAAGAGACAAAAATGGAAACAGTTAAGTTCGACGAGACAAAAAGACAAGTTCGTATATAACAAAAAGACTCAAAAGTTATCAAGACTTCACCCCACGTCATCTCTAAGTTGGCCCAACGCTCTTCGGGATGGCTAGCATATGCCCCTAGGCAATTGACACAGTTTTCCTCCCAAACCAAGTTATCATGGACGATCCATGTGGGATAATGATAGTCAAGGTTGATTCGAACGAGGGGTGGAGGGACAATTGACGGGCTAGACATCATTCCCGTCCTTATATATCTCCAATGGGAGACCTCAATGTCCTTATAGCTCACCCATCCTATTCTCAGCAAAGCATCAATTTTTCCCTTTAGCTCGTCGGCCTACGGAGCTGGCCATACTTGCTCGTCTGGGACCATCACGGTCGTCTCTGGGAAGGGAAATTGCCATCCAACTCTGCTCTCAACCCGGATCATACGGTTCTCCCATCCATAGAACTTGTTCAGAACATCAAAAAATAATCCCTGCACATTCCTGATCGACGACACACTCTCCACTGATTTTCCGTTAACAGTGGATCTCGTCATCTTGTAATACGCTCTGAAAACCTTATTGCAAGGCTCGTGGCCTAAGAATCTACAGACTATGATGAATGAGGCAGCACTGGGAGCAAGCCTATTTGGAAACTTGTTTATTCTCTTATTTTTCAGTATAGAACTGAACTTTTTAGAGATAAGGGCCACATCCTCATCCTCAAGATTTGAGTTGTCAATTTCAAATGAGAGATTAACTAGTTCCTTTGGAACAGCATCTGAGCTTTTGAGAGCAAGGCTTATGGCCTTATTCTTTTTCTGAGCTTCAAGATTCAGCTCAAACACAGTCAAGATTCCAACAATTTTATCTAATCTTACTATGTTAGTGTCATTGGTCTCCTCTATAACAGCCACCTTAATGTTGAACCTCTCAGGTAGAGTCCTTAAGATCTTGCTTACAAGTCTGGCATTCGAGATAGAATCACCAAGGCAAATGCATTCATTAGAAATTTCATGGATTTTTGCAGCATAAGAGACTATGTCTTCTAACTCTTCCATTCTAAGTATTTCAAACCTATCCATTAAAATCCTAAGTCTAGTAGATTTAACACTCGGAATTCCCTCACATTGCATTTGTAAGATGTCCCAAGCATTCTTTGCAATGCTTTCATTAGTGATGAGTTTATACATATTTCCAGAGACATGGCTGGAAATAGCACCCATGGCTTTAGAATTGTAATTAGCCGCATGAATTTCATCAAGTGTCCACCTCTCTTCAGTTTTTCTTTCAAAGATGGATTCACCAACACCAGATTCTGGCCTTTTCTCCAAAGTAGGAGGTTGCCAGGCCATAAGAATACACATCCAAGCCCTTTCATCAATGCCTTTGATGTAATTACGCATTTTAGACTTCCAAAGAGAATAATTTGTGCCATCCAAGACAGGAGGTCTATTTTGATGATTTTTGCATTCCATTATGACTACACTTTCTGGATCAATACTCAGTAATATTTCGAGAGTTGGCTCTAATACCAATTAAAAGTTTTGTGTAGCTAGGAAACCTTATCAACTCAATAGAACACGGATGTGAGTACAGATGTGAGATACAGCTGTCCACACATCCAAAATTAAGCAGCAGAATAAAATAATAAAACACAAGAATTATAAACGTTTACTGGTTTTGATCCCAGCAAACAAGGCTTACGCCCAAAAACCTTTTCACTATTAAAACTGTGTTGCTTACAAAAACACGAATTAGTGAAAACTAAAACACTAAAATACTAAACAAGTTCTAATCACCTTCTACGATAAGAAAAATCTCCCTTTCCCAAGTAGATCCTATTCTAATCAGAAGTAAAACAAAGAACTTGATAAAAACTAGATGTGAGTTCGAATGTAAGACACAACCTTCACTCACAACCTAAATGACAATGTTGAATCGTGAAGAACAACTGTGTATTGTCTGTTCAATTATACTCCAAATCTGTGTCTTCTCTTTGTGCTGATCACTTGTATTTATAGGCACCTTGAGAAGGTCTTCACGAATCCAAAACCTTTCCATATGTGAGATTCCAATTCTTACAAGGAAACATAAAGCACACTCAAAAGGAAAGATATTTTGTTAGTAGGTTAGTCTTAATATAAATATATGTACATAAATAAAAGATATTTACATATTTACAATGTCCTTTTCATAATAGGACAATTTTAAATCTTTTCCATGAAAGTCATTAAATCCACTTACCAAATATATCAATTTGATTCGAAATAGGAAACAAAATGTTTCCTAAAAACTCACGCTTTTAAACTTGTGTTGGCTTTGTTTTGTTGTTTGATCCATTTTGTCAATATCATTTGTGGGCAGTCTATCAAATTTTCAGTTTGTTTAAGATGTTTTGTGAATCTATCAGTTGAATGATAATCAACAATCACTTTTGTTCAATTTTAACCTCTAGGTTTTATGTTTAACATGTGATTGTTTCAATGCACTTCTCATCCTTTGAGTATTGTTTACAATTGTGCAAAGAAATGACTAAAAATTTGGGGTAGCAAAAATTAAAGAAGTGATTGAAAGAAATGACTAAAAATGCTCGACGTAACTTGCTTACATAAGCTCCATATTGCGAGAGGTCAAGACGTAAGTAACTGATCAAGCTTTTTCATATTGAAGTACAATTCTCCTTTTTTAAAGAGTTTTTGTGCTTGGTATTTGATTAAACAATTGATAAATGTCATTTATTAGTTATTTTTAAGGATTTTTGTGTCAAGTGTTTGGCTTAAACAACTACAACTGATAAATGAATTTATCAGTTTTTTAAAGAGTTTTTGTGATTGGTATTTGGTTAAACAACTGATAAATGACATTTATCAGTTGTTTTTAAGGATTTTTGTGCCAAATGTTTGGCTTAAACAGCTGATAAATGAATTTATCAATTTTTTAAAAATGTTTTTGTGCTTGAACAACTGATTAATGTTATTTATCAGTTATTTTTAAGGATTTTTGTGCTAATTGTTTGATTTAAACAACTGATGAATATTTTCATCAGTTTTAAAGAGTTTTTATGCTTAGTATTTGATTAAAAAGTGATATTCAAAGGAATTTCATTTCTAAAATTTAAAGTATACCATAAGTGTACTTGTTTGATTCACATTGAAGATACGATTAAAACAGTGTTTACGAATTATTTTTTCGATTTTGAGATAATGCATTTTTTAAAAATTGGGGGAAAAAAAGGAAGAGAGGGAAAGAGGCGATTGGTAGGGGGTTGGCCACGTGTGTGCGTGTGTGAGGGAGTGGGAGGTGCATTCTGGTCCATTCCCTTTTCCAATTAGTTTTTGGTAATAATCAACTTGTGTTTTTTTTTTTAACATTCATTTTAAAGTAGTTTTTGATAAATGCCCCTTCTTAGAATGTAATTAGTTGTGCGGCTGCATTCCAACTATTCCATGGCCAGAACTTGATTTGTCTCCGTAATCCTTTCCCCTGTTCAGACTCATTTATCGAGTGAAGATTTTTTGTTTGGGTTAGATGGAAATAAATTACGAACAAATTAACAACTTTCTAATAATCTTAAGACTGACTGTATCTACCTCAATGAGGAGGGTGAGATCTGGTTTTGGTTTAACTAGGTAGACAAAAGGGAACTCTTAATTAGCTCCATAACGTAAAAAATTGAACATAAAACTTTGGTTTCATTTGACTTCCTTATGGAAAATGGAATAATGTGAGGCTAGAGTTTTAGTGATAAGGTTTTTCCTTATGTGAGGGCACGTTTTGATAAATCTTATAATTCGCTCATCTATAACACATGGATTAATATTATGACCCCTTACCAATGGATATTACTGAAGGGATAGAACCCTAATTTCGATGATGTCGCTAACTAATACCAATGTGCTATTACCAACCAAGCGCTAACTGACTCAACTTAACAATCTCATTCAAAATTATCCAGTGTCAATATATGCTTCCAAAAGGCCCCTAAGAACTTAATGACTGTTTTGGACAATTTTCAACAAGGTGAATTGTATTGAAGAACTTTGGGAACAAATGGAATATAATTCTCAAATCAAGATGGACACAAGGATGTAACGAGGAAAAACTTTGAACAATCGTTCGCCGGAAAAAATCTCGGGAGGCTTTAGGGAAAGTCTACCTTAACCACAAATGGAGTTTTATTAAGCTTAGTAGTTTTTTAGTACAAAGTGCAGTGAGAAAGTAAAGTACAGTGTAACGTGTGTACATGTGCACTTTTAGATGCCTTATATACTTGAAAAGATAACGGAAATAACAACATAAATGTAATCCCTATTCTTCTGCCTGGAATCATGCCATCTATTGATGGTTTGCAGCCGTTACTCCTTAGTGGAAAACATGGCCGTTTAGGATAAAGAGATCACCATTTGACTAGGTCTTCATGTGGTCGTGATAGAGTTATCCGTTTATGCATAGATTAGTTCCTGAAAAATAGGAAAATATACAACAAACAATTCAAGGCGTTAGTTCAAGATGTAATTCAAGACGTTACCTCATGGTGGATGCTCAAGGCGTAAAACATGGTGAGTAAATTTTTCACCCTAAACAATTGCCCCCAAAATATTTGTGTTTCCAAGAGGGATACGGAAAGTCAAATATTTTTCCATGTGTCGCTTTGTCTTTGCCAAGGAGTTGATGAGGTGGTTGCTCCAGACGGTTATTAGGAAGTCGAAGAGTTATATTGGGTCCAGAAGTCCGTAACTGATTTCCTTTTACATGACTCTTAAAAGGAAACCAAATCTTTTCGAATCCCTTCCATGTCGGGTGCTTCCCCTATATTACGGTAAGTCCTTCCTTTTCATACCAAGATTGTCCTTGGAAGGTTCGATCTTCATCAATCTTTACCCTAATCCAGAGCGCAATTTTATCCGTATTTTCCTTCTGAAAATTTCTTCAGTAAGTATTTCTCGTCAATTTTTTCGGAGAACTCATTCATATTCTGCATTTATGCTAACATATTTGACATTCATCTCTTCAGTGACTCGATTCGGCTTCACAGCGAGCGATATCATGGCCAGGTATAAGAATAAGAAGAAGGTAGAAGGGAGTCTGTCTCTAATGCAGAACTTGGAGGCGGATACCCAGGCGGTTATGAAGAGAAAGAGGGGCAAACAAGCTGCAGATGCAGAAACACCAAGTGAAGAGGTTTTAAAGAACCAGGTAATATGTCACTTTGATAGGGTTTTGAATATCCTTTCACATTTTTGATCAAATGCTGCTTCCTTGTGACAGGCTGAAACTGTTGTCAGGATGATGGCTGAGGAAATCAAGCTGTGGAAAGAAAAGGCTGATACTTTACACATGGATAGGACAGAGTATGAGGAAGATCTAAATTCAGCATTCAAGATGCTAAGAGAAAGGAAAGAAGAAATTAAAGCTAAGGATGAGGATGAGGAGATTTCAAGATGGGTAGTCAGACTTGCAAATGCTGGTAGGAGACATGTGAAGGAGATGGAGATGCTTCGTGATGATATGGTGAATGAAGCTGCGAAATCAGTCTTCGAGCCTAGGATCGAAATGATTAAGGAGTATCAGGCTGGGGAACACATACACTGGATTTTGGAAGAAGAAGATGCAGCTTTACAAAGGATTATTAGTGAAAAAGCGGGTGAGGTAACCTCCAAGGCTCGAGATGTAGAGAGAATTGAGCAGGCTGGAGATGCTCAAGATAGTAACACAGAATGAGAATCTTTAGAAGGATGGGATGTTCAACATCTCAAATTCGTGTGGCTTTTTGCCACTTTCTTTAATTTGTTGGTGTTTCCAAGTTTGGAAATGCTTAGGTTATTTTTACATTATAAGAGCTCTCTTTTTTAAGTTCGTTGGTAACATGCAAATGTTACAACCACATGACCTTGGATAGCATGTTAATGTTATAACTAGTTTGAAAAGATAACATGCAACGATGTTATAACCAAGTTGTAAAGATAACATGCAACGATGTTATAACCAAGTTGTAAAGATTACATGCAACGATGTTAGAACTAAGTTGTAAAGATAACATGCAACGATGTTATAACCAATTGATCTTTTGGTAACATGTATAATGTCACAAACCTTAGTTTTGCAACTTGATTTAAATATGGAAGACGTGATTCATATAGCATGATGAATGAGGTCTTCCTTTTTAAATCAGGTGTGTAAATCGTGCGCCCAACCAATAATGCAATCATAGTTTTACATGTATGTTGTATATGGCTTTTGCATTTGAATAGATTGTGTACCTTGTATTTTCAAGAAAAGCTTAACACTTCAAGGTGTTTAACACGTTGCTTCCAATGTTGTTTATCCAATGCTGAGTGCTCTCCATCTTGCAACACAGGAATACGTTAGGGTTGGGTCTCTAATGCTTAAGTCAGTACGGGTTTGAGTTGAATAAAAGGAATAAAAAATTGAAAAAATAAAAAATATTTAAGAAGAGATCCGTACCTTGGCGTTAAAATTTTAATAAACTTTAACTTACATGTAGTAATGTTTAAAATGTATGGCTTTCCAGCTCCTAGGTATTCTGACGCCATCTAGGGTAGATAACCAATATGCTCCTTTTCCGGCTTCAGCGTCAATGAGGTAAGGGCCTTCCCATTTTGGAGCCAATTTTCCTGCATTCAATTCTCTAGTATTTTGGAACACCTTCCTCAACACCATGTCTCCAGCTTGGAAACGCCTTATCCTCACATTTATGTTGTACGATCTGGCTATTCTTTGTTAATAGGCGGCCATTCTAATCTTGGCTATGTCTCTAAGCTCGTCTACGGTATCCAAATCCTGGGCCAAGAGGTGGTTGTTGTCGTCTTGAGTTAGTAATCCATATCTTGCAGTCGGGATTGTTACCTCTATGTGAAGTACAGCTTCTATGCCAAATACCAATGAGTAAGGCATTTGCCCAGTAGTGTTCTTAGACGTTCTGTCAGCCCATAATACGAGTGGTAACTCATCAGCCCATCTTCCTCTTTTTTGGTCTAAATGTTTCTTTAGATTGTTTATGATCAACTTGTTGCTTGACTCAGCTTGACCATTGGCTTGAGGATGTACATGCGTTGAAGTTATCAATTTGATTCCCCACCTCGAATAGAAATCTCTAGTCTTTTTACTGATAAATTGGAAACCGTTGTCACAAATGATCTTTGAAGGGACGCCAAATTTGCTCAAGATGTTTTTCTTCAAGAACGAAATGACCTCCTTGTCTCTCACTTGTACGTATGCTTCTGCCTCAATCCATTGATAAAAGTAGTCTGTCATGACTAACATGAATACTCTTCCTCCTAAAGATTTTAGCAATTTTCCAACTATATCCATGCCCCACTGCATGAACAGCCAAGATGAAAGTACAGGATGTATGGGCTCTGCGGGCTGATGTAGGATGTTGTTATGTCTCTGACATGCGTCACACTTCAAGGTGAAATCCATTGCGTCTTGCCTCATCGTCGGCCAATAATATCCCGTTTTGAGTGCTTTGGAGGATAACGATTTTCCCCCAGAATGGTTCCCACATTCACCAGCATGTTGATCCTTTAAAACCTTATTGACTTCATTCGACTCTAAACACCTTATGTATAAACCTGTTGCAGATTTTCTGAACAAGATGTTATCGATTAAAATGAATCTAGATACCTTCATCCTGAATGATCTTTGGTTCTTGACGTCCGGTGGGATGGTTCCATCTTGCAAGTAATTTACGATCGACTGGATACAAGTTGGTTCTGCATCTTGGCTTGGAGGAGACGTGTTTGATTGATTTAAGGCCACACATTCTTCGGTTTGATCAATGGCTGGATATCTTACGTAGATGATCGGAATGTTTGTATTCATCATAGCTCCACAAGCTGATCCCAGATTGGCCAAAGCGTCAGCCTCAGCATTTTCTGCACGAGGTACATGTTCTAAAGAAAAACAAACAAAACGTGCTGCCAGAGCTTTAACATGTTGGAGATAGAGTGTCATCCTAGAATTCTTAGCCGCATAAGACCCGTTAAAGTGATTAACTAATAATAAAGAATCAGTAAAAATGTTAATATGAGTGACACTTATGCTAAGAGCGGTAGATAAACCCATGATTAGAGCTTCATATTCAGCTTCATTGTTTGTCGCCTTGAATTCGCAGGAAACAGCCTGAGGGATTAATTCGCCTTGAGGTGATTTCAGCAGAATGCCCAACCCTACTCCTCTCGAGTTGGATGCTCCATCTGTGAAAAAAGTCCAATATCTAGGTGAGCTATTACCTTCAAGATGATGTACCTCTAGTTCCACCTCAGGTTGTAACGTGGCACTGAAATCAGCTACGAAGTTTGCAAGTTCTTGTGACTTGATTGCACTTCTTGGCTCATAAGATATTTTATAAGTGCTCAACTTGACTGACCATTTTGCCATTCTTCCTGACATTTTGGGGGTTCTCATGACAGTCCTGATAGGATAGTTAGTTTTCACAATAATATGATGCATTTTAAAGTAATGACGTAACTTAGTAGATGCAGTAATTAAAGCAAGAATGAGTTTTTCTAGATGGGAGTACCTGGTTTCCGCATCTAAAAGAGATTTACTTACATAATATACGGGATATTAATCACCTTGATTCACTTTAACCAGGATGACACTTACAGCGCTTTCTGATACGGCTAGGTATAGGTATAGAGGTTCACTAGGTTCCGGTTTGGATAGAAGAGGTGAGGACGCGAGATATTTCTTGAGGTTTAGGAAAGCTTCTTCATGCTGCTCGGCCCATTGAAACAAATTATTTTTCCTCAAAACGTCATAAAACAGTTTACACTTTTCTGAGGACTTGTAAATGAACTGATTTAATGCCGCTACCCGTCCTGTCAATCTCTGTATGTCTTTGATTGTTTTAGGGGACTGTAGGTTGATGATAGCTTTAATTTGTTCTGGGCTGGCTTCGATTCCTCTCTTAGTCACCATGTAGCCCAGAAACTTCCCGACTCTAACTCCAAAGTTACACTTTGAAGGGTTCAACTTCATATTAAATATTGAATGCTTCCAGGATGTCAAATGCTTTTACGAGGTGCTGCACATGGTCTTCCATATTTTTGCATTTCACTACCATGTCATCTATATATACCTCCATCATCTTGCCGAGATAATCCTTAAATGTCTTGTTCACCAGTCTTTGATAAATTGCGCCTGCATTTTTTAGTCCAAATGGCATGGCAATATAATAGTATATACCTTCGGGGGTAATGAAGGCAGTATCTTCCTGGTTCGAGGGCTCCATTTGGATTTGCTGATAACCTAAAGAAGCGTCCATGAAAGTCAGTACGTCATGGTGTGAGTACCCCGACCCGAACTCGTATTTTTGGGCCTGCTTTCCTTAAGTTGCAAAGGGCCTGCCTTAGTTTTGGGCTTGCCTAAGTTTTTGGGCCTGCCTCCCTTTGACCCATTTTGCTCATAGGAAGACCGGTGTCGTCCGACACAGGACAACCCTAAGGCGGTTTAAATCCCCATGTCGTACGACATGGATGTCCTCTCCAGCAGCCTATAAATACAAGACTTTACTCTCATTTTAGGAGGACTTTTTGGAGTAAGGTTACTCTGCTGAAATAGATACACACACACTTACCTCCCTCCTAATACACACACATCCAAATCAAGGAGAAAGGTGGTCATCTTTGTTGGAGGTTTGAAGAGACAAACACCATACTATTGGTGCTTTATCTTGTGGACTACAATAGGTAGACCCTAAATCCCTCCTATCTCTCTTTATCTTACTTGTTCATTTGCCATGCTTGTTTATGCCATTTGATTATTTGTGACTATTTGGGTTTCTTATGTGATCAAGATGATGGAGATGTGAATCTTCAATATTCACATCTCCTCATCTTAGATCTGATCATTTAGTAGTTTTAGCTTTATTAAAGTTTGGATCTTTGTTGAGCTTGCTTGAGTTAGGAGGTGATGTCCCCTTGATCATGGCCCAAAATTTGTGATCATTCACATTTGGCCATCAAAGCCATATGTTCCTCCCAAGAAACTCTTTTATTAATGTCGTTTTACTGCTTTGAATTAGTATTTAGCTTAACTTCATCGTTTGGGAAGTCTTGGATCATTTGGGTGAAATCTGCTGATGGAGGCGACCTCTGTCGTATGACATAGACTACCCTGGGCGTCCTGTGTCATACGATATCAATAGCCCAGGAAGTCAGTTTTGACTGCATTGACTCCAGTCAACCCCAAATTGGTCCACCTCGTGGTTGCAGACCTTAATTAGTGTTTTCCCATAGTTAAAGTAACCTTAGATTAGTGTTAGATTAGTCTTGGTAGTCTTTGCACCCCTTTTGTAAGAGATAGTCTGACCAGGTCATCCTGTGTCATACGACATCCATGCTCATGGGCAATCCTGTGTCATACGACAGACCCTCTCCTGAGGAAGTCCTGTGTCGTACGACACTCAAGTCCCTGGACAGACTGCCTCATCCCTTCCTTGTAATTCAAGTTCATCAATTGTAAGGGTGTGGCCCCCATTTTAATGGCTCACAAGTTGTATCTCGTTTTTATTATCATTAATAAAATCCAAATTTATATGTTTTGATTGTCGACACGATTTGCACACACCTAGAATGATTTACGTTGTCCTTGTTTGATTGAAAGTCTTGAAAGAGGCGACGTGGGTGAGCTCTATATTCTCTTCCCACGTCGTAACTTGACCCCCGAACCCAACTAAGTGTTTATGGTTTCTCAACGTTTTCCTAAAACCGGAGTGGCGATTCTCATTTTATTAAAGCCGCGTTCGTATTCCCGTTCCTTTTCAAAATAATAAATTAAAACCTTTTTCAAACTTCCCATGTGTTCGGCATGCGAATCGGGGTATGTTCAGTGGCGACTCTGCTGGGGACCATTTTAAATTGAGTTTCGAAACCAATTTTGTTAGAGGGTCTAACTTTCTTTAATCAACTTGGACAATTTTCTCATTCTTTTTGTGTACGAGTCGTGGCTTGTGTGCTGCCATGCTTATGTGCCTACTTGTTTATGATACCTTGGTGTGTTGATGTTTGGTGGTGGGGTTATCCTCCCTACCCCCCCTTGCTGGTTGTCTAGTTTCTGCTGGTGGGTTGTTCTGTGTCGTAAGACATCCCTTGCCAGGGGGAGTCCTGTGTCGGACGACAAAGGAAGGCAATACAGGGCAATTTCAGTTGGCAGTTTGAGCAGTTGGACAGAGTGATTCTGAGCATTTATGCAGGCAGTTTGCTTGTGTTTCCCTGGCATTTAGGGCAGTCCCCTTTTTCCATGCTTATAGACATATTCTTTTGGCTTTTTTCTTTTTGCATACTTGTAATTATTGTATTTTGAAAACTCTTTTTACAAAAAACAAAAGTTTTTTAGAAATTACCTTCACACTACTCGCACACTACCCGCACATAGAGTTAGAACCCTTGGAGTGTACGGACGGCATCGCGGACGGTGATATGTCTCGCCTACGCTTGAGCGCCTAAAGTCCTCCCGGCCTATAGAGTGTTAGGAACCACACTTGTCCGTGACACACTTTTTACCGTGACCGGTTGGTTTTTGGCAAAAATAGTTTTCAAAACATTTTCAAACTCGATTTTCAAAACTTTCTCACAAAGTTTGAGTCGTACTTCATTTCCAAAGTCTCGGCGTACCTTCCCTCTTCATGTCGAAATTCACGACATGATTTAACGTGAGTACATGTCAAAATTTTGACATGTCTCGACGTAGGTACATGTCGATTTCTCGACATGGCTTTGCAAGAAGTCATGACGTGTTTTCGACATGTGCTAACGCGAGATCATGTCGAATTCTTGACACGTACTAACGAGGAGTCATGCCGAAATTTCGCCATGAAGCGATGAGAGGTCATGCCGGATTTTCGACTCGAAGTGAGGAGAGGTCATGCCGAAATTTTTCCAGGATTTTACCTGCGAATTGCGGTCTTGTATATTCATACGTACTTTTCGACCCTCTCTCCTTTCGAGTCGAGATGTTGTTGACTTGAACTTGGTTTTGGAAATCTTGAGTTTGACTTGTTTTGACTTGTATGCCCTTAGGTCCGCTTTGCTTTTTGATTGGTGGGTTCCACGTGCCCTATAGGACCTCTGTCGGGATTTTCCGTCCCGGGTGTGCAATACAGGGGAATACAGGGGGTCTATAGACGTAGTGATGGAACCCACTAGTCCAGGAATAGTATAGAATGCGAAAAAGAAGGTATCCCCCTTTTCCAACCATTCTTAGGTTTAATAAAAGTTGTTTTTATTTAAACTTTTAATAAGTCATATGCATTAGTTTGTCCTAAGCCTATCCTCTCCCGTACCTAAAACAGTTCTCTTCCCATTTCAGCGAGCAAGTATTGGGTTAGAGTTCCGGGTGGTCGGTTAGTTAGTTTCTCTCCCATGATTCGCCTAAATAGCCTCTTAAATGGCGTAATCGCAAGTTTCAAAGCAGGTTTGGGTCCGAATCGGGTATGGATCCACTGTAGTCGAATGTCACCAAAGTTTGGGGCCGGATCAAGGTCAAAATTTGGGGCCGAACGTGGGTTTGAATGTTTCTCCTAGTGGCGGTCATGGTATGGGTCCTCAAATGACACCCCCGGGAAGTCCATTTGTTAATCCTCACCCAGGCTTCAGTTTTTCTCAGGAGGCTTCTCTCCGTGCTGCTCTTGAAGCCTCTCGTGCCCGTGAGGAGGCCGGTTGGGCTCGTTATGTTGAAGTGATGCGCATGCAAGGGGTTGCAGTAATCTATCGTCCCGATGGGACGTACGAAGAGGTTAGGGATGAGCCCGATGTTACTATCACCGGCACTGGTTTTGTTCCCCCGTCCTCACCTAGGCAAGGCTATCACAGTGTTCCCCCACCAACCTATTATGGTGTACCTAACTCCTTTTCGATTCCGACTTATGGGAATGTGGCAAGACCTTCCCCCATCCCAGGGTCTACTTATGGCGGGCAATACGGACCGAGAGGCGATTCAAGCTCCTTCCCGAGGGGTAGTGCTCAAGACCAGTTTAGGTTCTCTCAAGATCAGTTTGTGTTTTCTCCTCAAAATCAGTATGGGCAGAATCAGTTTGGGCAGAATCAGCACAGTGGTGTCAACCAAGATCAGTATGGGTTTGCTGCTCAGAATCAATTTGGGTCGGCTCAGAATCAGTATGGGTTTCAAGGTCAAGGTCAGTATAGCAGCGCGGGTCAGCCGCTCAACCCAACCTTTGGCGGTCAGTTTGTTACTCCTCATGGTAATCCCAACACTCATGGGAACGTTTACGGGACACCCCAGTTTCAGAGTACAACCCAGTTTCAGAACCCGCAACAAAATATCCTGCTCTCGAGCCCCCAGCTCCAAAGCATTCCTCCAACAGGAGTGCAGCCGCAGTTTAACGGGTATGATGCTTTTGGGGTAAAGATCCAAAGTCCGAGTGGGTCTTATGCAGGTTCTCCAGTGTCATTGCCACCGGCCGCTTTGCCCTTTAACCCATCAGTTTCTCAGTTTGTAGTTCCTCCTTTTGTGGCGCCTGTTCAGGCGAGTGGTCCTGTTCCGTCCTCCATGGTAGCTCCAACCGTAGGGCAACCCCCATCTTCTGAGGTTTCGAATTTGAGGGAAGAGTTGAAATATGTGAAAGAGTA
Source organism: Adenophora triphylla var. japonica (assembly GCA_022495995.1). Classification (NCBI taxonomy): domain Eukaryota; kingdom Viridiplantae; phylum Streptophyta; class Magnoliopsida; order Asterales; family Campanulaceae; genus Adenophora; species Adenophora triphylla. The sequence continues at coordinate 253,785 of JAFEMH010001482.1, read as the reverse complement.
GTTGCACAAGATGACTTTCAGATCAAGTGTGGTCAATTTTGTAGAGCTCAAAGACTCTTGGGCTTTCCCGAAGAACTTCAAGATGCCCCCTATAGCTATGTTTGAAGGCTCAACATGCCCTAAAACTCACGTGAACAGCTATATCATGTCTATGGGTGCCAAAGGGGCCACCGAGGAAATGCTAGCCCTCTACTTCCATTTGTCTCTCGATGATTGTCCTTTGAGATGGTTTCTAGGCCTCAAGCCGGAGGCACGGGCTACATGGTCCCAAATAAGTGATGCTTTTTTGGAGAAGTACAAGGGAAGTGTTGAGTGGTACACCACTTGTAGTGATTTGATCGACACCATCCAGAAGCATGATGAGTCCATAACAGATTTCTATAAGAGGTGGAACAAGAAACTAAGTGAGTTGATTCATCCAACTACCCAATCTGATGAGAAGGCCATCTTCCTTTCATGTGTCAAGCCAGCTGTTAGGGAAGCCATTGGCGTGGGTACTACCCAAATCTGCGAGAAATGGTAAGTGCAGGGGCCGAAAGCGAGAATGCCACCTATTCCATCGTTCCAACTTCTGCCCATAGTAATGCTCCAGCTCCTCGCTACCAAGTTCCAAGCTCTACCCATGTTGCTTCGAAGGGTAAAGAAACTGCTGTCTCTAACACCGTCAACTTTATTCAAGGGGAGAAGGGTCTGTTATCCGGCCGTGGTGGAGGAAAGCCTCAGCGACAGAAATTCAATGATTTGGGGATGCCAGTTGAGGAGGTATTTGATGGTTTGTTGAAGACAAGAATGGTTAAGCCTTTGGAGAACTATCCCACTCCTAACACTCCGAGATTGGATCATAGTTTGAAGTGCCGTTACCACCAGTGCTCGGGCCATACCACCAACAATTGCTATGTACTCAAGAGGATCATTCAGAGTTTGATCGACCAACGCAAGATTGAGAAGCCGAACGTCGTCAACAATCCTCTTCCCAACAACAACAATAGGATCAACATGATCGAGTTTGAGAAGAATGAGTTTGTCAATGTCATAGAGTTTGGTGAGGAAGTTTGTGATGAGAGTAAGCTTGTTGTAAGTGAGGCTATTTGTAATGAAGGTGTGAATGAATTTGAGGCGGTTATGCCTGTGAACAATGATGTAACCAAGATTGTTAGTGAAATGAATGCTGATTTCTGTTATATGTTGTCTTGGGATGATATTCGGGCCGCAGCAAGATCGGCAAATGAGGTCGAGCGTGATAGTGAGCTTGCAATTAATGCTATTTCTCCCGATTCTCGATCTACTCCCCTCACTTGGGAAGAGATTAAATGCGCCGCTAATTCAAGCTCGGCGATTACTGTTAATCAATTGAGACAGGCGGCTTGGCCGTATGGTAGGCAGGCACCTCCGTTGAGTTGGTCCGAGTTAAAGGCGGCCAGTGTGGGTCATGACGGGAACCAGGAGGCTGAGGTCAATTTGCTCACTAGGTCGGGTAAAATGTTGGGGACCGATGTTGCCGGGTCATCAGGAAAAGACAAAGAAGCAGCCATTCCAGAGGTTAGAGGTAATAGAAATCCGTACACCAAGGGGGTAGTTGAGGAGGACTTGACAGTGGAAGATCCGATTCTCACGCAGTTGAAGCGAACTCAGGCTAACATTTCTCTCTGGTCCCTCCTAACTTCTTCTAATCCTCACAAGTTGAAGTTGGAGGAAGCCTTATCTAAGACAATGGTGTCTGAAAACTCTAGCCCGGACGAAGCTTGCCAACTAATAGGTACTGCCCAGTATGGAAATATCATCACCTTTACGAAATTGGATTTGCCAAAGTTTGGAACCAACCACAACGAGTCTTTGCACATCACCGTTCAGTTAGATGGGCGTCGGCTTCCTCACGTGATGGTAGACAACGGCTCGGCTATGAACGTATTACCTGCCAGAATGATGAGTTTGTTGGATATTAAGGCCACCGATTTGAAACCATCCAATCAGACTATAAAGGCGTATGACTCCACGTCTAGGAAGGTTTTGGGTGTGATACCGTTGACTCTGGGGTTCGGCAAGAAGCCCATGGTAGTCGAGTTTCAGGTGATCGACATTTCGGTCAGTTTCTCTGCCTTGCTAGGAAGGACGTGGCTTCATCAAATCGGAGGGGTCGCTTCAACCCTGCATCAGTGTGTCAAGTTTGTCCAAGGCGGCGAGTTAACCATCATTTATGGGGACAGTGTTACTATTGAAGGCATTGATGATGAGGGGAGGCCGGAATGGAGATTAAGCACGACGAAGCCAATTTAATGTTGAGCGGTTTCAGGGTCGAGAGTCCAAAAGCCCAGATATGTGCAATTGACTTAACAACCTCCTCTGATAGGATTCCTCCAGTTATGGTAATGATGAGAAGCATGAATTATATTCCGGGGCTTGGTCTGGGTAAACGTCAGTAAGGTTCCCACAAGTTTGAGGAGCTGCAGCCGAAGAAGGACAGGAATGGTTTGGGATATGTTGTGACCCCCAGGGACAGAGAGGATGACAGGATCGAAGCCGCAGAGAAGAGAAAGGCTATTGCTGCTGGAATGCCGTACGTCTAACTGAATCTCCGTCCTTACAGCCTCTCCTTGGAGAAATACTTTGTTAGAGAAAAGGGGGATGATTTTGTTTGCCCCGAAGTTCAGTTCGAGAAGATGAAAGAGAGGTTGGCAGTTATCAAGGACCTTACTTTGAATGACGATCCTGTCAAGGAGTTTATCATCAACAAGCCTAACGTCCCAGGAGCTGTTACCACTTTTGAAAGCCAGTATCATTTCTGGGGGAATCCCGATTTCACCGGTCAGTTCGAGAAGTTGTATGTGGTTGAGCCTATGATTGAGGGAGTCGTTGAAGCTACTGAGTTCACTGTGGGCGAAGATGTCGCAGTCTTGTTTGGGGAGGCAGATTTATTAGAAACTGCTGGGGCTGATCCGTTGACTGAAGCAACGTTGATCGAGTTATGCGAGGAGGCACCGCTGACGGTTGGAGCTGTAACTAAAGATCCTTTTGGTATGATTGATCTTCTGACTGGGGATGGTTATGTATCAGTGATTGAGTTCGATGGGGGCAAAGAGATTGATCCGCGCACTTTCGTCAGCACTTCAGAGATGTCGCTCCGGAACTGGACTTCTTTTAAGGGACCGATTGCTAGCCGAGAAGTTATGATCGAGAAGCTCGGGTTGACCCCCCATCCTGGTGTGTCTGAGTCTAAATTTGTTCATGTAGTCTTGAGTCAGTCCTCAGAGTCTCTTGTTATCGAGTTTGAGTCCCTAGATAGGTCTGATACTCTCACGGCTGATGATCATCATCATGTCCTTGACTCTGTTTTCCCTTTTGCTCTTAATAAAATGGTCGACCTTTCCGCGTATCCCTTAATTGCCACCTTAACGAATGATAAATTAACTAAAGCAAAACTTAATGATTTAAAAGTGGTTAATAATGATTCATTTGAAGAGGACACAGACACTTTAGACGAAAACTTTTTAAATGATAATCTAAAGCAGGTTGTTGAGTGAGAGGAAAATCGTGCCCAAGCTGCCGATGAATTATTAACCACAGTGAATTTGGGAACTACTGAAGAGCCCAAAAAGACACAAATCGGTAGCTTTTTCACCGGGGAAGAGCGGGAAGCCCTCATTGATCTGCTCAAAGAGTATGTGGATGTGTTTGCCTGGTCCTATAAGAACATGCCAGGGTTAGATACTTCGACCTTTGAGCACCGAATTCCCTAGACCCAGATGCCAAGCCCATCAAACAGAAGCTTCGTCGGATTAAGCCCGAATGGTATCTTCAGGTTAAAGAGGAAATAGAGAAGCTGCTCATGGTGGGTTTCATTAGAGTGATCGAGTACCCGAAGTGGTTGGCTAACATAGTGACAGTGACCAAGTCGAACGGCAAAGTCAGGGTTGGTGTAGACTTCAGAGATCTCAATAAGGCTAGCCCGAAAGATGATTTTCCCTAGCCCAATATTGATCTACTAGTGGATACTACTGCCAGGTACGAAATCAAGTCATTTGTAGATGGTTTTGCGGGTTACAATCAGATTAAGGTGGCCGAGGAGGATCAGGAAAAGACTGCCTTCACCAGTCCATGGGGAACCTTTTTTTATACGCTTATGCCATTTGGTTTGAAGAATGCTGGCGCCACTTATCAGCGAGCAGTTACCACACATTTTCATGATATGATCCACAAGGAGATTGAGGTTTATGTTGATGATATGATTATCCATTCTAAGGGGTCAGATGGTCAACACTTGGTCGACTTGAGGAAGTTCTTTAACCGACTGCGGGAGCATGTTATGAGATTGAACCCGGCGAAATGTACTTTTGGCATGGTTCGAGGTAAGGTTTTGGGATATATGGTCACAGAGCGGGGCATTGAGGCCGATCCGGGAAAGATTAAGGCTATCATTGAGATGAAGCCACCAAGGACAGTCACGGAGGTGAAGGCTTTCATGGGCCGTCTTCAGTATATTAGCCGATTCATCCATCAGTAAACCTCTATTTGTGAACCGATTTTTAAGCTGCTCAAGAAGAACCAGGAGGTTGAATGGAATGAGGAGTGTCAGATCGCCTTTGAGACAATCAAGGCCTACTTGGTCCATCCCCCAATCCTTTGCCCCCCGCATAAGGACAAACCCTTGCTGCTATATTTAACGGTTACAGATACGGCTATCGGAGCCATGCTTGCACAAGAGAAGCCAGACTCGAAAGTGGAAAATGCCATCTATATCATCAGCCGGAAGCTTTAGGGCAGTGAATTGAACTACTCAGCTTTAGAAAAAACCTGTGCAGCATTGGTATGGGTGGTCGGTAAATTGAGGCATTATCTGTTGTCGTATACGGTGTATCTAGTGTCAAAGATGGACCCCATCAAGTGTCTATTTGATAAGCCTTCTCTGTCGTCGAGGCTCGCGAAGTGGTCCTTCTTCTTAGCCGAGTTTGATATCAAATTTATGACCCGCAAGGCAATCAAAGGCCAAGCCTTGTCAGACTATTTGGCAGATTTTCCGAGCTCAAAGGCACGCGGACTCGAACCCCAGTTTCCGGATGATGGGATTTTTATGGTAGAGGGTACAGACCGTTGGCAATTATTTTTCGATGGTGCCGCCAATAAGAGAGGCAATGGTATCGGTATGGTGTTGGTTGACCCAAAGGATGTGCACACCCCCATCGCTATCAAGTTGAATTTCCCGGCTACTAACAACGCCGCGGAATATGAAGCTTGCATAGCCGGCCTCGAGGCAGCTCTGGAAAGAAATGTCGAAGAGTTGGAGGTATATGGAGACTCTCAGCTAATAATCAACCAGGTGTCCAATAAGTGGAAAACCGTGGACCCGTACTTACAATTGTACTATGCTTATATGGAGGATTTGATCAACCAATTTAAGGAGGTCACGTTCCATTATCTACCTCGGGACAAGAACAGATTCGCAGATGCCTTAGCCACTTTAGCCTCTTTGGTAGAGATTCTGGAGGGTAAGTCAGTAAAGCCATTCATAATTGGGAGACGTGAGAACCCTGCCTACTGTTGTCAGATTGAACTGGAGAAAGTCGATGACTTGTGGTACAGCCAGATCTTCCAGTATCTCAAACATGGTGAAGCCTCGTTCCCGACAGATAAGGATGGTAAACTGAAAGAGGGTCTTCGCGCCAAGAGCCTGCAAGCTTTAAAGAGGTTGTCTGCACAGTATGTTATTCTGGGAGATGACTTATGGAAGAAAAGACACCGAGGACCACTTTTGCTCTATATCAGCAAGACTAAAGCTAACAAGGTCATGGAGGAAGTCCATGGTGGTGCATGTGGACCACATATGAATGCCAGAGCTTTGATGTTCAGCATACTCAGGATGGGCTATTACTGGATTTACATAGAGGCTGATTGTATACAGTTTGTGCAAACTTGTGATAAGTGTCAGCGATTCTCCAATATTAACCATATACCTCCCCATGATCTCTATTGTATGAGCACTCCTTGGCCATTTTCGACTTGGGGGATTGATGTCATTGGGAAGATAACTCCTGCAGGAAGCAATGGGCATGAATTTGTGTTGGTCGCTGTTGATTATTTCACCAAGTGGGTTGAAGCAGCATCCTACAAGGTCCTCAATTCCAAAAAGGTGGCCCGTTTTGTAAAGGAGAACATTATGTGCCGGTATGGAGTTCCGAATGAGATTATTTCCGACAACGGGTCGCACTTCGAGGGAGATGCCGATAGTCTGCTTGCAGAATTCAGGATCAAGCGCCATAAGTCATCTCCGTACCGCCCCAAGACCAATGGTGCTGTCGAAGTCGCAAATAAGAATTTAGAAAGGATCATCCAAAAATGGCCGAACGGAACCGGGATTGGCCTGAGAAGCTTCATCTGGCATTATGGGGCTATCGTACTTCAGTAAGGACAGCCATCAGTGAAACCCCATTCGCTTTGACATATGGGATGGATGTCGTCTTGCCTATTGAGTTAGAGATTCCCTCTCTCCGGGTTCTACTAGAAAATGAGGTCAATGAGATAAACTGGCTTCAAAGTCGGCATGACGAATTAGCTCTTCTCGATGAACGAAGGCTCAAGGCGATGGAACACATACGGGCTTATCAAAAGCGTATGGCTAGGGCCTTTGACAAGAAAGTGCATCCCCGTGACATTAAAGTGGGCGATTTGGTCTTAAAGGAGAAGCCGCCGAACCAATTTAGCCCGTTGGGCAAGTGGGCACCAGTTTGGGTTGGCCCGTATTTGGTGAGAGAAATCTTTTCTGGTGGAGCAATGAGGTTGACAAACTTAGATGGTAACCCCTTTATGCACCCGGTGAACGACGATAAGCTGCGTCGCTATTATGTTTGAATCGAGTCTCCCCCTCCTCTATAAAAAAATAATAAAAAAAAATAATTAAAATAATAAATAAAAAATAATAAAAGCATGAAAATAATGTACCCAGACGAGACTGAAAACCTCCCAAAAGGCAGTTCGTGCAAAACAAAGGGCGCGCTCGGTGCTAAAAGAATATACCCAACTAGATTAAAAACCCTAAAAACGGGCGGTCTAGGTAAAAACAGGGTTGCACCACTCATCCCCCTTCTGCTTTCCCTTTCTTAAACACAAAGTTGATTTAGTCAAACTACGGAGACCTGAGCCCCTTAGTCCTCCTTTTGTAAAAGGGGAACGTAGGCAACCGCTTGCGGTTCGGTCTAAAAATCAACAAAAATACCAAATCCTGTCAACAATTATATTTGTAAATACCAAAATGTGTCTTGATTAAGCTTTGAAGTAATTTCAACTTTCACTACATTAATACATTCTTTGATGAGTTCAAGCACGATCTACTCTAGACTCACTAAAATAAACAAAAGTACAATTTTGAAAAGTAAGAAGTCTACGTCTAGTCTGTCTGTGTCGGCAATAAGGGGATACAAGGACTGATCACCTAATCCTAGTCACTCATTCCCGCTCCCGAACTAGCACTCTTCTTTTTCCTCTTTCTTGGTCCTCGGGAGGTCTTTGGCCTAGATATCTCAAACAGACCTGTCTCTCGTCGTCCCGGCTCAGGAATGCTACGAGCCGGTGAGTCAACCAATCTGGCAGCTCTCAGTGCTGCGTGGGCAGCCCTCTCCTCCCTCAAAGCTGTCCTTCGTGCCATAACCTCGGGGTCGTCCCTCATCTTGGCTCTCCTATCTGCGAGTCTCTCGTAATCCGCTGTTGAATCGTCGGTCACATTGTCTGGGTCATTCAACGCCTCAGCATCCCGTAACTCCCGGCTAATTTGATCCCCTCCTCGGGTCCCTCGTCAATATGCCTCAATAGTGTGCTGAACCGGACCCATCTGCTCCATGTACCAAATAAGATATAATGTGGACTGATATGTGATGCCCCGAGTCTGCCGTATCAGTGTGCGAGCGGGAAAGGCTGCTCCCAAAAAGGCCTTAACAAAGAATCTGGTAGTCTTGCCATCACTCATGTCAAGGGGAATGGTATCTCGAGCAATCTGCTCTCTGAATCTGCCAATAACCTGCTGTGGGTACCCGTACTGCCTTAGAACGAGTGATGGGATGCTAAATGATGAGAAATGGAGTCCCGGTAGCCTCACAATAACAGAATCATCCTGTCTGTCGCTCATAGTATCGAGCCTCCATCTGGGAACCCAATACTGAATATCTGTGGTGGTATACCTGGCCAACCGTCTCTGCCAGCTCTCCTGCGCAGCCTCCCGAGCCACTAGCCTCTGTCGTGTAACCCATGGTGCTGTAGTCTGCCCTGCGGGCAATGGGGAGATAAGCCCCAAGCGCTCAAAAAGTCACAATGATAAGAGACAGGGGCTGCCGCATCCCATATATAACGACCCTCCAGCCAATCGGTCCATCCCATGGTATGTCTCCGCCAGCAGAATAGGTACTATGTCTCTCTCTCCCTGCCCGGGCCGAATCTCAGTCAGAGTAGTACCTCGGTGACCCCGCATCTGCCTGACAACCCCTAGCAGTAAATCGGAGCATACCCCATCATACTCAGAAAAGTAGTATAAAGAGACCATGATCAGCATGAAAATGTCCATAGACGTGGATAGGTCGAACAGCTCTGGGCATGATACAGCTAGCCGGGCTATCTGAGCTAAGTCAATGAAAGACAAGTCAAGTATCATGTCGGATACCTGCTCTGTGGGCAATCCCAAGAAATCGACCAGCTGCTCGATCAAGGGTCGTGGGTCTCACGGGAAGACTGCATCTCTAAGCTCAGATCCCTCTGTCAGTGCGCAAAACTCCTCAATGGTAGGTGTGAGGTCGTTGTATGAGAAGGTGAAGACGTGCCTCTCACGGTCCCAATATCTAGACGCGGCCCGAATAAGATCCCAATCGATCGCCCACTCCTTTATTGCCCAAAGGCATCTCAACCCATACCTTTGGTCAATAACCCCTCGATTGTTGCTTTGATGGTGGTGGGTTAGGTTGATGAGATCAGAGTGAAATTGGCGTTCTTTGGTTTTGGATCTCTCATCATAATGTTCCATTTTGGGCCAAATATTGGATCTTGGGGCTAATTTTGGGGTTGAGGATCGATTTTGGGGCTGCTGTGACTGCTGGAAGGTGCCTTTTGCGAATCTGTCCTTTTATAAATGCTGGGGCTTGCTGTCCAAGAAATTCTGCTAATGGGACCATCCATGTCATCCGACAGGGGATGACTCCAGATGTACTGTGTCATCCGACACAGGATTCCCCACCAGACAGTCCTGTGTCGTCCGACACAGGATTCCCCACCAGACACCAGCAGTTGCTGCATCTGCAGCAGTCCATCGGCGACCCGATACTTGCTCAAACCTGTCCAAAAACATCCCAAAACAGTATACATACATTCCCCTTACTCACCAAACGCATGGGAGAGGATTTGGCACACTTTACACCCAATACATCCACAAATACACAAATAATACCAACATCACAAACCACAAAAAACACCAAACCACAGCAAATGCCATTCTTTTTTGCCTTTTTTGGGACGGACAAATGCATATAAATAAATAAGCTTAGATACCATCAAGAGAATACTTTAGTTGCTAAATTACAGAGTACAAAAATAATTGTTTTACAAATTGGAAGCAATAAAATAGTGCATGCATTGTCTTTTCTCTCTTTCCCTCCCCAAAAGTCCTAAGCATGGCAAAAGGGGGCCGCTACAATCATTCTGACTCTGAGTCGTCGCCAGAGTGCTCACCGCTCTCCTTGGAATCACTCTCCTCCTGGCCATCGCCATCGCCTCCCTGCTCCTCGCAGATCTCACCGTCGGAGTCGTCATCCTCTTCGGCTAGAGCCTAAGGCTCGGGCTCACCATAGTATCCGTGCCACTGGGGCATTGTGGCAAACGGGGGCTGGAAGGGGTCATCCTCATCGTCATCATCATCCTGCTGGGGCTGCTGCCTGGAGCCGCTCGCCTGTGAACTGGATGAAGTCAGGGTCGGTCTTGGACTCTTATTGGAAGGTATGACATCACCAGTTTGGGAACTACACTTCCCCTTCCAGTGCTCCGCGCTTTTCTGGAATTGGCGCAACATCTTAACAGCCCCTGTAAATGCCTTGGCCATCGCCTTGAAGGTCTTGGCTGGAACCTGTGGTATAGAAACAAAAGATACATTCAGAAGCAGTATATATGGGCAGGTGAATATGCAAGTAATACAGTGAAAGGACATAAATAGAGCAGAAAAGTGAAGGATGCTCACGGAGGTAGTCCCGCGAGGCAGCCGCAGGTGGGGATGAGTCTTGGACATATCAAAACATGAGCAACGGATGACGCCGCCGGTCTCGTACTCAAAGAAGCGAGGAGGGATCGGCATCGATGCCCCGGTAGAAGACCCTACCCCCGCTGTACTCCTGGCAGCCATAACCTGAGGAGTCAATAGTCGGTTGAACACAAACTGGTTGTAATCCCCATCAGATGACAGCTCATCGGAATCAATGCCCGTCAATAAGCGCTCCAGATCAGGAAGAGCCCGGGGATACCAAATATCCTTCGGAGGATCATGAGGGATGCGTGGGGCTACATTATGTCCATGCTGTCTATAAACCCTCTCCCCCAGATATAAAGCATCACCCTCCAGGCTCACCAGCAGCCTCCTAGTATGGGTCACCCAAGCGGCATCCCCGAAAGCATCCTCAGTATATCTACCATGCCACGGGAACAAGTTTAACCTGGCTGGGTGAAATTACCCGGGGATCCGGCTCGCGCGCGGAGGGGCCCTGTGCATCTCGCATTTTCGTTTGCGTCGCGTTCGGGAATGTCGCCCGGATCCGAGAGGCAGCGCGTTCGCGCCCCGGCATCTGGCTTATTCCGCTGTTCGCGTTAGTTGGGAGGTGTCTCGCCGTGTTTTTTCTTGTAGAGTCGCCACGCCGTTTTTATTAAGCCCAAAACATTGAAAAAGGGCATCAGTTTAAAAATAAACTGTTTTTTTGTTGTGTGATGAGATTTTGAGTTCGGAGGTTAGATGACTCCTCGGGAAGATAATATTAGAATCTTAGAGCTAACCCGAGTCGCCTCGTAAAACAAGTCTTTTGGATACCCCTAATATTCTTTAACTGTTGTGTGTGTGTGTATGTGCTTTTAAAAATGCATGCTGTGTCGGATGTCTACATTGTACACTGCTTTATTGAAATGTATTGAAATTGTATAGGAAGGAAGCCTTACCAATGTTGGTTCGTGTCTGTCTTCCGCAGGGGAATAGTGTTTGAGGACGGAATAGTGTTCCGGTACGGACCTGGATTGCTTCGGAAAAGGGGTCGGTTGTCTGCGGACAGAGTTTCGACGTGCGTTGGGATCGCAGGGATCACTCGGGCAGAGGTTCGGCGTGCATTGGAATCGTTGGTTGGATTCGGGCAGAGTTTCGGCGTGCGTTGGAATCGTTGGTTGGATTCGGGCAGAGGTTCGGCGTGGTTTGGGATCGCCGGTTTGACTCGGAAAGAGCCGGGACGCCTCGAGAAAGACCAGGCAAGGCCTCGGAGTACCACGAGGGGCCTCAGAGTACCTCGAGAGTGCCTCGGGGTAGCGCGGGAGCGTCGCGGGAGCGCTCGGGGAGGCTTCGGAGCACCGCGAGGGGGCTCGAAAGGCCTCGGAAGGATCCGAAAGGGGCCGGGAGTGCCCCGAAGGGTCTTAGAGGGGAGCCTGAAGGCTGGGGGGAGAGGAGAGAAGAGGGAATTGTGTGAAAATGAGGGAGGGGGAGCCCTCTATTTATAGTGCCAGAAAACTGCAAGAAGGTCCGTACGGACCTTCTAGGTAATCTAGTTTTTTGGTTTTCCTCGATTTGAGGGAATCTGTGATAATTGAGAATATTCTGGAATGATGATGTCTCCTTTGCAAAGAGGTTCGTACGGACCAACTAGGCATGAAAAGAGGTCCGTACGGACCAACCATACATTTCAGTAATGATGTTCCCCGGGATTTGAGGGAATATTGTGGACTTTAAGGGGATTCAGTAAGTATTAAAACAAAGAGGTCCGTACGGACCTTATTTGCTTTTCTAATTTTCTGAAAATTCCCAAGAGGTCCTTTTGTCCCTTTTTTTCCCAGAAAGGTTCCTCCCTTAGTTTGGCTTGGGGTTTTTAAGGGTTTTGAGTGTCAAAGGTCTTCGAGACTGCGTTTGTGAGTCTGCGGTGTTTCCTGTGTACTCGGAAGAGGGTGATCCGAATTGGGGTACTTACAGAAGCCCCTCGACGACGTCACTTACGGAGGAAGTGGGGTCGTCGATAAGATAAGGGTCCTAATTTGGATCGCGTGCTGAGAGAGGAAGTGACCGTGTAGGTCGATGGGAGGACGTGGCGGTGTCCTGTTGTGTGATCGTTTAGGTCAAATGGCTGGACCCTGTGATAGGATTCCTACGTATCCCTAGTGGGAATCAAGCCTGATCGTAGTTCGTGTGTGGGGTGAGTGTTGTTGTGTAAGAGGACGTGAGATGTCCTCTGACTGGAACTCTGTGTGTGGATGTGGTGGCATCCCGTGAGTGACCGCATAGGTCAGTGGTACGGACGTGGTGGCATCCTGGGTGACCGTAGAGGTCGATGGTAAGGACGTGGTGGCGTCCTAGGTGACCGCAGAGGTCGATGGTAAGGACGTGGTGGCGCCCTGGGTGACCGCATAGGTCGATGGTAAGGACGTGGTGGCATCCTGGGTGATCGCAGAGGTCGATGGTAAGGACGTGGTGACGTCCTGGGTGACCACATAGGTCGATAGTAAGGACGTGGTGGCGCCCTGGGTGACCGCATAGGTCGATGGTAAGGACGTGGTGGCGTCCTGGGTGACTGCATAGGTCGATGGTAAGGACGTGGTGGCATCCTGGGTGACCGCATAGGTCGATGGTAAGGACATGGTGGCGTCCTGGGGTGACCGCATAGGTCGGTGGCTGGACCCTGTGATAGGATTCCTACGTATCCCTGGCGGGAATCAAGCCTGGTCGTAGTTCAGAGGTCGTGAAATTGTGAGTGTTTGCGGGCGTGGTGGTGCCCTGAAGTGTCATGTGACCACCGAGGTCAACTGTGAGGACGTGGTGGCGTCCTAAGATGTGTAATCTTATGAGAAGATGTGTAATCTTATGAGAAGATGGGTAATCTTACGAGAAGATGGGTAATCTTACGAGAAGATGGTTTGTGACCGCCGAGGTTGACTGTGAGGACGTTGTGGTGTCCTAAGATGTGGTGACCGCCGAGGTCGATTGTGAGGACGTGGTGGCGTCCTGAGATGGAAATTTTACGATCTTCCGAATCGGGTGGTTTAAGGCCTTCCGGGCTGGAGATAGTGATTTGGGAGGTTTATACGGTCTTCCGGACCGAGTGGTTTAAAGCCTTCCGGGTTGGAGATAGTGATTTGGGAGGTTTATACGGTCTTCCGAACCGAGTGGTTTAAAGCCTTCCGGGCTGGCTGTATGTCATGTATGAGGACTTGATTCATCTTCTGACTGTGGTTGTGTCATGTATGAGGACTTGAGTCATCTTCTGACTGCGGTTATGCCATGCGTGAGGACTTGAATCGTCTTCTGGCTGCGGGTGTGCCATGCGTGAGGACTTGAATCGTCTTCTGGCTGCGGGTGTGCCATGCTTGAGGACTTGAATCGTCTTCTGGCTGCGGGTGTGCCATGTGTGAGGACTTGAATCGTCTTCTGGCTGCGGTTTGCGGAGGCGTGGTTGCCTTGTGCTTTGATTGCGAGAGGTGTAGATGCCTCGTGCTTTGTCTGCTGGGGAGAAGGTTGGACTTACGATGATTTCCGGTGTTCATCCATTGGAGATTATCGTGGCCTTGTAGGGGCTTTTTCCGCCGAGGAGGTGACTTCGGGCTTATTTTGATGGCCGGTGGTTGCTTCACCGTTTGGCGTTTTGGAGGCGTTTTGTGCCTTGAGATTAGTGCTGGGAGGTGCTGGCTCCTTTTGCGCTTGTTTTACCGTTTAGTAGGCGAGGTCCGGGCTTACGATGACGACCGGTGCTGGGGATATGCGGTCTTGTATGACTTCCCTTTTGAATTGCTGGGGAAGGAGCTCGGGCTTACTTTGATGGTCGGTGCTTGAGTTGCCGTTTAGGGGCAAAATCCGGGCTTACACTGACGGCCGGTTCTTGAATTGCCGTTGAGTGGGCGAAATCCGGGCTTACACTGACGGCCGGTTCTTGAATTGCCGTTGAGTGGGCGAAATCCGGGCTTATACTGACGGCCGGTTCTTGAATTGATGGGTTAAGGACCATACTGCATTGAATCTGCTGAAATAGGCCTTTGGACAGCCAGGGGCAAAGATTATAAGGGCAGAAAAGTAATTTGGCCCTTCGTTGCAAAGAGGTCCGTACGGACCATCCTGGGATGTAAAGAGGTCCGTACGGACCAGGTTTGAATTTTACAGTTCCCAGATTTTGACTGGGTTTAAAACCGAGGCACCCCCTTCATTTCCTTCTTCCAGTTCACGAACCAGCCGAGAGAGAGGGAGAGAACTCCATTTTTACACCAAAATCTTCAATTTCTTAGCTTGAATTGCTTGCGATGGCGGAAGGATCAAGGAGGGGACGTCGCCAACGGAGTCGAGATGTGATCGAGCAAAGGATGGATCTTCAAAGAAATTGGATCTCCTTTGTGCCTTCTTCGAAGAATTCGGATGTGTTGTACCCGAATTCGGAGGTGCATAACCGGCGAGTCAGGAACGTCGGGGAGGTAAGAAATCAATTTCGTCTTGATTCCTTGCTTGAATTTTTGAATGCTAGAACTAGGTTTTAGTTTTTCGCATTTTGGGGCTTTTGTTATTTGCCATGCTTTTTTGTGAAATTCTTGATGAATTGTTGAAATTGAGCATGTAAATATTGTGGGTATGTGAATTTTGTGCAGAAATGTGTAGATTAGCTCTTATTTGTGAAAATAAAGTGCCTCTCTAATGAAATGCATGCTTTGGCATTTTGTACCTTATGCTATTTATGTATGTACATTGTGAGAAAAATTGTCATGTAGGGACAAATTTTGTGAAAAATGTGACATGTGCCGTGTTTTGTGACGGGTTTTGTCTGAAAGTATGCGCCGTGTAGGGACGGACTTTTTGAAAATGTGTCACGTAGTGTGTGCCGTGTTTTTGGTGACGGACTTTGTGGGGAAAATATGTGCAATATGTGCCGTGTTTTGTGACCGGTCTTTTGAAAATGTGTCGTGTAGTGCTTGATCCCTTTGTTGAGAAAATTTGTACAGTGTGTGTCGTGTTTTGTGACGGACTGCATGGGGAAAATTATGTGTAATGCCTGCCGTGAATTGTGACGGGTTGCATGTGAAAGTAATGTGTGCCGTGTTTTGTGACGGGTTACATGTGAAAATTTTGTGCAATGTGTGCCGTGTTTTGAGACGGACTTCTTTCTTTTTTTTTTTTTTGCTTTGGTATTAAGTACGTGGCGACGTACCTTTCTTTGTGTTTACCTGTAGGACGAGGGGCTTTTGGCTGGGAAAGCCAAGAAGATGAAGACTCGGGGATCGCTCGAGGCTGTGGTTGAGTTGTGGCAGCAGATGTCGAATATCTCTGTGGATGACGGGCCGAGCCCAAGGAGGCTGGTCTATGATTCTGGCTTGGGCGTGTTCGTGGAGAACTTGGCCGGGATTTCTGACACGAGGAAGAACAAGAGCATCTTCCTGGGCCTATCTGAGTATTGGTGGGATACCACCCACACCTTCCATCTGAGCTGGGGCGAGGTGACGATGACGCCCACAGATTTTGCTGCTATCACCGGGCTTTCCTTCAAAGGAGGGCCCGTGCGGTGGAGGGATAGGATAGCCGAGGACGTGCTGGCTGAGCTGCTGGGCTTTGCGCCTCTTCCTCGTAGGGGCCTAGGCATGCTGTACAGCGATGTGGAGATGAGGATTACGGCCAGTATTGGGGCCTATTGTCGGGGTATCGGTCAGGTGACGGCGAAGCAGCTGGTGCGCTCCTTTATGTGGTTTGCCCTTTCCGAGACTTTGTTCTTGAACCACGCGACGATGGCTCCTTTCGTTCTGTTAGAGAGCTTGATTGTCTTGGAGAGAGTCTGTGACATTGCTTGGGGCGAGGCGGGCCTGGCCGAGCTTTACTTCTCCTTGCGGTTCAGAAGAGGCGTGGCCAGTTCCTTGGCTTGTTTTGATTTCGCTTTGGAGGTATGAGTTTATTGCTGTTTTTGACTAGCAACATGTCATTTTCTCCGTTTTCTTTTGCGCTGAGCCTTTTTTGCTTTTGTCGCAGGTGTGGTTTTACGAGATCTTTCAGTGTTTCCCATGTGATAGAGATCCTGGGGCCATAGCGGCCTATCCTGCTATGTTAGGCTGGGCCCGCCCGGCGAGGAGGAGGAGGACCAGCAGGGGGAAGCTCACCATTTCCTATGGGGAGGTGCAGGCACATTTGGGGAGAGATAGCCCGGAGGAGTTCGTTCTGTATCCCTGGGCTCGATATGAGGCGGATGATTTCGAGGGGGCTCCTGTGGTGACGGCGGAGAGGAAGATGCTGCGGGGCCTGACCTGGGACGTCATGTGCTTGGGCGAGAGGGTCTTTTGGCAGCATGGCCCGGGTATGCTTCCCTTGGCTCCGAGGGACCCACCTTTCGGGATGTTGGATTCCCGGGATATGGACATACTGGAGTTTGAGAGGTATTTGGGCGGCGTGAGTGCCCATGAGTTTGTTTTGTATTGAGTGGAGTATGGAGCCTTCGTGAGGAGGAAGTTGAGGACGCCACAGGTGTTGGCGAGGGAGAGGGAGGCTGGTCCACAGGGTCCCCCAGATGTTCCGGTGCCTGGGCCAGATTTTACATATGTCATTGTGGATTCCTCGAGGAGGAGGGTGTCTGTACCCGTCCCTGAGCAGGCTCCTGCTGCCTACCGAGTGGATCCTGACATGCCGGTGAGTGTGCTTACTCTTTTCCATCTTGGCATTTTTCTGTATTTTTCTCTTTTTGTTGAGTATGACTGTATCGCTGAGCGTTTCTTTGGCTGCTTGCTTGTGCAGGTCTCTAGGAGAGCCTATGACATGCTGACCTGCCATTATGTGGCGATGCGGTCCTTCGCGAAGAAGATGGCGTCGAAGATGTCTTGCCGGTCTTCGCGACGTGTGCCGGCGTACGAGCCGATGCCTTCGAGGCATTCTGTAGATGTTCCTCCACCGAGAGCCGAGCCGGAGCCACAGCAGGAGGGACCTTCACGGGGGCGGCATAGCATGGATGCCGGGACGTCTTCGGGAGCTCAGAGGCCGCAGACCCTTAATTAGTTCTTTCCTCCGCCGGATGCACATGGTGAGGGTTCCTCAGAGCATGCCTTCTTCGATCCTTTTGTTGGATTCGACCCTTCCGAGTACCTTGAGTACCAGCCTCAGGAGGGGGTTCAATACTCCGATGATGAGGGTGTGACTGGCGAGTTTACCGGGATGCCCGACTTCTTGCTTGAGGATGTCAGTGATGATGATGATGCTGAGGAGTCGGATTAGAATTCATTTGCTTTCCCTCTTTCCATATCCCCCCTTTTTTTTAGCAACAGACATTTGTGTACCTGTAATAAAACATTTGCATTTGCATGGCAAAAGTATTTTATTTTAAGATGTAATGTTGTATTTGTGATTCCCAGGAATTGTCCTAGGAATGGTTGCTATTTTTTTTTTTATTTGTGCATGCCACGTGATCGAAGGGTGCGTTTGTGGGTAGCGTGTGCTTGCCGGAAATGGCTTTGGCCAGTGTTTGGGCAGTTTGGATCAAGGTCCTGCTGGGGACAGTGGTTGTTGGCCAGTTTGCTAGGAAAGTGGGGCCAGGATGCAATAAGGTCCGTACGGACAGACCTAGGTTGCAAAGAGGTCCGTACGGACCAGCTTTGCTTTTGGGGAGGAAATAAATGCTTTCCGAATGTCTGGACTTTCCCCACTGTTGGGTATGCATGTTTTAACCCTCCTATTTTTGTATTAGATTTGATTGATACCATAACCTCCTGTCTATTTTAAGGACTTTAGGACCCTATGTAATGAAGCTTAGACTTCAATTTTTTAGTTAAGTCCATTTTATAGATTAGGTTAAATTTAGGCTTGAAGACTGGCACAAGACTCATTGGAATTGAGAGTTGCAGTTCAGAAGTTTCAAACCGCTTCTTTGGAACCGCCCTAGCAAAACCGCCCTTAGCATTTGCTTGGTGAAATCCTTTGTTTGAAACTACTCTTGAACTACTCAAGTGCAACCGCCCTATGATGAACCGCACCTTGCAGCTCATTATCAACCGCACTTTGCAACCTCACTGGAGTTACCAACCGCACTTGTCAAACCGCCCATACTCCAGAACCGCCCCATTGATTGAAACTTGAAGTGAACCGCTCTTTGACTTTGTGATCCACATCAGCAATATCCAATGTCAACCACCTTATCTTGTCACGTGATTCAAAGTCAGAGAAGATCTGCAAGGATCTTGAAAAGGTGACAGTGTCCAAACCTCATTGCTTGCATTTGGAGCATTATCGGCTTTATCTGCAACTACCGTACCAAAGGACAAAAGTGGTTCTTTGTGGTCCAATAAGAAAGCATCAAGTCTTGTCCTTCAACATTTGTGTCCAACGGCTACATTTTGGATGCTTGGGTATAAATACCCTAATCTTCACCATTTGAAGATTGCTTGAAAAAGTGAGAAATTGCTTTGTGTTCATAGAAATTGAAGCTGCGAGAAATTATTCAACCCTTTGAATCTTCATCTTCAAACTTCAAGAAATATTCCCGGCCAGTAAATCAAGCCTTAACACTTTCAAGAATCATTGTGCTCTACATCTCACAGATTTAAAGAGCCTTGATCTTGTTCTCACACACACACCTCATTTGTTCTACTCACATAGATTAAACACTTGAGATACCCTGGTTATAGTTTTGGATTTGTTCTTCATAGAAAAGATTTTATTGTACTTTGTAATCTCTCAAATACTTAATATAAAATCTCTCTTAGAAATCCAAGACTAACCATCTTGGTAGTGGACGTAGATCGTTTATCGATTGAACCACTCCAAATAGCGTGTTCTTACTTTCTGCAATTATATTTCTTGTGCTTACTAATTATCTATCGTTGTCTCTGTTTGATCTTTATTTAGATATCCATTATTGTGAAATAGTGTTTGGAGTTAACATTGTCAAAACCTCACTTGTTTGTAAACCGCACGTACCAACTACTTTGTTAAAACCGCTTTACAAACCTCCTCTATCAAAACCACTTTGTAACTCTTAATATTCCATTTGTGCATTTTACACTTTCACTTGCAGTCTATTATCAACTGCAAGAGGATCTTGTAAGCAAGAGGTTTAGTTTTTAAAAGAGGGCGAAAAATTTTAATACAGCTATTCACCCCCCCTCTAGCTGTATTTTCACCCTTGTTGCCACCTTTGGGACCAACAAGTGGTATCAGAGCTTACACATTTTAAAACCACTGTTTTTCAAGCTTAACAGCTTGTGTGCCGATTCGATATGGCAACCTCAAAGACAATGACTACTGTTAACTATTCACACATTCCAATGTTGGACGAAGACCACTTTGACATCTGGAAGTGCCGAATGCTTATTCATTTGGAAACCATAGATGAAATGCTGGTGGAGTGCGTGATCAATGGCCCTCTAATTCCAATGAAGGCTAACAACGATGCAACCACCAATCTTTGAAACTCCAGAGGTCAAAAAGCCAAAAGATGAGTGGTCAGATGAAGAGAAGAGAATAGTTGCCTTGGACTGACAAGGCGAGGTTCATCATTTACGGAACCCTCCCCGTATCAACTCTACGAAAGTGATGTACCTCAAAACCGCAGCAGTATGTGGGATGCCATAGAGAGCTACCTCGAAGGTGATGAAGAGTGCAAGGAAAACAAATTATACAACTTTGTTGAAAGATCCTACAACAACTTCAACGAAAATCCAACGAAACCTTGCGTCAAACCTACGATCGCTATGTTGAGGTAGTTAATGCTTGTAGATCTCTTGGTAAAACTTTAACCGATAAGGAAATCAATATGACTTTCCTATCTGCTTTAGGTTCTAGATGGGTAAATAAGGCTACCTCTCTAGAAGACTCCAAAGTATTGGGTACTTGGTCATTAAGTAACTTGTATGCCAATCTTAGAGTCTATGAACTTAAATTAAATCATATTGAAGAGATAGAGGGGAAAACCAAATCGCTTTCTATGTACGTAGTGGAACATGAAGAGAAACCATCCACATCCAATCAAACCACCGATCCTTCCATATCAACCTCATCACTCATCGAGATGGATGATGATGATGTTGCCATGTTTGTGAAAAGATTCCAAAAATTTAGAAAATCCTCAAAACCTTTCACAAAATCTTTTTCAAAAGGCAAACCTCTGCAACATTTTCTAGAGGCTGCAGATACAAAGAAGAAGAGTGACTTGGTTTGCTACAAGCGTAGAAAACCTGGCCACTTTGCATACGAGTGTCCACGGCCTAAATATGAATACATGAAAAAGAAAACTTTTCCTTCGAAATTTTCTCATCGTAAGGGAATGGTTCTTTGAGGAGGAAGAGAATTCCAAGGAATTAGCAACTTGGATTGAAACAAATTCGAGGATGGAAGTGATGATGAAACCGAAGAGGTTAATCTCTGCTTAGTTGCAGACGCTTCGATGACTCGGATTACGAATCATTTGAGTTGCATGATATGGAGGAAAAGGAGGTTTTTGCAAAACTTCCAAATTATAAATTGGATGATGATATTAAACTTACTCCTAGCGTTAAGATAGGAAATTGTTCGTATTCACGTCCCATTTTCTCCTCTAAAACTGCTCCACCTTCAAAAGTTATTCCAAAGAAAATTTTGAAAAAGGTGGTGGAAGAGGTTTCTCCCATGGAACATGAAAAGATGTTCAAGGAAGCTGAAATGGTGATCCATCAGTTCTCAAATCTTAAGAAAGCCTTAAGCTTAGCTCATGATGAACTTAATCTATACAAGACGGAGAAAAGCCGTGATGAGGTCTGAAATTTCTAATCTTAAGGACCAAATCAAACAGATGACTCCTCTTGCTGATCAAAACCGCATCCTTGAAACTAAGGTTGCTGGACTTCAACTCAGGAATGATGACTTGGTAACCCAAATCGACGATCGCCAAAAGATTATTGATTCGTGGCTCAAGTCTCAATCCACCAAGGATAAAATCTTGGACTTCCAAGTTCCTCCTGGAACTAAGGATGGTCTAGGGTTTAGATGAGGAAGAGGAGAAGTGTGCATCCTCGAGTGAAAAGGATGAGGAATTTAAGCGACTAAAGAAATTCCCAAGGAGAAGCATGCTAAGGGTAAGGGTAAAGCAAGACAAGTAAATTATGTCTACCCTAAAGGAAAGCAATATGGGAAGAATTACGTGTTAAAACCTAAGAATTCTATGGAAGCACTGAAGAGGAAATGGCTTATGGAATTGGTAGAATCCTGCTCCAACCGCTTACGGTGGAAAAGGTGGTTCTGCTAACTCCGGAGTCCGACCGCGCTTCTTCTTCGACCGCTCCTCCTGCCTTCAAAAGCGGGAATAGCGTTCCCAGGAAATACGTGGTCAAACCAAAGCCTGTTCCCTTTGTATCATTTGGAATGTTAGCTGGAACCGCACCTCCCAACCCGCTTCCTTGTCCCAAACCGCATGCAACTCCTAAGAAGAGTAAGGAGTTAGTAAAACCTCATGAAGCTTGTAGCTATTATAAATGTTACGTGTGTGATGGTTTAGGTCACAAGGCTGAGAATGCCTTTTGCGGTTCACATCCAATGCCGGGACGAGTAAACCTCCTACGTCCAAGCGAGGTGTGGGTCGTAAAGGGTTGCTAACTTCGGGACCCAAGGAATAAAGGGGGACCTCGTTCTTAATGTTTACATTTCAGGTCCTCTGCTTCATGGCTGGTCACTCCAAGGATAATGAATGGTATCTTGACGGTGGCTGCTCAAGACATATGACTCGGAGATAGATCATTACTTGAAGATGTCGGTGAAGCAAGTGGTCCATCTGTAACCTTTGGTGACAACAACAAAGGCAAGACCATTGGATATGGTGTTCTAAGGAGAGGAAACCTAACTATTGAGAAGGTTTCTCTTGTCGATGGACTCAAGCACAACCTCCTTTCAATTTCTCAATTTTGCGACAAAGGAATGCTTTGCAACTTCACGTCATCAAATTGCTTTATCAAAGATAGCATTTCCGGCGTCACCCTACTCACAGGGATTCGTAAGAGTAATATTTACATTATTGATCTAAATTCTGCATGTAGTATTACTAATCTCTGTTTTGTAGCTAAGAATGTGAGCGAAAATAGTTGGCTATGGCACAAGAGGTTGAGCCACTTGAACTTCAAGTATCTTGCAAAGATTGGTAGGGAAAACCTCGTTCGTGGTTTACCTAAAGTGGCTGACCACCATCTGAGAAATGCGGTGCATGCCGGCAGTAGCGATCCGCGTCGTCTTTCACCGGCAAGACCGCTCCTTCAACTTCAAGATGCTTACAACTGCTTCACATAGATTTGTTTGGACCTGTAACCACTGCCAGCATTGGAGGAAATAGATATACCTTAGTGGTGGTGGATGATTATTCAAGATATACGTGGGTTGAGATGATGATTTCCAAAGATGATTGTTATGAGATTCTCACCGCACTCTTCAGACGGCTCCAAACTCAAAAAGAAGATGACATCGTTAGTGTTCGATCGAGATAATGAAACAGAATTTAAGAACAACGGTGTTGCTCGGTATTGTGATGACCATGGGATTGATCACAATTTTTCCACAGGTGTTCCACAACAAAATGGGGTTGTGGAAAGGAAGAATAGGACGTTGATTGAAATTTGGAAAGACAATGATATCGAAGCGAAGCTACCTCGGTATTTTGGGTGAAGCAATCAATACCGCATGCTTCACTCAAAACCGCTCCCTCATCAACAAAACCTATAATAAGACTCCCTATGAGCTTTGGCGAGGAAGAACCCCCAACATTGCATTCTTCAAGATCTTTGGCTGCAAATGCTTTGTCCTCTACAACGGAAGAGAAAATAGAGGTAAATTCGGAGCCAAGGCCGATGAAGGTATTTTTGTTGGGTATGCTAAACATTCTAAAGCTTTTCGTGTTTTCAATAAAACTAGTTTAAAAATAGTAGAGTCTGTCCATGCTACTTTTGATGAGCATTCTCTCCTTGAGCCACATTTGGCTCCAAATGTTGTTGATGATTTTGTTGAGCATAATGAACCAGGTGAACCATCTCAAACCGAACCTGAACCTCAACCGCAAAATCCAGCTCCCTCAACTGAAATTCCCCAAAACCGCAATTTTGAAACCGCATCGAAGATCCCTCTCCAGGATGCAACCTGCAAGGAAGATGAAGTTAGGAATTCCCTATCCGGCTTATAGAACCTCTTCGTCAACTTACATTCCATGACTTATTTGAAGGATCTAACGATGTTCCAATTGAAGATCTTGACAAACCTCAATCCAACCGGACTTACCGGAGGTTCGTGAAGTCGGCGGTCACCCCCTCACAAATGTGATTGGTGATCTGTTTTCCGGTGTTCAAACAAGGAGATCAAATTATGACGAGCATACTTCTCTTTTATCTCAAGTTGAACCCAAGAAGATTGATGAAGCACTCCAAGATTCCAGTTGGGTTGTTGCTATGCAAGAAGAACTCAACCAGTTTGAAAGATGCAAGGTCTGGACTTTGGTGCCTAGACCTCAGGATCAAGGAGTGATAGGAACTAAGTGGGTATTTAGGAATAAGATGGACGAGAATGGAAGTATCACTAGGAATAAAGCAAGGTTGGTTGCACAAGGATATAGGCAAGAAGAAGGAATTGATTATGATGAAACCTTTGCTCCAGTTGCAAGATTGGAAGCTATTAGGATTTTCTTAGCCTACGCCTCTTTCAAGCATTTCAAGTTATATCAAATGGACGTGAAGAGTGCTTTCCTCAACGGCGAACTACAAGAAACCGTGTATGTTGCCCAACCTCCTGGATTTGAAGACTCCAAATTTCCCAATCATGTCTACAAACTCCAAAAAGCTTTGTATGGACTTAAGCAAGCTCCAAGGGCATGGTATGAGACTCTTTCTAAATTTTTACTAGAAAAAGGATTTAAACGCGATAAAATTGATACAACTCTTTTTATTGCCAAATATAATGAGCATACTTTACTTGTTCAAATTTATGTTGATGATATTATTTTTGGTTCTACTAATGAGTTGCTTTGTAAGCGTTTCGAGAAGCTAATGAAAAGCAAGTTTGAGATGAGCATGATGGGAGAATTAACATTCTTCCTCGGGCTTCAAATCAAGCAATGCGAAGAAGGTATTTTCCTCAGTCAAGCCAAATACACCAAGGAGTTGATAAAGAAGTTTGGATTAGAAAATGCTAAAGCTTATGATACTCCAATGGCCACCGGCAATAAGCTAGATAAGGATCTCAAAGGTAAGAAAGTTGATCAGACTTTATATCGAGGTATGATCGGCTCATTACTTTACTTAACTGCTAGTAGGCCCGATATCATGTTTAGTGTACGTGTATGTGCTCGCTACCAAGCGAGATCCTAGAGAAGCACATCTTATTGCGATCAAGCGTATAATCCGCTATTTATCTGGAACCACTAACCTTGGACTTTGGTATTCCAAAGATTCGAACTTCGACCTTGTAGGTTATTCAGATGCAGATTATGCAGCTTGTACTATTGACAGGAAAAGCACTAGTGGTACTTGTCATTTCCTTGGAAATAGACTAGTTGCTTGGGCCAGCAAGAAGCAAGCTTCGGTTTCGGTGTCTACCACAGAGGTGAGTATATTGCTTTGGTAGTTATTCTTGTCAAATCCTTTGGATGAAGCAGCAGTTGGTGGACTATGGAATCCATGAAGGGAATTGCCCTATCATGTGTGACAACACTTCAACAATTTCAGTCTCCAACAACCCTGTCATGCATTCCAAGACCAAGCACATTGATATCAAGTATCATTTCCTCAAAGACCATGTGGGGAAGAGGAATATCCATTTAGAGTATGTGGGGACAGATAATCAGATTGCTGACATCCTCACCAAGGCTCTTGACTCCAAGAGGTTTTCCTTCCTCAGAGGAGAAATGGGTATGCTTGAACTTAAATGATTCCATACTTTTTATTGACTAACTTGTGTGTTGAGTTTAGGTTGTATGTCTTATTGAAAACTTTCAACCGCCCCTATCTCAACCGCCCCTATCCCAATCGCTCCTATCTCAACCGCCCCTTTAACCTTACCTCCAACTCTACCCATCTCAACTCCAACCTCATCTCCCTATACAATTCCTGCCTCACGTATTTTTCAAACCCTCCTTTCCCAAATCCCTTCAACCGCTCCTCCTACCTACTCTGAACCGCCCCCTGCCTTCACTTTTATTCCCTCATCATCAACCGCTCCTCCACCCTCTGACTACTCCCAAATCCTTTCCACCCTTCATCTTATTCAGTCCCAACTCCTGATAAACCAAGGACACATTGTCAAGCTAACCGCTTCCAATGCCTCCCTTGAAGCTTCCAACCGCTCCCTTCACAAACTTGCTGAATCTCAGTCCCATCTGATTGCCTCTCAAACCCTACAAATGGCTGATCATAAGAACTCCTTAAAGAGTTTTGCTCAGAGACTTGATGCCATTAAGGGGGAGAAGGATATTGCAAACATTGTTAAAGCCTCGGTGACTCTTGCTTTGAAAATTTCAAGAAGGAGTTATCTGAAGGTATCATTCAAATCCAATCATTTGGAGACTCTGACCTCAAAGAAATGATTTCTCAACTCTCAGCCGCCTCCAAAACCGCCTTTGATTCCCTCCAGGCTGAATTCCTCAAAACCGCCAATTCCCAACCGCTTCATACTCAAGATACTCAAACCTCTCGAGATGCGGTTGAGACTAATATTCTTGGTGAAATTGATAGTGTCAAATCCTCGATGGAGGTCAACACCAATTCCTTGAATGATGATGCATTTGCCAAGTTGAATACTATCAAGGATGAATTTAATGACCGCCTTGAAAACATCAAGATAGGATTCACTACTAAACTTGAAGCCACGATCAATGAATTAAAATCCTCCATACAAGTGATTTGTTGATCTTGATCCCATGGCTGAAGCTATCTCTGCTCGGACCAGCACGGTTCGGGGGAGATTCACACCTTGTTCAATTCTTTGAACTCCTCCTTTCAAACCTCAATTGGTGAGCTATCGATCAAGTGTCGATAATTCCAAAGGCGTCTCTCGATGCCAATCTCAAAATTGATGCTCAAGCAAATATCCTAGAGAGATTGGTAACCGCTCAAGGAAGGACCGCGAGATGAGGTGAGAAGAATTAGAAAATCTTTGAAGTACGAAACCTCTGCCTCAAATCTTGCAAGGAACCCGAGAGATCAACCAACCGCGGCGGCGGCAAGGTGAAGAACCGCACCAACCTTAGAACCGCTTTTGCTCGTAATTTTTTATAAACTCTTTTGTTGTTGGACCGCACCCTCTTTGTATTTCCTTTAGTCCAACTTTTGTTTTTTTGCAACCTGTAATTTTCTTTCATTCCTTTTTGTAACCGCCTGAGGAATTAATGGAAATTGCATCATGGTTCCAAAAACCTTGTTCATATCAAACTGCTTGTTTGTAGAACAATGAAACCTCATATGGTATTTAAACCTCATTCAAATATTTTCTAACTTAAAAATCACTATTTTGAATTGATGTTTAAACATTCAGTTTAAACCGCACTTTGAACTTAAACTCATATTTCTTAAGTGCTTGAATGCATTTCTCTACTTTCCATATTGTAATTTTTTTCTCTTAGAAAGTATAGAAATCTATAGCTTAAGCTAAGTGTGTGCATTAACTTGGGACATGATTTACCATGATTAATTCTTATGGACATGTTTTTACCAAGTACAATGTTTGCTTTAAGTTATAGTAGGTAATGGCATCAATCAAATAGGGGGAGATTGTTGGGTATGCATGTTTTAACCCTCCTATTTTTGTATTAGATTTGATTGATACCATAACCTCCTGTCTATTTTAAGGACTTTAGGACCCTATGTAATGAAGCTTAGACTTCAATTTTTTAGTTAAGTCCATTTTATAGATTAGGTTAAATTTAGGCTTGAAGACTGGCACAAGACTCATTGGAATTGAGAGTTGCAGTTCAGAAGTTTCAAACCGCTTCTTTGGAACCGCCCTAGCAAAACCGCCCTTAGCATTTGCTTGGTGAAATCCTTTGTTTGAAACTACTCTTGAACTACTCAAGTGCAACCGCCCTATGATGAACCGCACCTTGCAGCTCATTATCAACCGCACTTTGCAACCTCACTGGAGTTACCAACCGCACTTGTCAAACCGCTCATACTCCAGAACCGCCCCATTGATTGAAACTTGAAGTGAACCGCTCTTTGACTTTGTGATCCACATCAGCAATATCCAATGTCAACCACCTTATCTTGTCACGTGATTCAAAGTCGGAGAAGACTGCAAGGATCTTGAAAAGGTGACAGTGTCCAAACCTCATTGCTTGCGGTGGAGCATTATCGGCTTTATCTGCAACTACCGTACCAAAGGACAAAAGTGGTTCTTTGTGGTCCAATAAGAAAGCATCAAGTCTTGTCCTTCAAATTTGTGTCCAACGGCTACATTTTGGATGCTTGGGTATAAATACCCCTAATCTTCACCATTTGAAGATTGCTTGAAAAAGTGAGAAATTCTTTGTGTTCATAGAAGTGAAGCTACGCCCAGAAATTATTCAACCCTTTGAATCTTCATCTTCAAACTTCAAGAAATATTCCCGGCCAGAAATCAAGCCTTAACACTTTCAAGAATCATTGTGCTCTACATCTCACAGATTTAAAGAGCCTTGATCTTGTTCTCACACACATACCTCATTTGTTCTAATCACATAGATTAAACACTTGAGATACACTGGTTATAGTTTTGGATTTGTTCTTCATAGAAAAGATATTATTGTACTTTGTAATCTCTCAAATACTTAATATAAAATCTCTCTTAGAAATCCAAGACTAACCATCTTGGTAGTGGACGTAGATCGTTTATCGATTGAACCACTCCAAATAGCGTGTTCTTACTTTCTGCAATTATATTTCTTGTGCTTACTAATTATCTATCGTTGTCTCTGTTAGATCTTTATTTAGATATCCATTATTGTGAAATAGTGTTTGGAGTTAACATTGTCAAAACCTCACTTGTTTGTAAACCGCACGTACCAACTACTTTGTTAAAACCGCTTTACAAACCTCCTCTATCAAAACCACTTTGTAACTCTAAATATTCCGCTGTGCATTTTACACTTTCACTTGCAGTCTATTATCAACTGCAAGAGGATCTTGTAAGCAAGAGGTTTAGTTTTTAAAAGAGGGCGAAAAATTTTAATACAGCTATTCACCCCCCCTCTAGCTGTATTTTCACCCTTGTTGCCACCTTTGGGACCAACACCCACTCCCCATTTGCAGCCATTTTCGAGCTTTCTTCCCCATTTTCTCTAGGAACCTCCATTTTTGCCATGGATTCTTCGTATGTTCCCAGAATTTTGCCAAGGCTTTCGCAGGAGCGGCAAGCACACTTCCTTGAGCAGCTGAAAACGTGGATGCGACGCCGTATGAGGCATCAGAGGCGGGCTTTCGAGGTAAGGTTTCGACTTTACTCGGTTTGGTCTTTTAAGGAGTTGGTTCCTGATTGGGATTTGTTGCGGGCTGCCGTGAAGTTCTGGGATGTTAGGAGGCATGTGTATTGCTTCTCCTACAATGAAATGGTGCCCACCTTTGAGGATTTTCGGGCTTTAATTGGAGGACCGGAGGTGGAGGCCATCTCGCTTCCTTTGATTGGCGGTGCTGCCGTGAGTGTGAAGCTTGCACGCTTTCTTCGTACTTCGTTGGGAGAAGTGCAGGGCATGATCCTTGATTCGGGTCATATTGACATTTCTGCGCTGCCGGAGCGGTTCATGATTGATGATGAGAGTGATGTCTCGTGGGATGCATTTGCCTTGTGTGTGATAGCGACGCTTTTCATGGTCAGCTCCCTTGGTGTTTGCGATGGCGCTTTGCTAGATGTGGTTGGGCACTGCAGAGCTGGAGAGGATATTGTCCCGTTGGTGCTCGGGGAGACTCTTCATGGTATTGACCGTCTGGCGACTGGGGTTTGGTTCATGAGAGGGGGAAGCCCCGCTTTGCTCACCTTGTGGCTGCGAGAGAGACTTCAGGCCATGCCCGAGGCTCCGACGTCGTTTAGCCCGTGGTCGTTTGCTCGGCGACCTCTTGTATTGGATATGGATCGATGCACTTTGGGAAAGATGGATGGCACATCTTGGTACACATCGAGATCCGTTGGTGGGTTCCTTTGGGGTATCGAGACTAGGAGGGCCTTGCGGGAAGGGTCCTATGTTGTCGAGTTCCCGGTTTGTCTTGGTCCTCCTTCTATATTCCGTTGCTTGTTTCCGGCAGTTTGGGATAAAGCAGGAGCCTTTGTTGGGCTGGGATGACCTTGCTACTGCGGAGGTAATTCCTCTTTGTATGGCGGCTTCAGGTGTTCTTCTGTATTTTCTGAGGGTATGGAAGTACTCCGCTTTCCCTCAGGTGGTGCTCCTTAGACGTCGGGAGAGTGTCGTATTGACAACCCATTACCTGGCTTGGTATGAGCAGCGTGTTGGGCAGTCCCAAGTGGCTTTGGGGAGCAGGCGTGGAGCGATTCTGGGGCCCGATTGCCGTAGTAGCTATTGCCTTAGGAGTGCCGAAGCCTGGTCTAACCCTCAGGATGTTACGGGAGACACTTTGTTTGACTACGAGACCAGAGTTGACCGTCTGACGGGGAGCGGTCTTCTTTTGCAGACTCGCAGGGAGGAGATTCGAGCTGAAGCACGGGCGAATGAAGCCCTGAGAGCTGTTGGATTGTTTGACTCTACAGGGAGGACCCCTGATCTCGGACTGAGAGACGCAGAGTTGGCTCGCGTGGAGCGAAAGAAGACTCGCCGGGGATGAGGGAAGAAAGGGAAGAATGGCGAGGGGACAAGCGCAGATAGTGCGGAATGACCTCCTAGGTATCCATTCATTGCATTGCAAACACATTATTTGTTAAATGTATTAAGCTGTCTTTTAGCATGTTGTGAATTTGAGAGTAGACCGTGCTTAAACTCATCAAGAAATGTTGTAACCGTTAGTGATTTGTGATTTACTTTTAAAGCTTTGTCGAGACGCAAGATCTCTTGTTCGCTTTTTTGTTTCTTTTGTGCACCTTGATGGCGTCCATCTTTGGACTTTTCTGTTGCATTTGCAGACTGAAGCAGCCTGGACCTTGATGGCAATCCCTTTTACTAGGGCTTTGTGTTTGGCTGAGAGGTTGAATGATCCCCTGACAAGTCGTTTTGACGGTCATTTCCGTAGCTTCCTTGCCTCTTGTTTGTTGGCGTCGGGCTCTTGACCTCAATTTCGCAGCTTTTGCTTGAGCTTTTTTTATTTATTATTATATTTTTTTGAGAGCCCTTGCTCGAGCTCTTTTTTTTTTTTTTGAAGCGCGTGAGGGCGAAGACAAGCCCCTGGCTTGGAAGTAGACATAGGTCAGTCGTTTGACGTTGAGTGACCTCCGGATGTCCTTTGATGTTGCCGCCGTCGTTTGACTTGGTCAAGGCGACGTTGGGGGCGTGCTCTTGAAAAGTGCGTAGCTTGATGGAGGTCTTGATCGACATTCAAACTTTTGACTTTTTTGTGTGTTTTTAGACCGGACCAATTAATGTTGCCTACGTTCCCCTGGACTAGAGGGCTCAGGTCTGCGTAGTTCGACACTATATGGAGTGCCAAGAGATGCACAATTGTTCTTCTTTAGGCGAAGTATCTGCGGAGTTTGCTTCCGTTGACTGGATTCATGAATGGATTGCCGTCTAGGTCTGTCAGCTTCATGGCACCTCCGGAGAAGATCTTTTGAACCACGAAAGGGCCGATCCATGTTGGTTCCCATTTTCCCTGTGGGTTGGTTCGAGTGGGAGGCTTTTCTTTGAGTACAAGGTCGCCTTCCCTGATGTCTCGGGACTTGAATTTCTTGTCGAAAGCTCTAGCCATTCTGCTTTGGTAGGCTCAGACGTGTTTCATGGCCTTTAGTCGTCGCTCGTCTAGCAGAGCCAATTCGTCGTGTCGGCTTCGGAGCCATTCGACTTCGTTGATGTCATTTTCCAGCAGCACTCGGAGTGAGGGAATTTCCAATTCAATGGGGAGGACTGCTTCCATCCCGTATGTCAGGGCGAATGGAGTTTCTCCCGTGGCCGTTCTGACTGATGTTCGGTAGCCCCAAAGTGCAAGGTGCAGCTTCTCGGGCCAATCTCGTCCTCGGGTGGTCATTTTTCGGATGATCTGTTCGAGAGTTTTGTTTGCTGCTTCTACGGCGCCATTTGTTTGTGGCCGGTAGGGAGAAGACTTGTGGTGTGTGATCTTGAATTCGGCCAGCAATCTGTCGCATTCCCCTTCGAAGTGGGAGCCGTTGTCTGATATGACCTCGTTCGGGATGCCGTATCGGCAGATGATGTTTTCCCTGAGGAAATGCCCGACTTTCTTGGAGGTGAGTACCTTGTAAGACTTGGCTTCGACCCATTTGGTGAAGTAGTCGGTGGCCACTAAGATAAACTCGTGACCGTTGCTGCCTGGCAGAGCAATTTTCCCAATGACGTCAATTCCCCAAGTGGCGAAGGGCCAGGGTGTAGTCATGCAGTAGAGGTCGTGAGGGGGGTAGGTGATTGAGGTTGGAGAACCGTTGACACTTGTCGCAGCTTCGGACAAAGTGGATGCAGTCTGCCTCCATGGAAATCCAGTAGTAGCCCATCCTGAGAATGATTTGCATCAGGGCTCTGGCGTTCATGTGGGGACCGCAAGCCCCATTGTGGACTTCGTTCATGAGCTCGTTTGCTTCTTCCTGGCTGATGCAGCGTAGGAGTGGTCCTTGGTAGCGTTTCTTGTATAGCATGTCCCCAAGGATGACGAAGTGAGAGACGAGGCATTTTAGGGCCATGATGCTCTTGGCTTTGGCTCCTTCCCTGCGTTGACCTTCTTCGTTCATGAAGGCGGTTTCCCCGCTCTTGAGGTATTGGAAGATCTGGTTGTACCATGGCTCATTGATGGGCTTGGGCTCTGGTCCGATCTCGTAACAGTAGGCAGGAATTTCCTTTCGTCCGACTTTAAAGGGCTTGATTGCTTTTCCCTCAGGGATTTTCACGAGTGAAGCCAAGGTGGCTAAGGCATCTGCAAACCAGTTTCGGTCTCTCGGCAAGTAGTGGAAGGTGACCTCTTCGAATTGTGTGATGAGGTCTTCCATGCAGGCGTGGTATTTTTGCAAGCCTGGGTCTATGGTTTTCCACTTGTTGGAAACTTGGTTGATGATCAGGGCTGAGTCCCCATAGACCTCGAGTTTCTGGACATTCCTTTCGAGTGCGGCCTGTAGTCCGGCAGCGCAGGCTTCGTATTCGGCGGCATTGTTGGTTACCTCGAAATTGAGCTTTATGGCGGTTGGGGTGTGTTCGTCCTTGGGATCGACCAAGAGCATACCGATGTCGTTTCCTCTTTTGTTGGCTGCTCCATCGAAGAACAGTTGCCACCGATTTTCGCCTTCGAGTGCGAAGATTCCTTCGTCTGGAAATTGTGGTTCAGGGCCTCGAGCCTCGTCGGTTGGGAAGTCAGCCAGTTGTTCAGCCATTGCCCGTCCCTTGATTGACTTTTGGTTCACGTACTTGATATCAAACTCCGCTAGGAAGAAAGACCATTTGGCGAGCCTCATTGACAGAGATGGTTTGTTGAAGAGGTATTTGACTGGGTTTATTTTGGAAACCAAGTGTACCGTGTGCGACTGCATGTAGTGCCGTAATTTTCCTACAACCCATACCAGAGCTGCACAGGTTTTCTCGAGAGCTGAGTAGTTGAGTTCGCTGCCTTGAAACTTTCGACTAACGAAGTAGATGGCGTTCTCGACTCGTGACTCTTTCTTTTCTTGACAGAGCATGGCCCCAACTGCGGTGTCGGTCACAGTTAGGTATAGCAATAGTGGTTTCTCCTCATGGGGATGACAGAGAATCGGAGGACTCATAAGGTACGCCTTTATTTCTTCAAAGTCATCTTGGCATTCTGAGTTACATTCGACGTTGGCATTTTTCTTCATCAGTTTGACGATTGGCTCGCACATGGAGGTCAATTGGTTGACGAAACGGCTGATATACTGCAGGCGGCCCATGAAACTTTTCACCTCTGTTTGAGTTTGCGGTGGTCTCATTTCGATGATGGCCTTGATCTTTTGAGGATCAACTTCGATGCCTCTCTCGGTTACCATGTATCCCAAGACCTTGCCTCGGCTGACCCCAAATATGCATTTGGCAGGGTTTAACCTCATTGAGTATTTTCGGAGGCGATTGAAGAACTTTCTCAAGTCTGTGAGGTGTTGTCCATCTGATCCCTTTGAGTGGACGATCATGTCATCGACGTACACTTCGATCTCTTTGTGGATCATATCGTGGAAGAGGGCGGTTGCTGCCCGTTGGTAGGTAGCCCCAGCGTTCTTTAGTCCGAACGGCATTACTGTGTAGCAGTAGGTTCGCCAGGGGGTTGTGAAAGCTGTCTTTTCTTGATTTTCCTCGGCCATCTTGATTTGATTGTAGCCGGCAAACCCGTCCACGAAGGACTTGACTTCGAAATTGGCTGTAGTGTCTACCAACATGTCGATGTTGGGTAGTGAAAAATCGTCCTTGGGACTTGCTTTGTTGAGATCTCGGAAGTCCACGCAGCAGCGCACTTTTCCATTGGCCTTGGTGACCGTAACTATATTGGAGAGCCATGTGGGGTACTCGATCACCCTGATGAAGCCGACGCGGAGCATCTTCTCGATCTCTTCCTTGACTTGTAAAGACCATTCTGGCTTGATTCGGCATAGCTTTTGCTTGATGGGCTTAACCTCGAGATTCAAGGGAATCCGGTGTTCTACAATGTTTGGATCTAATCCGGGCATGTCTCGTTAAGACCAAGCGAACACGTCCACGAACTCTTTGAGCAGTGCAGTCAATGCGTCTTGCTCTGTACCGGTGAAGAAACTTCCGATTTGCGTCTCTTTTGGCTCTTCAGCAGTTCCCAAATTCACTTTGGTTAAAACCTCCTCGGCAGCTTGGGCCCGGTTTTTCTCTCGTTTGACAACATGCTTAAAGATGTGCTTAATGTATTGTTCATTTAATGTGTCTGCTTCTTTATCAAGTGAATCGTTATTAACTGTTTGTGTGTTAGTTAATTTATCAGTTGTTAAAGATGCAATGAGAGGATACTCGGAAAGATCGAAGCATTCATTAAGAGCATATGGGAATACATTATTGGCAATGAGTTTGTAATCTTCTGGCGTGAGGCCATCAGATGACTCGAGAGACTCAAATTCAAAGATAATGGACTCGGGATGGATTTTGACACTGGACTCTAGGACTCGAGGGGTCAGACCAAGTTGTTCGATCATGTCCTTCTTGCTGGCGGTGGGTCCGGTGAAGGTGGCCCAGTTATTGAGTGGTAATGAGCTTGATAGGAGGCGGGGTTTGAAAGGCTTTGTGTCACCGTTCCCGATCATGGCTATCATAGAGTTATCAGAAACAAAATCGATCAGGTCTGGCATCTCGATTTCTTCATTGAAGAGCAGGTGGAGTAGTGGCTCGTTCCAAGCATCGTCTGCGGAGTCTTTTGCTCTTGTCTTGGGCATTGCTAACTCGAATGCAGATTCATCCAACTTGTTGAAGGCAGGGGCATTGACAGAGAGTTTTTCGAGTTCTTCTGCCAAAGAGGGAATTTTTCCGAACCAAAATTCATCGTGAATAGTGGTGGTTGTGGGTCCCGGTAGAGGCGGTGTGTCGAGAAATGCTCTTCGGATGGGATTTGCCTTGAGGCCTCTGAATCTTGCAATGTTCTGTTGGAGCTTGTCCACAGTTATCGGCCAACTTTGTTTGGCATTGATCGACTTTGTCCCCTTTTCTGTGTCTTCATTCAAACTGCCGGCCTTCTTTGTGAAGTACTTGGTCATGTCGAAGCTGTAAGGGCGGAGCTCGGAGATTGTGTGCAAGCCTCTTTTGTTATCTGCGGAGCGTTTCCACGCAGCTCGTTTGTCTTCCACAATGTGTTCGGGAGTAGGAATGTATCCCAAGCCATGGAGGGTATTCTGCTCTTTAATATTGATGATTTGTTGGGTACCCTGATGGCGTTTTCCCAAACTCAGCCCCGGGATGTAGTTCATGTGCTTCATCATTTTCATCGGGGGAGGGATCTTGTCCCAAATCAAAGGCAGGTCTATGTGGCATACCTGGGCCTTTGGGCTTTCGATGGTGAACCCTGTTAGTATCATGCCATCATCGTCGTGTTTGATCTCTAAGACCGGGACGCCGTTTGTGTCGGTCCTTTCGGTGACTACGCTATCACCGTAGATGATGGTTAGATCTGTTCCTTGGACGAACTTTACACATTGATGGAGCGTGGATGCCACCTCATTGATCTGGTGTAGCCAAGGGCGTCCCAAGACGGCAGTGAATGTGATCGGGATGTCGATGACTTGGAAGTCGGTCGGGACCATTTGTTTTCCGAACCACAGGTTCAAGGTGGCTATTCCCAAGACTGGGCGAGACGTTGAGTCGTATGCCTTGATTGCTGAGTTGAGGGCTTCGAGATCAGTTGCTTTGATCCCTAGCAGATCCGTTATTTTGGATGGAAGGACGTTCATGGATGATCCCCCATCTACCAAGACTCGAGGGAGACGGCGCTCGTCCAGTTGAACTGTTATGTAGAGAGGCTCATTGTGGTCAGCCCCAAATTTTGGGAGGTCGATCTCCGTGAAGGTGATGATGTTGCTGTAATTAACGTTGCCGATCATCTGAACCGCTTCATCAGGTGTCACCGTGATGGGAACCATGGTCTGGGACAGGCTTTCTTCCAACTTGAGCTTGTGTGGGTAGGATGAAGTGAGTAGGGACCAGAGGGAGATGTTAGCTGAGTACGCTTGGTGAGCTAAGATAGGATCTTCGGCCTTCGGGTCCGGGGTTTCGGCTTCTTTGGCGTAGGGCCCCTTTTCAACTCGTGGCTCGGGTATGGCTGGCCTTTTATGCACGCCGTGGAGGATTCGTCGGGATTTGGCCGGAACGTGTCGGTACATTCACCTACGGCTTTCTTGCTTTGCTTGTCTCTCCTATCTACGTAATGGGAGGGCCTTGGTTGGCGTAGGGCCGGCTGCGCATTTCAATTCGTTCACCGTCATAGCTTTTGTGGAAACATCCACGGTGGCTTTGAGATCTTCCCAAGACGGGGTTGAGGTATCTGGACCTTCGGGCCGTCGGTGGCGGTGCGGAGCTCGTCCCGGTGATCATGGAGCGAGACATTGTCGTGGCCTTGTGCGAGCTAGATTTGAGGAGATTTGCTGGAGTAGATGACGTAGTAGTCAAATTTTCCTGATGGTTCTTCGAGGGTTCCGACCGTGGGGTCACCGAATTCGTATCTCTTCTTCAGTTTTTGTTGAGAAGAGGGTTTCTTCTTTCTTCGAGGGCGGCCCTCGTTCATTTCATCTTGGAATTCCATTTCCAGGCAAGCAGTGTAATCGCAGTCGTCCCACCAGATGTGTTCGTTGTTCGGCGGTGGTATCGGTACCTTGGGATGCTGAATGGGCATGTCTTCCCTCGGGGGGTCTTGTGGCTTTATGTCGTAACTGCATGGCTCGTATGAGGGCAACAGGTTGACCTCTGGGAGGCAATGAGAGAGGTTAGAAGCTACAGGAGCGGGCATGACTTTGGAAGCCCCGAGGTAGTTGGGTGGCTAATGTCCCGAAGTGGTGCATGGCGCCTTCAATCCGAGCTTGTTGTTCACCTTGGCGTTTCTCAATAGTCATGAGGACACTGCCAAACTTCTTCCAAGGTTGGGAAATTTCTCGGGGTAAGGTCCCATTTTCCTCGTTGTTATCCAGCGACTTGGCCATGGGGAGGCGATGGGTGCCCTGGTGGCTGCGGTGGGAAGGATGTTGGACCTTGCGGCTTTGACACGGGAGACGGGTTCCGGGTTCTCTCGATCACTCTACGGTTGTTGGAGGGTGACGGGCAAGGTTTAGACACGGGAAGGCCTTTTTGGATAAAGGGGAAAGCTCACGTGACATGCGGTTTCCGTTGTTTTTTTTTTTGTTTTAATTTACTTAAAACGTGTTTTCTCAGAGTCCTAGGTAGGTTGTAAAAGATTGCTCTTCTTTTTCGCAACTATGCTAGATCTGGGTCGATGGAGACCATACGTGCGGCTATAAGCCCCTCGTTTTGCACTGTATTTCGACATCCCGGGGTGGAGCGGCCCGGGCGAGGTCCTATAGGGCAAGCGGTTTCCACCGGCCTAAAAGAAAAATCGAACCTAAGGACCGAGCTGTCATGTTCGTTTTAATGCGTTAGCCATGTGAATAGTAGCCGAGCCGGCACTTTGAGTCAAGATCGGGTCAAGAGTTCGGCATGACCTCTCTTTACCTTGCTTGCGTAAGGGATGCGTGACGTTAGGCGTTGGTGGGTCGTATCGTCATGGGCGACGTATTAAAGGCTTGATGACATGGTGTCATGTGAGCATGGATGTATATCGGGACGGAACATCGTGCAGGTGTAGCTTCGGAAAATCAAGATCGGGTCAAGATTTTAGCATGACCTTTCATCGCTTTGCTTGCGCAAGGGATCTTGAGTTCCGAGCTTCGACTCGAAAAATGGCCGGCATGGTATATGTATCGAGCTTGTATGACACGGCCTAGGTAAAAACCAGCGAGTACGGACGAGTGTGACTCAAGACTCAAACGTGCGGGGTTGACGCTTGGCTAGGATGGGATGTTTGGAATGATCCCGTGCGCGTCAGAGGCGTAGGAAGGCCAAACGAACTGCAGCGAGACCACCCCGGGTTAAGGGTTGTAGTGTGCGGTGTATCCAGGCGGCGGTGCGCGTAGCGTGCGGTGTAACCGAGGCAGCAGTGTGAGTAGTGTGTGGTGTAACCGAGGCAGCAGTGCGTGTAGTGTGCGGTCTCTAAAATTCCTTTTCTGAGTAAAACAGAAGTTTTGCAGAATTTCAAATGTATGCACAAATGTATATTGATGCATTTTTTTTTGTATTTTTATTTTTTTTGTAAAAATAAAAAAGTAAAGCGCATGCACACACACAACAGTTAAAGAAAGGGGTAAAATGAAAGTTTGACCCTCATTATTGTTTTAAAAATCTTTTGTTTTGTTTAAAAGTTTTTAAAACAAAATGTCCCAGCCAGTCGCCAAGCGAAATTACAGGGGATCCGGCTCGCGCGCGGAGGGGCCCCGTGCATCTCGCATTTTCGTTTGCGTCGCGTTCGGGAATGTCGCCCGGATCTGAGAGGCAGCGCGTTCGCGCCCCGGCATCTGGCTTATTCCACTGTTCGCGTTAGTTGGGAGGTGTCTCGCCGTATTTTTGCTTGTAGAGTCGCCACGCCATTTTTATTAAGCCCAAAACATTGAAAAAGGGCATCAGTTTAAAAATAAACTATTTTTTTTGTTGTGTGATGAGATTTTGAGTTCGGAGGTCAGATGACTCCTCGGGAAGAGAATATTAGAATCTTAGAGCTCACCCGAGTCGCCTCGTAAAACGAGACTTTCGAATACCCCTAATATTCTTTAACTGTTGTGTGTGTGTATGTGCTTTTAAAAATGCATGTTGTGTCGGATGTCTACATTGTACACTGCTTTATTGAAATGTATTGAAATAGTATAGGAAGGAAGCCTTACCAATGTTGGTTCGTGTCTGTCTTCCGCAGGGGAATAGTGTTTGAGGACGGAATAGTGTTCCGGTACGGACCGGGATTGCTTCGGAAAAGGGGGCTGGTTGTCTGCGGACAGAGTTTCGGCGTGCGTTGGGATCGCGGGGATCACTCGGGCAGAGGTTCGGCGTGCGTTGGAATCGTTGGTTGGATTCGGGCAGAGTTTCGGCGTGCGTTGGAATCGTTGGTTGGATTCGGGCAGAGGTTCGGCGTGGTTTTGGATCGCCGGTTTGACTCGGAAAGAGCCGGGACGCCTCGTGAAAGACCCGGCAAGGCCTCGGAGTACCACGAGGGGCCTCGAGTACCTCGAGAGTGCCTCGGGACAGCGGGGAGCATCGCGGGAGCGCTCGGGAGGCCGGAGCACCGCGAGGGGGCTCGGAAGGCCTCGGAAGGATCCGAAAGGGGCGGGAGTGCCCCGAAGGGTCTTAGAGGAGCTTTGAAGGCTGGGGGAGAGGAGAGAAGAGGGAATTGTGTGAAAATGAGGGAGGGGGAGCCCTCTATTTATAGTGCCGAAAGCGCAAGAAGGTCCGTACGGACCTTCTAGGTAATCTATTTTTTGGTTTTCCTCGATTTGAGGGAATCTGTGATAATTGAGAATATTCTGGAATGATGATGTCTCCTTTGCAAAGAGGTCCGTACGGACCAACTAGGCATGCAAAGAGGTCCGTACGGACCAACCATACATTCCAGTAATGATGTTCCCCGAGATTTGAGGGAATATTGTGGACTTTAAGGGGATTCAGTAATTATTAAAACAAAGAGGTCCGTACGGACCTTATTTGCTTTTCTAATTTTCTGAAAATTCCCAAGAGGTCCTTTTATCCCTTTTTTTCCCAGAAAGGTTGCTCCCTTGGTTTGGCTTGGGGTTTTTGAGGGTTTTGAGTGTCAAAGGTCTTCGAGACTGCGTTTGTGAGTCTGCGGTGTTTCCTGTGTACTCGAAAGAGGGTGATCCAGATTGGGGTACTTACACAGGGGTACCCCTCAGAGCAACCATGGTGTCGCCGTAACAGGCAGTCCTCCTGGGCTTCACCCCGTCCACCTTCTTGCTCTTCCTAGCCTTAAAAGTCCACCTGCGGAGGGCAGGAAACAAATCTAGGGCAATCTCATCAGCTACAGTCCAGGCATAGCAGCCAAAGACCTCGTAGGCCCACACCTGAAATAAGAAGACAAGAAGCTTTTAGTATATAGAGGCAATAATAGATTGATGACAGAAAATACGGTGCAGTAGTCAACATGTGAATGATAAAGGAGCGTACCTCAAGGACTGTCTGATAGCAATCAAGAGAGGTCACTGTACCTCTACTCACCTCATCCAAAGCTCGGTATATCTGAGCCTAACCAGCCTC
Organism: Adenophora triphylla var. japonica; assembly: GCA_022495995.1. Taxonomy (NCBI): domain Eukaryota; kingdom Viridiplantae; phylum Streptophyta; class Magnoliopsida; order Asterales; family Campanulaceae; genus Adenophora; species Adenophora triphylla. Next base: position 213,706 of record JAFEMH010001482.1, on the reverse strand, counting down.
ACCCCATGAAAAGGTAGAGACCTGGCTCCAATATCGAAGAGGCTCCAGCAAAAGGGTCAATGCCGTGGTAGAGGCATTTCAGAATAAAGTATCAGAAAGACCGGCCCAGGCAAATGCTCTAGCAAGCTGCTCAGCTGTAACCGCAACCTCACCCCGAGAGTAAAAGTAGCACTACTGCATCAATGTCGCGTGCAAGTCCCCCAGAGGAACCCCTTTACCCTTCAGGGGAAGGGTCAAGCCAGACAAATCCCTGATCCCAGCTGGGCTCAAGACCCCGGGATCCTAAAAAAAAATAGGCCTGCCAGTAAACTGCATCCATGTGACAGCAGTAAAGTCATATGGGGTGATGGTGGACTCCCCCCAAGAAAGATTGAATGTGTGGGTGGTGTCCCATCAGTATTGTCTGAAGGCCTTCACCAGCTCAACGCTCCTAGGCGTATCCCTAATCTCACCCACATATATGAAAAAAGGACCGAGGCCCGCAGTGTGAATTAGGCCTTTGGGACTATCAGGGATGTCTGCAGAGCCAGGGAGAATGTCCCAGATAGTGGCAATCATGTCAGGGGACCCCTTGGTCCGCAGAACCTGCAGGTAAGCACATCACATGTATCAGAACGTAATCATAAAAATTTGTGCATTCTATCATTTGTGTGCATTTTTGCATCATATTTACAAATCAAAACAAAGCTTCTACATGCATCTTTCTGTAAGTACCCAAATCTGGCTCACGCCTTCCGGTTAAGTTTCCCGGCAATTTTCCGAACTTTCCTAAAGTCCAGGGGCAATTTGGAAACTTTTCCAAACCTTTCGAGGGGCAAAGTACTTGCTAGGAATTAAAATTCCATGTAGTCCTTCACTGGAAAAGCCCTTCTAGAAGGCCACCTTGCATGGTTCTAGAAATAAGCTGAGTCACCACTGGATAAGACCGAACGGCCTCATTAGCCTTGGGGTTACAGCCGCACGGCTTCATTAGCCATCACCAGACTGCCTATAAATAGAGGCCTCCTCTATTCATTTTAATATACAGTTTTTAGCATTGTTACTCTGCCAAAATTCCTACACGAATTTCCAGAGAGCTGAGAGCAACTAAAACCACCTCCCCCCTCTCCAAAACCCTTCCAAAGTTGGTCCTTCCCTAGGCAAACTCCAAGGAGATAGAGGGACACCACCATTGGTAACCTCTCCTTCCCTTTTTCTTGAAATATACTTGTCATTACTTGTCATATTGCTCCTTGCTTTATATATTACTATTTACTTGCTTGGTATTTGATATATTGTCATTAAAGATCACATCTTTAGTCATGTAAATCATATATACCCCCATTCCCCTATCACATAGGATCCATGAAAGATCCAACCCAAGGATGAACAATAAGACCTCAAAAGGCTTGTTCTAGGGTAAATCTCTCACATGGTGAACTGAAAATAGCATCCTTTGCATCTAAAAATATCATCTTTGCATATAAAGTAGCATCCTTTGCATATAAAAATGTCATCTTTTTTATTAAAAATGTCATCTTTAGCTTAAAATGCATTCCCCATGTCCCTCATGGTTGGATCTCTCTCCGAGGATTGCCTAGTGACCTTCATAAGGCACAAAAAGGCATAGGATGAGTATAAAGATCCAATCTTTATACCCCTCCCTTAGTCCCCTTTGGTACTTGGAGCATCTCTTGGAGCGTAATGGTGTAAAGGTCCTATCTTTACATCATTTCCTCCACTTAAAGATGCCATAGACGGATTCTCCTTTAGAAAAGGATGAACTTGAGCCCTACATCTCTGATCATCACTTGAGACGAGCATAAATGTCTCGAAAGAGCTCCAATCGTCTCAAGATGTAGGATTGATAGGCAAAGGTCATTCCTTTCTAAAGAGTCTCATTCTTGGACTATAAAAATGGTGTCCCTATTCCGATCACATGTGACCCAAGGTCTCATCATGATGATCATAAGTCCAATATGAGAACGGGACCAAAGTCCCTAACACATAAAATCCAAGGAATCCCGAGCGATAACCAACTCATGGTTTATACGCCCGAAAGATAACTTGGTACATTCCCACCTTTTCAAAACACACATCCCACACACGAAAACACAAAGGCAAGCATGAAAATCGGATCTTGGAAGACTTGTTTCGGCAAGGCTCTTTAGGTTAACGACGATCCGTTCTTCCTAAAGGGTAACTTAACCTCCGGACCCAAATCCTTTTTTTCAAAGTTTTGAGAAAATCAAAATGGCGTGGCGACTCCATTTTTCAATTTAAACCGGATGTTTCCAAACTGATGTTAGGCGGTGATCCCCATACACGAGAAAGCGGTTTCAAAAATAAAAATAAAAAAAGAGAGCCGTGATCTTGGGCACCACATTCACAGTTTGGCAACTCCGCTGGGGACTAACCAAAGAAAAAAGCTTTCATTTTTAAAATAAAAAAAAATGATACTCGGTATATAGGTGGAAACCATTAAGCTTCCCGTTATCGCCTCCTAACACGAATCTGGGATAAACTATGGTCTAACAAAACCACGTACCGGTATCTCTTTTCGAAAAAAAAGAAAAGCTTTTGGGTGGGTTAGCCTTCCGCCGCGGATCCAAATTTTCGTGCTTGCTTTCTTTCTCATGTTTTGCATGCATTTTGGTTTTTGGGATTGTGCATATTCTGAATACTGAACAGGAAGCTTTCTGGAGCTGAAAAGGTGCCAAAATGTCCAGGGAAACAGCCTGCAGATGAAAGAAATTGGAACCTGGAAAATTGATTGATGCAGCCGTACGGCTTAATCCTCCCAGGATCTTAGCCGGGCGGCTTCATTAGCAATTTCACCAGGACAAAAATCTGAGATTAATCTGGCAGCCTTGGCAGCTTGGGGCTATTCAGTTCCAAGACTGACCGGGGCTCCCAGAAAATTTACGTGCTTATTTGTTGCATTTCCCCCATCCCGAAAATCATTCCTTTAAAACACATTTCTGAAAATTTCTGTTTTAACTCAAAAAGGAATATTTTTAGGAGGCCGCACACTACGCGCACCTTATATATCCTGTACACTTTGTATGCACGTCCCTTTAACCCGGGGTGGTTGTTCAGTTGCAGTCACGGACAGTATTACGATGCTCCCGGGCGCGCACGGAATCATCCCAAACTCCCCATGGCAGCCAGTGTCGACCAATGCACAGTCCGTGTCACACATTTCAAAACCGTGACTTTTGATTGTTTTTTGGTCTAGTCCGTGTCATATAGCCCAGTTGCATACCCCCGTAAAGGTCAAACCTTAGCCCATGAAGGAAGTCGAGATCCTTCGCACAAGCGAAACTCTGCCAAAATTCCACCGAGGAAAATTGGCAGAATCTTGACACCGGCATTAACTTTGACCATGACCCACACGGGATACGTAAAATTCGAGCCCGAGTCCGTGCCAAAAATCCAAAAGATCTTTCGCGCAAGCGGAGCTCTGCCAAAATTTCGACAAGGAAAAATTGGCAAGATCTTGACCCGGCATTGACTTTGACTTTGACTCACGCACAGCATATGCAACGAAGTTCAATGTGACACTGTGTCATCCGACTTTTACCACCCGACCCATGTCTATTATCTTCTTGGACAATGCCAAAAATTCAAAACGTCAATCGCGCAAGCGAAACTCTGCCTAAATTCCGTTAAGGCTGAAAGACGAGACTTTTCTGGCATTGCCTTGACTATAATCCGCATCGCTCGTGCGTTAAAAGTTCCTATGACCCGCTAGGCCCGTTAGGAGCGTTCTTCTCTCTCGGTCGGTGGGATCCGCGTGCCCTATAGGACCCTCGCCTGGGGCTGTCCACCCTGGGAGGTCGAAATACAGGTGGAATACGAGGGGCTTATAGACGTAGTGACGGAACCCACTGATCCAAGATCTAGAGTAGTTGTGAAAAAGAAGGGCAACCCCTTTTCCAACCAAATAGAAATTAATAAAAGACACAGTTTTAAGTAATCTGAAAGATTCCTAATTTGCATATAGCTTGAGCCTTCAACCTAAACACCTACCCCAGAGTCTAAACCTCTCCTATCCCTTTCCCGCAGTGAGAAAGAATCGGGTGAGAATACCGGGTCAGCAGTGTGTCGGTGTAGAGGTCTCAGATAATCCGTCAAAATCGTCAGTTTCAAAATCCCAGTGTTAAGAATGGCCAATGTGGTAATCAACAATGGTGATAACCAAGTACTTGGAGGGGTCGTCCCAGCTCAACCCAGACCCCACATCATGTATGATGTGTGTGATTGTGAGGGCTGTTTGGAAGATGCTTATCAAGACTGGATTAACGAGGATGCTCCTTCAAGAAAGAAGAAGAAGAGGAAGTCCATGCAACAGAAATTGAAGGAAAGGTACGAAGCTGAAGACAAGAGTGTGGGAACTTTAGGAGAGCCCTCAGGCAAATTTGACTATTACGTCAGTTATGCCAAGGAGCCTACCAAGGAACCAGTCAGCCAAAACAAAGTCCAGCCCGACACTCCCGCCATCATTGATCCTCTTGAGGCAGAGAGCTCTGAGTTTGTTGCCATTGTGAAGTTCAACGAAAAGCTAGCATATTTGGAAGCAGAGTATAAGACTCCCATAGAATACATGGTTAACCAAGGCAGAATCAAAGTATCTCCCGAGGAAGACTTCATCAGCATCATCCAGGATAACCCTCCTATTGGCTACACAAACAAGGTTGTGATATCAAATATTGGTAGAGAGAAGATGACTTATCAGCAGTGTATTGACAAAATGAGCCAGACCCTCCAGTCAATGAGTTCGGTTGTTACGGACGAGCTCGCCGAGAAATTGCATCAGGCTTCACTAGCTCCCTGCACCATCTTTCCAAGGTACCGGCCTATGAATGATTTCTGACAAGTTTTCGATCAGTTTGAAGTTTCCAGCTTTTTGAAGAACGCTGACAAGACTGCTACTCCCCAGAGCAACATCAGGAAAGAGTGAAACCCCAGTCCAACCCGTGTCAAACACTTCGAGTCAATAAGTAGTGTAGGGTCCAGAGTCATTAGGGTCAAGAGTCATGTGAGTCAGGAATCTTTGAATTCCAGTCCTCCGAGTCATCCGAAGGCCTCACGCCTGAGGATTATGAATATGTAGCCAATGTCATCTTTCCTTTCGCTTTGAATGAAATGACAGATCTTTCTGAGTATCCCCTTATTGCCAACTTAACAAATGATAAATTAACTCAAAACTTAACAATAGTTAATAATGAATCATTTGAACAAGATGCAAACACACTAAACGAACAATACATTAAAGAAATCTTTAAGCAGGTTACAGACAAAGAGGAAAACCAGGCCCAAGCTGCCAAGGAGGTTTTGACAAGTGTTAACTTGGGTACTGTCGAAGAACCTAAAGAGACACAGATTAGGAACTTTTTCCAGGGGGTTAAACAGGACAGACTGGTCAATCTGCTCAGAGAATACATGGACGTGTTTGCATGGTCATACAGGGATATGCCGGGGCTAGACAGTTCAATTGTGGAGCACAGAATCCCTCTAGCACCAGATGCTAAGCCGCAAAGGTAAAGCGAGAAAGATCAAGTCAGAGTGGTCTCTACAGGTCAAAGAAGAGATTGAGAAGCTACTGCGGGTAGGATTCATCAGAGTCATCGAATATCCGACATGACTATCCAACATTGTGACTGTGACTAAGGCCAATGGGAAGGTACGCTGCTGTGTAGATTTTCGGGATCTGAACAAGGCCAGCCCCAAATACGACTATCCCTTGCCAAACATAGACATTCTGGTAGATGCCACTACTAACTACGAAGTCAAATCCTTCGTTGATGGCTTTGCTGGCTACAACCAGATCAAGATGGCCGAAGAGGACCAGGAAAAGACAGCCTTCACCACACCGTAGGGAACGTACTGCTATACAGTGATGCCTTTTGGGCTTAAGAACGTCGGGGCTACTTATCAGAGGGCAGCGAACGCACTCTTTCACGACATGATCCACAAAGAAATGAGGTCTATGTCGATGACATGATAATTCACTCCAGAGGTGAAGATGGACAACACTTTGTCGACCTGCGAAAGTTCTTTGAGAGGTTGAGACAGCATTCCATGAGACTGAACCCTGCCAAATGCACCTTTGGAGTGACAAAGGGAAAAGTTCTTGGGTATATAGTCACAGAGCGAGGTATTGAAGTTGACCCCCAAAAGATCAAGGCCATTATGGACATGAGACTGCCTCGAACCCAGACAGAGGTCAAAAGCTTTATGGTCAAACTACAGTACATCAGCTATTTTGTCAACTAGTTGACTACCATGTGCGAGCCCATCTTCAAGCTCATGAAGAAGAATGTAGACACAGAATGGATCGAGGAATGCCAGGATGCCTTGGACCAAATCAAGGCATACTTAGTACATCCTCCGGTGCTATTCCCCCCACATAGACAGAAACCTCTTCTGCTCTATCTCACTGTCACTGATACGGCAGTTGGGGCTATGCTTGCTCAGGAGAAGAAAGACTCTCGGGTAGAGAACGCCATTTATTTTGTCAGCCGGAAGCTGCAGGGAAGTGAGGTCAATTACTCAGCATGCGAAAAGACTTGTGCAGCACTGGTCTGGGTAGTCGATAAGCTGAAGCATTACATGCAAGCCCACTCTGTAAACTTGGTCTCGAAAATGGACCCCATCAAGTACATCTTCGACAAGCCTTCCCTCTCGATTCGCCTAGCAAAGTTGTCGTTCTTCTTAGCTGAGTATGACATCAACTACGTGACGAGAAAGGCCATCAAGGGTCAAGCGTTGTCAGACCATCTGGCAAACTTTCCTAGCAATGAGGACCGCGGGTCTGAACCCCAATTCCCAGATGAAGGGATCTTCATAGTTGAGCCTGAGAACCGATGGCAGCTATTCTTTGATGGAGCTGCAATAAAAGAGGAAACGGCGTAGGAATGCTACTGGTCGATCCGAAAGATGAGCACACGCCAATAGCCCTCAAATTGAACTTCCCTGCCACAAACACTGTTGCCGAGTATGAAGCTTGCATTGTTGGTTTAGAGGCTGCCTTAGAAAGGAATGTCAAGGAGCTCGAGGTCTATGGAGACTCAGCCCTGATTATCAACCAGGTCTCCAACAAGTGGAAGACTGTGGACCCTAATCTTCAGAGGTATCATGCCTACATGGAAGAGTTGACTGAGCAATTCAGAGAGGTGACTTTCCATTACCTGCCAAGGGATAAGAACAGATTTGCAGATACCTTAGCTACTCTAGCCTCACTGGTAGAGATCCCCGAGGGAAAGGTAATAAAACCCTTCAGAGTGGGTAGAAGAGAAGCCCCAGCTTTCTGTTGTGAAGTAGACTTGGGACCCGAGCCTATCAAGGAACCTTGGTACAGTCAGATTTACCAGTTCCTCAAAGATGGAGAGTCAGCTTTCAGAGACGAAGAAGGTAGACCAAGGGAAGGCTTCAAGGCCAAAAGCTTGCAAGCCCTGAAATGGTTGGCCTCCCATTATGTCATCCTAGGGGGCTACCTGTACAAGAAACGGTACCAGGGACCACTCCTCCTGTGTGTCACCCAATAAAGGGACAGAGAGTTGATGACCGAAGTCCACAATGGTCCCTGCGGTCCTCATATGAATGCCAGAGCATTGATGCAAGTGATCCTCATAATGGGTTACTACTGGATTTCCATGGAAACAGACTGTGTCTAGCATGTCCGACAGTGCAACAAATGCCAACGGTTTGCAAACCTCAACCATCTTCCGCCTCATGACCTGTACTGCATGACGACTCCTTGGCCATTTGCAACTTGGGGTATTGACGTGATAGGGAAGATAGCCCCGGCAGGAAGCAATGGGCATGAATTTGTGTTAGTGGCAGTCGACTACTTCACCAAGTGGGTAGAGGCCAAGTCCTATAAGGTCCTCACTTCCAGAAAAGTGGCCCAGTTCATCAAAGAAAACATTATGTGTAGATATGGGGTGCCCAATGAGGTCATTTCAGATAATGGGTCGCACTTTGAAGGGGACTGCGATAGATTACTGTCTGAATTCAGAGTCACTCGCCACAAGTCATCCCCATACAAACCTCAGACTAATGGAGCCGTGGAAGCTGCCAATAAGACGCTGGAGCGGATTATCCGAAAAATGGCCACCCGTGGTCGTGGTAGCTTTGAGAAAAGTTGCACTAGCACTTTGGGGGCTCTGAACGTCTGTCAGAACAGCTACAGGAGAAACTCCCTTTGACCTAACCTACGGGATGGAAGCAGTGTTGCCCGTGGAGTTGTAAATTCCGTCACTAAGGGTCCTCCTGGAAAATAGTTTCAATGAGGTAGAATGGTTGCATAGCCGACACAATGAGTTGGCCCTGCTCGACGAAAGAAGGCTAAAAGCCATGGAGCACACCCGAGCCTACTAGAGGCAAATGGCCAGGGCATTCGACAAGAAAATCAAGGCCAGGGACATCAAAGAGGGTGACCTAGTGCTTAAAGGTAAAGCCCCCTACCAGAGACAACCCCCTGGGAAAGTGGGAACCCATTTGGATCGGCCCGTATGTGGTGCAGAAGATACTATCGGGAGGAGCAATGAAGCTTGCAGACCTGGATGGCAATCCCTTTGTCCACCCAGTCAACGGTGATAAGCTCCGCAGGTACTATGTCTAAAAGAAAAAAATATATATATATATATATATATATATATATATATATATATATATATATATATAGTGCAAAAAAAGTGTAATACCCAGCTAGGCTGAAAAACCAAAAAAGGGCGGTCTAGGCAAAAAACAGGATTGCACATAAAAAAAAATCTTAGTGCAAAAAGAGTAATACCCAGCTAGGCTGAAAAACCCAAAAAAGGATAGTCTAGGCAAAAAAATAGGGATGCACATAAAAAAAAAGAAAGAAAAAAAAAAAGAAAAAGACCAAAAGAACAAAAATCCCGATAGTTCACCAGAATGAACTACGAAGACCTGAGCCCCTTAGTCTTTCTTGTAAAAGGGGAATGTAGGCAACCAGCAATGGTTCGGTCTAAACAATAAATAAGACATCTAAGTTTCCATGAAATGTGTCTTGAATAATTTCTAAAATAAATATCTTTGTTAATTACAAGTTAAAAACTTCTTGATGAGTTCAAGCACGGTCTACTCTTGACTCTGCTAACATGCTACAAAAGATCTAAAATACAATAAAAGGCCTAATAAACTACTGTGTTTGCAAATGGCAATAAGGGAATCCTAAGAAAAGACCTATCAGTTGTCATTCACTGAGTCTTCTTTGGTCTTCTTCCCTTTACCTCGACCTCGTCGAGTTTTCTTCCTCTTCTTCTCAATGATGTCGGTCTCCCTCATCCCAATCTCAGGTATCTTTACCGGAGCCTCCATCAAACCTGTGTCAATAAGTGCCTTCTCAACTCGGGCACGAGTCCGTACTTCCTCCCTCTGAGCCTCAGTCAAGGGAACGACTTCCGAAAGCCTCTCATACCGAACCTCCATATCCCTGATAAGGTCACCCGACTGGTTATAGCAACTCGCCTTGGCTTCAGTCTCCCTCAGAGTCCTGCTTGAGTCACAGTCAGCCCCCAATAAAGCCTGACGTCTCTCTCCTAAAATGACCTGAGTCGATCCCATCTCCCTCTCGTACCAGTCCAAGTAGGCCGTGATCAAGATGGTACTCTTCCTACTCTTGAGAATGGCCCTGGGTGGGAAAGTAGTATATGTCCAATCCCTCGAGAAAAATGAGAAGCTGGCTAGATCCCTCATGTCCAAAGGCACCACCTCCATGGTACAGATGTCCTCCCAATCGCCCAATGGCTCCTGTAATGTCCCGAACTGCCTGGATACTAAATAGGGTATGTAGAAGGATGACCAAGAAAGCCCTGGAACCCTCACTACGTAGGACTCCTGAAATGTCCTCCGAGTCTGCAACCTTCAATGAGGCGCCTACCAGTGAATGTCCGAGGTGGATAACCTAGCCATCATCAGCTCCCAGCTACCTTGGTCCTGTTGCCTAGGTGCACCCCTCCGAGAAATCACCCAAGGACATTGAGTAGGCAAAGCCCCCGACAAAGCCCCGAGCCTCTCCTGTAACCATAAAGTCAGCACCGATGGGCTCCTAGACCTCATAAAATAGTCTCCCCTAGCCATCCTGTCAATGCCATGCAGAGTCTCACCCAAAACCAGCGGGACAATATCCTTCCCAGCCCTGCAGTCTCTAACCATGTCCAAAAGCCCACCATGGCAGACCCCTAAGGACTCAGCAGTGAACAAAAATGAGAACACGCAGAGGATAAAGGCATCTATGGCCACTGGAGTCGCAGTCGTACCCGGAAACCCGAACCTGCCCGGGATATCAGAAATATCAATCCTGTCAGGGGCTACCATCATCCCCTCAGCCTCTTCCAGAGAAATTTGCAGAAAAGATGCCAACTTTACCACCACTGGCACGTCTCCGATCAGAGGAATCGACACGGCCTCAATTTCTGGACCCCCAATCAATGCTCAGAAGTCTTCATAGGTTGGGACGAGCTCATTGTAAGAAAAGCAGTAAACATGTCTCCGGACGTCCCAAAACCTCGTCGCGGCTCTCAAAAGGTCCCAATCGGGCAAGAGATCCTTCAAATGCCATAAATATTTGATCTTGAAGGTGGTATCAAACAGCCTCTTGTTGGATTGAAAGTTATGCCTCATCCAAGATTGAAGATCGGACATAAAATGTTATCTCTTCCCCTTTTGCAATCGGATTGGTTTCTCCATCGACAACGATCAAAGTTGATGCCTTTTGGTCAGAAATATGCTCTGGGATCAATTGAGACAAGTCTAGGGGGAAAATGAAATGAAAAGGCCAAGCCTTGGTTTTATTTTGAAAAAAAATTAGTTCAGACAAGACTTCTGGCCGCACGGCTTCATTTGCCTCAAGACCAGGCCGGACGGCCTCTTTTGCCTTTGAGAAAAAAATGCTGCGGCTGACTCTAAGCTGCCCAAGTGGAGTTCTCACCCCACTTTCTCAATGAAACCTGTACAAAAACATATCCAAATACCATCCATGAAATTATATGTCATCATAAACCATTTTGGCCCAGTTTCAGCCCCATTTCCAAGCAAAAAACTGCCCCGAGGCTCAAGTAATATGCAAATTCATAAAGCATAAATTAGAAAAGTAAATAAAATACCAATACATTGTTTTTGCCCCATCGGCGCCCAAATAAAATGAAAAATAGATAAATTGTGCATAAAAAGTGTTCATTGTCTGTTTTCTTGTTCCTAGATCAATCCTAAGGAATCCTAAGCCTCCGACTCCTCCTCGCTGCTTATCTCATAGAAGCTAGGATCCTTCATCAAGTCCTCGGCGTCACTCACATCAGAGAGGTTGACGTTCACATGCTCATACTCTGCTAGCTGCTCCAGGATGCTCGTGTTGGGTCCCTGTCCCCGAGGCATAGCGCTGGTAGAGGAGGTCGCATACTCTAAGGCCGATGAGGTAGATGCTGTGCTCCCAACGTGCCTTCTTTTGCGCACGGGCTCCTGCACATTCGTCCCAGCCCTGGAAGCACAAGCCAACATCCTCAGAAGGGACCGACACACATCCTTCCAACCCCTGTTCTGCCGAACCAAGCCATCATAGGAACGAACAGGAACCTGAGAGAAAAGAGAAGGAAAACTCAGAAAATCTCAGGAAAATCGCAATATCGCAGAAAACAAAGAAATCCAAAAGGGAAGAGACCCTAGAGATACTTACAGTGCTGTCAGGCAGCAAAGTATACCGGGGCTCCCTCGTGTCAGGAACAGGTATCATCAACCTCCTTGGTACCCCGTTCACCACGTAGGAGAGATGAACAGGAGGCATAGGCGGGTCGGTAGGCTCAGCTTCCCCGTATCCCTGAGTAACAACCATCTTCACTAGCTTCTGTGGCGTCCTCAACCGCTGCTCCACGAAGATGGCATACGGGGTAGCCAAGTCAAAATACTCCTCGGCCGCCACGCCAGCCTGATACCTAGCAATCTCATCCTCTGACCAGTCCCTGGGCTGCAGCATACGTGGTGGAGGATCGTGAGGTGTGATGGCTTCCAAAGGAGGAACATGGCCATGCTGCCTAGAAAAGTGGTCCCCTAAGTAAATGACATCACATGTCAGGCCCGTCAGCCACCTCCTCTGCCTAGTTGCCTCCATGGCATCCCCTAGCAAAACCTCCAAGTACCTCCCCCAAGGATAGAAGTCTACTCCCTCATGTCCAACACTGTTGATGACTGGTCTCACCATCTTATAGTCAAAAGTGATTCGGGTCTTCCCGGTAAACTTGTCTCTAGCATCTCCCCTCTAACGAATCATGGCCGGGAAGATCTCCGTATCACTCTGCTGGTTCCAGGGAAAGAACCCAATCACCTCACAAAACCAGACCTGCATGTTCAAAACAAAAGGGTCATTTTCTCTCATAAAAATCTCAAGACAGAAAGATAAAAGAGAGAAAAGAAAGTGAGACTATCTTAAGAGCAAAAGAGAAACAATCCATAGAAGCAGCCTTGTTCCGGCTGTACATATCAAAGGAGAAATAAAGCTCCGCCAATCCGACCTCACCCCAAGAGACCGCCCCAACCTCATCCAGGTTCTCCAAAGAGTCAAGCAGGCACAGCATAGCCAGTGTCCCAGAGTTGGCAAAAATGGTGACTGACAGCATCAACCACAAGAAAGCTCTCACGAGCTGGTGGGCAGTCACCTAATTGGCGGCAAACTCCTGCATACACTCCTGAACTGCCACCTCAACGTACCTCATCTCCATCCCAAGCCCCTTAGGATGGAGGTCGAATCCAACCAGAGCTCTAAACTCTTCCCCAGTGATGTGATATCTCTAGGTCACAGGCCTCCCAGTGAACTGCAAGCCAGTAATGGCAATAAAGTCGGCTGGCATCACCGTGATCTCTCCCCAGCTGAGATGAAAGCTGTGGGTGGTGTCCCACCAGAACTCCGAGAGGGCCTAGACTAGCCCCTTGCTCTTAGAGGTCACATGGATACCTCTACCAATAGCATCAATGAACAGATCAAGGCCGGTAGCCATCACCAGCTGCTTAGGGTTCACCCCATCTTTCTTAAAGTTGGGCATCATGTCCCATAGCTTCATAGCAACCTCAGAAGGTCCCCTCGACTTGTTATACTGTAGGAAAGCACAACAAAAAATGTGTCAGTCCTTCATCTCATCTCAAAAGCATGCATATATTCAAAAATGCACATATGTTCAAATAAAAGCATTCATAAGAGATTTCTAGCATCTTTTGCCTAGGACACATGTCTTTCATCATTTGAAACATGTCGTGTCAAGCACATTGCTCTCAAAAACAAAAAATTCTAATTTTCAAAATTCTTTGCACATAAGCATTAGTTTTTTCAAAATGGCATGCATGAATCCTTTTCATCGTCCAAAATCTTGCTTTCTCATACATGATCAAGAATTGACCTAGTTCTAGCACATGCAAGAACTGCGTCACATTTTAGACATTATTTTTCTTACTTTATTTTTGAAAAAATGAGTCATTCTCACTATTTTTCAAATAAATCACACATACATGTTCATTCATCTCCTTAGCCTCATAGGTTAATCATCAAAATTCCAAAATCATCAACAAAAATCATAGGAAAATTCGAAGAATTCCTAAAAATCGGGTCAAGCCCTTAGTCAATCAAAATTTCAATCAAAATTGATGAAATCAAGAAAATCAAGAATGCTTACCCCGATGGATTGAGGTTTCGTCGATTTGTGCTCTCCCCTATCGGGATAAAGCTCAGATGGAGGCGTGTTGAAGTCATACTTCCTCTCCGTTCGAACAAGCTCCCTTCTCCTCCTCCTAGCGGCTTCCGATATGTTTCTTCGAGCTTGCCTAGGTACTATGTTCCCTTCCAGATCCATCCTAAGCCAAGAAAGCAAGAGAATTGATTTTTTTTTGAAAATTCTCTCTCTTCTCTCTCCCTCTTCCTCGGCACAAGCAAAACAGCAATGCTGTTTGCCCGTTCAAATCCAGTTTAAATAATCTGGTGAAATTGAATTCAAAGCCGTACGACCTCTTTTTCCCTCATCTCATGCCGGGCGGCCTCATTTGCTCTAAGCAGAAATTACATCTTTGCCCCTGGACTTTCCATTTAGGCATATAACTCATGTTACTTCTTAACCAGAATAACGCTGTTTCCCAAAGGTTATCAGTTATCTCTAAGAAAATAAACTTTCCTCCCAAGTTGCCTCCGTTACTTCCGTTATAACGGGATAAACGCTAGGTGACAGCCTCCGAATTGTCAAAACACAAGCTTTAGCTACCTCTAATTCATAAGATAGTGAAGTACGCTCAAGTTTTCCCAACTTTAGCTACCTCTATCTCACAAATGGTGAAGTACGCTCAAGTTCTCCAAACTTTAGCTACCTCTATCTCACAGATGGTGAAGTATGCTCAAGTTCTTCAAACTTTAGCTACCTCTATTTCACAGATAGTGAAGTACACTCAAGTTCTCCAAACTTTAACTACCTCTATCTCACCGATGGTGAAGTACGCTTTAGTTTCTCCAAGCTTTAGCTACCTCTTTCTCGTAGATAGTGAAGTACGCTCAAGTTTTCCAAACTTTAGCTACCTCTATCTCACAGATGGTGAAGTACGCTTAAGTTCTCCAAACTTTAGCTACCTCTATCTCACGGCACAAGCAAAATAGCAATGTTGTTTGCCCGTTCAAATCCAGTTTAAATAATCTGGTGAAATTGAATTCAAAGCCGTACGACCTCTTTTTCCCTCATCTCATGCCGGGCGGCCTCATTTTCTCTAAGTAGAAATTACATCTTTGCCCCTGGACTTTCCACTTAGGCATATAACTCGTGTTACTTCTTAACCAGAATAACGCTGTTTCCCAAAGGATATCAGTTATCTCTAAGAAAATAAACTTTCCTCCCAAGTTGCCTCCGTTACTTCCGTTATAACGGGATAAACGCTAGGTGACAGCCTCCGAATTGTCAAAACACAAGCTTTAGCTACCTCTAATTCATAAGATAGTGAAGTACGCTCAAGTTTTCCCAACTTTAGCTGCCTCTATCTCACAGATGGTGAAGTACGCTCAAGTTCTCCAAACTTTAGCTACCTCTATCTCATAGATGGTGAAGTACGCTCAAGTTCTCCAAACTTTAGCTACCTCTATTTCACAGATAGTGAAGTACACTCATGTTCTCCAAACTTTAACTACCTCTATCTCACCGATGGTGAAGTACGCTTTAGTTTCTCCAAGCTTTAGATACCTCTTTCTCGTAGATAGTGAAGTACGCTCAAGTTTTCCAAACTTTAGCTACCTCTATCTCACAGATGGTGAAGTACGCTTAAGTTCTCCAAACTTTAGCTACCTCTATCTCACAGATGGTGAAGTACGCTCAAGTTCTCCAAACTTTAGCTACCTCTATCTCACAGATAGTGAAGTACGCTCAAGTTCTCCAAACTTTAGCTACCTCTATCTCACCGATTGTGAAGTACGCTCAAGTTCTCCAAACTTTAGCTACCTCTATCTCATAGATAGATAAGTACGCTCAAGTTCTTCAAACTTTAGCTACCTCTATCTCACAGATGGTAAAGTACGCTCAAGTTCTCCAAACTTTAGCTACCTCTATCTCACAGATGGTGAAGTACGCTCAAGTTCTCCAAACTTTAGCTACCTCTATCTCACAGATGGTGAAGTACGCTCAAGTTCTCCAAACTTTAGCTACCTCTATCTCATAAATAGTGAAGTATGCTCAAGTTTCCCAACTTAAGCTACCTCTATCTCATAGATAGTGAAGTACGCTCAAGCTTTCCAACTTTTGCAACCTCTATCTCCTCGATAGCGACGTAAGCTTTAGTTTCATCAGGTGACAACCTCCATTAATTGTCAAATCAGGTGACAACTTCCATTAATTGTCAATCAGGTGACAACCTCCATTAATTGTCAATCATGTGACTCCTCCATTAATTGTCAAAATCTCAAGGATCCTAGACACTGTTCCTAACTATCTAGTGAGACTTGAACTACGACCAAGGCTTGATTCCTCGGGGATACGTATGTAGCATTTCATAAAAGGTCCAGCCATCCGACCGCAATGGTCACCCCCTTCATTTATCACTCCTCAGTGGTGCGTGAGCCTTTCATAAAGGTCTAGCCATCCGACCTCAGTGGTCACCCTGTTCCTTCATCACTCCTCAGTGGTGAAATAGTCCCTCATAAAGGTTCAGTCATCCGACCACATTGGTCACTTCTTTCATCTAGCATATCCCCAGTAGGATCAGCCATTCGACCTCCTAGGTCACTTTCCTTCCATCTTCCTAGCAAGGGACCAGTTTCTCTTTGCCTTTCCCCAGTGGATCTTTCTCGAACTATGAACTGGCTTGATTCCTCCGAGATACGTAGGTAGCCTACTTTAGGTTCAGCCAATTCATTACATATGACACCCCCTTTCCCAAGCGGATCTTTTTCCGAACTACGATCATGGCTTGATTCCTCCGGAATACGTAGGTAGCCTTCCAAATGTTCAGCCACTCGACCACCTTGGTCACCCAATCCGTCTCGGCAGTTCGCCAGATTAGATCCTTTTTTATCGAAAACTCCACTCGCCTGCAAGTGACGTTGCTGAGGGGCTTCTGTAAGTACCCAAATATGGCTCACGCCTTTCGGTTAAGTTTCCCGGCAATTTCCCGGACTTTCCTAAAGTCCAGGGGCAATTTGGGAACTTTTCCAAACCTTCCGAAGGGCGAAGGACTTGCTAGGAATTAAAATTCCACGTAGTCCTTCACTGGAAAATCCCTTCTAGAAGGCCACCTTGCATGGTTCTAGGAATAAGCTGAGTCACCACTGGATAAGACCGCATGACCTCATTAGCCTTGGGGTTACAACCGCACGGCTTCATTAGCCATCACCAGACTGCCTATAAATAGAGGCCTCCTCTATTCATTTTAATATATAGTTTTTAGCATTATTACTCTGCCAAAATTCCTACACGAATTTCTAGAGAGCTGAGAGCAACTAAAACCACCTCCCCCCTCTCCAAAACCCTTCCAAAGTTGGTCCTTCCCTAGGCAAACTCCAAGGAGATAGAGGGATACCACCATTGGTAACCTCTCCTCCCCTTTTTCTTGAAATATACTTGTCATTACTTGTCATATTGCTCCTTGCTTTATATATTTCTATTTACTTGCTTGGTATTTGATATATTGTCTAAAGATCACATCTTTAGTCATGTAAATCATATATACCCCCATTCCCCTATCACATAGGATCCATGGAAGATCCAACCAAGGATGAACAATAAGACCTCAAAAGGCTTGTTCTAGGGTGGATCTCTCACATGGTGATGTGAAAATAGTATCCTATGCATCTAAAAATATCATCTTTGCATATAAAGTATCATCCTTCGCATATAAAAATGTCATCTTCTTCATTAAAAATGTCATCTTTAGCTTAAAATGCATTCCCCATGTCCCTCATGGTTGGATCTCACTCCGAGGATTGCCTAGTGACCTTCATAAGGCACAAAAAGGCATAGGATGAGTATAAAGATCCAATCTTTATACCCCTCCCTTAGTCCCCTTTAGTACTTGGAGCATCTCTTGGAGCGTAATGGTGTAAAGGTCCTATCTTTACATCATTTCCTCCACTTAAAAATGCCATAGACGGATTCTCCTTTAGAAAAGGATGAACTTGAGCCCCACATCTCCGATCACATTTGAGACAAGCATAAATGTCCCGAAAGAGCTCCAATCGTCTCAAGATTTAGGATTGATAGGCAAAGGTCATTCATTTCTAAAGAGTCTCATCCTTGGACTATAAAAACGGTGTCCCTATTTCGATCACATATGACCCAAGGTCTCATCATGATGATCATAAGTCCAAGATGAGAACGGGACCAAAGTCCCTAACACATAAAATTCAAGGAATCCCGAGCGATAACCAACTCATGGTTTATACGTCCAGAAGATAACTTGGTACATTCCCTCCTTTTCAAAACACACATCCCACACACGAAAACACAAAGGCAATCATGAAAATCGGATCTTGGAAGACTTGCTTCGGCAAGGCTTTTTGGGTGAACGACGATCCGTTCTTCCTAAAGGGTAACTTAACCTCCGGACCCAAATCCTTTTTTTCAAAGTTTTGAGGAAATCAAAATGGCATGGCGACTCCGTTTTTCAATTTAAACCGGATGTTTCCAAACTGATGTGAGGCGGTGATCCCCTTACAAGAGAAAGCGGTTTCAAAAATAAAAATAAAAAAAGAGACCCGCGATCTTGGGTACCACATTCACACTTTCTTATTTACTTTATTACTACTTTGGGTCATCCCATCTCTTTTCAAAATTTCTAGCAGTTTACAATTTTTTGGGTCCGTCCCGTCTTTATCAAGAAAAACCTTCTTCACTTTATTTTGAATCTCATGATTCATTTTGTTCTTTTTTCAACGGTATCTTATCATTATCCTCTTTTATGCTTTCAATTTAGTGTTTATGCAATTTATCTTAAACATGCAATTCTTTTTTGGTGCGATTTTCTCCAAATGCTATCATGAACCCTAGAAATTCATTTTCAAAAATTAAAGGGTAGGGATTGACGGTTTAAAATCCTTACCCCCGTGTGCTCCGCAGTAGAGGTATGGAAGTCTAAGCTCGGATAAAGCCCATTCCCCTCCGAGAATTTCTTGCGCTTGTTTCGCTCAACAAGTTTTCTCTTCGCGGACAAAACCCGCTGCACTTGTTTCCTTGCTTCCGCTCTTGGAGGCATTGTTCTTGTTAATCTCGGTAGTAATTTGTTGATTCGAGAGTTTGGGTTGAGGATTGTGGAGGAAATCTCGGTTCTTTCTCTTCTCTCCGGCTCGGCTGTTCTGTCTGTTCCTGTTCTTCTTTTCACGAACTGAACGGTTTTAATTAAAGAATGCTGTTGGGAACGTCCATGTCGTATGACAACGGTTGGCCAAAAAAGGGTGTTTTTCCTTTTTTGCCCCTGATCCCTTTTATCCTTCCCTCGCGGCTGTTTATCATTATTATTTATCATTTATTTGGGTGACTCCCCTAAATAGTCAACCTTGGGTACAAACGCCCGCAATATGATTATCTTTCCTATTATTGTTATGGCTACCTTTTATGATTTCTTTTGGGTACAAACGCCCACATTATGGTTATCTTTCAAGTGTTTATTGGTTATCTTTTCCTCGGGTACAAACGCCCATCCTTGTTATCTTTATTTCTTCGGGTGACTCCCCTAAACAGTCAATCTTCGGGTGACTCCCCTAAACAGTCAATCTACGGGTGACTCCCTTAAACAGTCAGTCCTGGGGTGTGTAAGTGCTCCAATTTGAGCTTGTTAGTATTTTCGTTAGAAAATTAACGAAAATTTTAACATTCCTAACATTTCCTAACAATTCTAACTTTTCTAACAAAGCAAGGGCAAAGTGGGCATTGTTATTTAAGGTTAAACCTCAAAAAGAATCTTAAAAAGCAAAAACAAAGGAAGAAAACCAAAAATAGAAGTGGCTGGAACATAAAATGGCTGTTTAATTTGAATTTTCAAAAGATTATTCTTCCTGTCCAAAGCCTGGAGCTGCATTTAATGAACAGTGCACGCTACCAACCTTGTCCGCGCGGATACCTTTGTCATTTCAGGAGGGCTATAAATTGAGCCCTCCAGTCACAAAAATAAGGAGCCACAACACAATTTGCACTGAACCTCTGGCGAAATATAGAGAGAAAACAGTGAGAATTCACTTGAATTGTCACCATTTTCTCTTGAATCTTTCCCAACTCACACTCACTCTCAAATTCAAACCCTAAACACATTCAATCCTTGAACCAATTCAAACACAAACTCAAGGAAGATAGGTATAACCTCCCTCTTCTTACCCTAAATTCTCTCATCCATGCATGCATTTGCAAACTACAAAATGTAGTTCATTCATCTTTTGCCTTAGATCTAAGAAGATCACCATTGAAGTCCATCTCCATGGATGATCTTCTACCAAGATCAACATTATTTTCAAGTTCTCTTACTTTCTTGCAAAGAAAACACATTTTCAAAACCCTAAAAAACATTTTCAAGCATCAAATCTCATTTTCAAAGGATAAAAATCCCCTTCCCAAGCAAATGAAGTGCTTAGTCCTAATGTACCCCAAGAATGGTTTGGTATAGTTGATTCACCACTAAAATGCCAAGTGATCACTAACCAAAACCTAGGGAAATGGGGACAAGCATGGATGCAAAACCCCCCTTAAAATCATATTTTCTTTCTTGAGAAGTTGCTGTCCAGTAGCAATTTTCCAAGATCCCAGTCCATTGTCCTAATTTTTGGACACAGATAAACTTGGAATTTGGTGTTGACTACAAAACACTTTTTGTAGCCAAAATCCAGATCTTTCTAGACATATTTTTATTTTATTTTTTGGGTGAGTAAAAATCCTCTTTTCAAATTTTCTTTTAGAGGCTAGTTCATCAGCTTCTGGAAATCCAGATTGCATATCCGAGATTTCCAGAAGGTTTTGACCCCTAAAATCTTCTCCAAAATGGAAAATTCCTTCACAAAAATCTTATTTAAGGTGTCTGGAACAACTTTCATTCTCTGAGTTTATCCATATTATAAAGTTTTAAGACCCTTGAATCCATTTCAAAATCAAAGGTCCACTGCCTTTTTCATTCTGGCAGAAGTGACTCTCAACTTCAAAAGGTCTTTTGAGTACCAAATCTCAATCCAAAAATCTTCCAAAAAATCATGGGATCAGTTTAAAGTCTTAAAAAGATATCCCAATTTTTACTTTTCTGAGTTTCAAATTATTTTGGCCAAAACACACACACACACTCACGCACACACACACAAATGATTTTCAGCTTGGAAGACTCGTTTTACGAGGCATTCCGGGTGCACACTAACGTCCTTCCCGGCGTGTAACATGACCTCCGAACCCTAATCTCTGATCTCGGGCATTTTTCAAAGTTTTGGCCCTTAAAACAAAAAATGGCGTGGCGACTCCGTTCTTTTTCCCGGGTTTTATTTGGTTTTTTCAAAGAAACGCGAAAAATCGAATTTTTTCCCGCGAAATGGCGACACATCATCACAGTGGCGACTCCGTTGGGGACTAAAGCTTTTTTAAAAAAATGGTATTTGGTATATTGGTGGAAACCATTAAACTTCCCGTTACCGCCTCCTAACACGAGTCGGGGATAAATTGTGGTTTAACAATCCCACGTACCGGTATCACCGTTTTCAAAAAAAAAAGCTTTTGAGGGTCAAGCTTCCGTCCCGGCTTTGAAAATCATTTTTGTATGTGTGTTGATTTTTGCACAGTTTTCGTGTTGTTTTGGCCGCCTCGGAGAAAAGTCAAAATTTTGACTGTCGGAATAATGTCCCTAACTGTCGAAATTTTCGTGCTTACGTGCTTATGTGTTCATTAACTTTAAAAAAAAAAATTAAAAAAAAAGATTTTCAAAAAAAAAAGAAAATTTTCAAAAAAAATCATGCATCATATTTTTAAGACACATAAAAAAAAATTTCTATTTTACTCAGAAAAAGAATATAGACTGCTTGCACACTACGCGCACGTGACCGTATTTTTGCACACTACGTCCCTAACCCGGGGAAATCCTTGTCGCGGTCCGTTTGGTCTTATTACGCCTCTCGGATGAGCACAGGACTACCCAAACATCCCATGGAGCCTCGTGTCGACCATGCACTTGTCCGTGACACACTTTGTCCGAGACCCGGTTGGTTTTTAGTCTGGTTTGTGTCATGCCCTGTCTGTGTATAGACCTTTCCTTTCAAGCCTTTGTCGGCATACCGACTCAATATCTTTCGGGGACCCTAATCAGTCGAAGTTCTGCCGGTTTTCCGCCGCAGACTTTGACCAAGATATTGACCGGCGCCTTGACTTCGGCTCGGCGGCACAAATTATACACTGACTCCCAGCATTGACACTGAGTCATCAAGGATTAATGATTATTCCATGCCTAATTACGGCCTAACTAACGACAAGTCAAGATCAATTGTGGACGCTTATCAGTCCAAATCATGCCGACTTTTCGTCGAGCCCTCGGACATGATCTTGACTTTTGACGTCAGCTTTGTCCGTAATTTACATCGAATGCTCGTTAAGACTCAATTACCCGCCAGACTTTTAGGATCGTTTTTCTTTCGGTCGGTGGGACCCGCTTGCCCTATAGGACCCTCGCCGGGTGTCCACCCCTGGGAGGTCGAAATACGGAGTGGAATACGAGGGGCTTATAGACGTAGTGACGGGGCCCAGGCGATCCAGATCCAGAGTAGTTTGCGAAAAAGAAGAGCAATCTTTTCCAACCGATTAGGTTAATAAAACATGTTTTAAGTAAACGTGAACAAATAATCGCATGTTGCATGAGCCTAAAGCCCAAACACCTACCCTCCTTCCATTCCCGGACATCCGAACCTTCGTGTCCTTTCCCCATGACTCCTCACAAAGGTTGGTTTCGGACACTTAGGGTCATCGTTTGATTAGTTGGGAAGAGTCAGCGCGTCATCGGCTTCGCCGTTTATTCCGACTCCGGGTTTGAGAATGTCGCATCAGTCGTCGGTAATGATGGGGACCACATTGCTCCGTCCTCCAAAATCCCTCGAACAGACCGGTATTGGATCCGGTTGGTAGAACAGATGAGACTTCGACATGAGGCTCAAATTGATGACCTTACAGGGGTTGTCGCAAGTCATGGTTTGACTATCGGTCTCAATTCCGATGGAACTTTTACCGCAAAGAAGGAAGAAAGTTCTCCTCCTCTTCAATCGTCCCGGATACATCAAGATGCTACCCCAAGATTCCTATGTTTCAACCACCGGGACTCCTGCCAGTCGACTTACATGGCAGCGGCCCCCAACAGCGGTCGGGGACGAAAGAGTTCGGCATACCGCGTTGTCCCCTCTCAAAGTGATGATCCCGAAAATATCGGCTGAGTGATGAAAATCAAGGAACAGTTGAAGAAATATGGTCAGCCATCAAAGCCTTGGAAGAACGCCCGAAACAGACGGCAAGCCTGGATTGAAGAGGCCACATGCCACTTCGGGACCTTAACAATATCCCAACCGGCCGGGGCTACCCTGAAGGACAAACATATGCCTGTTCCCAGGGACCTCAATATCTCTCATTATCCGGCGGAGTCCAATCACTCAGCTTCCCGAGATAGGCTCAGCCAGATCTCCCCTGGACCAAATACACTCAAAGTCATTCCGGCACCGCTCAACCACGAGGTCCCAAATCCACCACCGTAGTAGAACACATTTGGTGGGATATTTGTGTGTCGATTGCCTTGAAAGGGATTATCGGGATTTGGATACACGAGGACCGTCCTCCTAAGAAGAAGAAAATTTCCTCCCGGCAAAAATTGAAGGAGAGATTCGAGGCGGTGATAACGGTGTGGGAACGCTCGGGGAGCCATACGGAGGATTTGATTATTATGTACTCTACTCCGGCCGAGTCTTCCCCCAAGCAAACAGGGGTAAAAGAGCGAGAAAAGCCTTGCCAACGACGGAATTGAGACCTTCGGACGCCGAATCGTGGACTGGGTAACTCTGCCAATCCAAATCTATCCCAGCGGGAACGGCCGAGTCGGTTTGACCGGCTCAGGAGTGCTACACGACGAAGAAAGGCAAACGCCGGTTGGCGCTCCACTCAATCAACATGTTGACCAATGGTGGTAACCGCCATAAACAACCTCAGTATAACCCGAGGCTTCGGTAAAGGCTTTGCCTCGCAAGAAAAAAAGCACGGAAGTGGCTTTGGATGACTCTCTTTCCCGAGATAAGGACCAAATCTACGATCCTCGGATATATGGCAGTATGATCACCTTCTCGCGACAAAGATTTACCAAGAGATGTCTCCCAACATAATGAAGCTTTGTACATCAACATTCGGCTCAACACCATATCACTCCACAGGAGTATTAGTGGACAATGGATCATCGGTAAATGTCCTTCCCCTCGGCATGATGAGGGCCCTACGCATAAATGAAAGGCATATGATCCCATCTACCCGGTCGGTCAAGGCATATGATGGCACGTCTCGTCCCATCAGGGACGGTAACTCTGGAACTACGGTTTGAAACCCAAATGGTGCCAACGAAATTCCATGTAATGGATATCCCATCCGAATTCACGGCTCTATTAGGACGCCCTTGGTTACATCACATGAAAGCCATAGCTTCCACTCTTCACCAATGTGTCAAATTCATCAACCGGGAGACCTTGAAGTCATAAGGGGTGGCTTGTTTCCTCATAGGGAACGAAGCTGAAACAATAGCCAAGAATGCCCAGCGGCCAAACACCGGGCTACATCCTTCAAGAGGCAAGTCTCGCCGGCATCCTTTGGAATCCGGCGATGCCAACTATGTCAACACACTCAAGCGAGCGAGACTCAGAAGAAGTTCGATTCATCAAATTTAATTGTCATTTCCAACATTTGGAGGCATCTTTGGAAGGAAACATTGAACGCCGCCATGATACGAGCACACAAACCCCGGTTCCTAATCACGGCTTCGTCACCATTACGCAAACCCGCTCTCGACCACGCTGAGCCGGGAAATTTTCATGATAAAGATCGACAAACATCGTCATACTCGGCTCGAATGTATGAACGTCGTGTGGGACGTCCTCCTCGAAGAACTACCCACTAAGCCTTTCCAGCTCGCAGTATGGGGCATGAGATCTTTCTAGTTCCGGCACCGCACCAAGACGCAACACGTCCCCGCATACGGATTGAGCGATCGACGACGATGAGTGAACCCTCGGGGGATGGAGAGGCGGGATATTGACGGAAGAAGATCCCTACATCCACATGCTCGGCTTTCGGACGCCGAACGCAATTGATCTGGTTCGAGACAAAGAGATGATATCAATGCTTGAGGAAGGAGTACGAAAAGAGACCATGCCCCAGAGTTGTGAGGCCCACGGCACAATGCCGCTAAAGAATTGGGAAACTCTCTCGAGCCCATCCGCGACCAAAGAAGAAATGATCACCAAACTTGGATTGGTTCCCCGTCCCTTTGTGTCAACCTTTGTAAAGTCCTCACGAGTCTCTCATTGTTGAGTTTGAGTCTTCCGAGTCGTCCGATGGCCTCACGCACGAAGACCACGAAATTGTAGCCAATCTTGTATTCCCTCTTATTCTCAATGAAATGACGAACCTTTACGAGTATCCCTTAATTGCCACTTTAACTAATGATGAATTAAATAATGATCTAAAAACAGTTAATAACGATTCACTAGATGAAGAAGCGGACACATTAAATGAACAATATATCAAAGAAATCTTTAAGCGGGTTGTCAGGAAGAGGAAAATCGAGCCCAAGCTACCGAAGAGATTTTGACGAGTGTGAATTTGGGAGCTGCGGAAGAGCCTAAAGAGACGCCTTGATTGGTAGTTTCTTCGAAGGGAAGAAAGGGATGCCCTAATTATTTTGCTAAAAGAATTCGTGGATGTGTTCGCATGGTCCTATAAAGATATGCCGAGGCCTCGATCCTTCCATAGTTGAGCACCGAATACCGCTCGACCCGGAAGTCAAGCCGGTAAAGCGAGAAGCTAAGAAGAATTAAGCCCGAATGGTCCCTACAAGTGAAAGAGGAGATAGAAAAGATGCTCGGGCGGGGTTCATCGGGGTCATTGAATACCCTACATGGCTTTCCAACATAGTAACAGTGACCAAGGCCAACGGAAAGATCCGGTCTTTGCGTAGACTTCGAGACTTGAACAAAGCCGATCAAAAGACGATTTCCCCACTGCCAAACATCGACATTTTGGTAGATTCCACGGCCAACCATGAAGTCAAATCCTTCGTCGACGGTTTTGCCGGCTACAACCAAATCAAAATGGCGAGAAGAAGATCGAAGCCAAAACGGCCTTCACAACCCCTTGGGGCACCTACTGCTACACGGTCATGCCATTCGGACTAAAGAATCTTTGGGGCTACGTACCAAAGAGCGGCTAACTCTGTTCCATGACATGATCCACAAAGAAATTGAGGTCTATGTGGACGACATGATAATACATTCCAGAGGATCGAGATGGCCAGCACTTTGTTGATTTGAGAAAATTCTTCGGCCGCCTCCGAGACCACAGCATGAGGCCGAATCCGGCCAAGTGCACCTTCGGTGTAGGACGAGGTAAGGTGCTAGGATATATGGTGACAGACGGGAATCGAAGTAGATCCCAGAAAATCAAGGCGATAGTTGAAATGAAGCCACCACGGACCTGGCAGAAGTGAAATCCTTCATGGGAAGGCTGCAATACATAAGCCGCTTTGTAAATCAGTGACCTCGTCTGCTGAGCCAATCTTCAAGTTGATGAAGAAAATGCCTACAGGAATGGACTCGAATGTCGGCTTGCCTTTGAGCAGAGATCAAGGCATACCTTGTGAATCCCCAGATTCTCTGCCCACCACATCGGCAAAAGCCACTCTTGCTATATCTAAGCATCACGGATACGACAATTGGGGCTATGCTAGCTCAAGAGAAGAAAGATTCCAAGATCGAAAACGCCATCTATTTCGTAGCGAAAGCTCCAAGGAAGCGAACTCAATTACTCTGTGGCGAGAAGACTTGCGCGAGGTTTGGTGCAGGTAGTGGGAAAGTTGAAACACTACATGCGGTCTCACTCGATACATCTTGTCTCAAGGATAGACCCCATCAAATATCTGTTCGACAAGCCTTCCATCTCCATGAGGTTGGCAAAATGGTCGTTCTTTTTGGCCGAATATGACATCACTTATGTTTCAAGGAAATCTGTAAAAGGACGCATAATGGCGGAACATTTGGCCGATTTCCCAAGTGATGAGTCTCGAGGACCTGAACCTCAATTTCCCGATGATGGAATCTTTGCTCTAGAAGGAGAAAATCGGCAACTCTTCTTGACGGGCGTCAAACAAAAGGGGAACGGAATAGGAATGCTTACGGTCGATCCTGCTGACGAACACACCCCCATAGCAGTGAGGTTGAACTTGAAAGTCACCAACAACACTGCTGAATATGAAGCTTGCATAGCCGGGTTGGAAGCCGCCCTTGAAAGAAATATCAAGGAATTGGAGGTGTATGGTGACTCTGCCCTCATCATCAATTAGGTCTCTAACAAATGGAAGACCATGGACCCGGGTCTGCAGAAATATCACACTTAAATGGAAGAGCTAGTAACTCAATTCAAGGAGATCAGCTTTCATTACTTGCCCAGGGATCGCAACAGATTTGCAAATGCTCTGGCAACGCTAGCCTCCCTCGTTGAAATACAGAAGGGAAGTCCGTCAAACCATTCGAGTCGGTAGAAGAGAAAATCCCGCTTATTGCTTTGAAATCGAAGCGAGAAGCGAGCCGGTCAATGATCCACACAGGTACACTCAGATCTGCCAGTACCTTAAGGATGGCGAGGCCCCTTTCAAAAATGAAGATGGGGAATATAAAGAAGGAATCAAAGCGAAAAGTCTCTCAGCCCTGAAGCGGCTCGCCTCCCATTATGTTCTTTTGGGAAATATGCTATATAAGAAGCGTTATCAAGGCCCCCTCCTGCGATGTATCGGCAAACAAGATGCTGCAGAACTCATGAAAGAAATACATGGTGGTACTGCGGCCCTCACATGAATGCTCGAGCTACGATGCAAATCATGCGAGAATGGGGTACTTTTGGATCTCCACGGAAAGCCGGCGCATCCGGTTCGTCAAATCTGCGACAAATGCCAGCGATACTCCAATCTTAATCACTTGCCTCCTCACGAGTTATCTTGCATGACAACCCCTTGGCCTTTCGTCACTTGGGGAATCGATGTCATAGGCAAAATCACACCATCGGGCAGCGACGGCCATGAATTCGTCTGGTAGCCGTGGATTATTTCACCAAGTGGGTTGAAGCCAAGTCCTACAAAATCCTCAACTCAAGGAAAGTAGCCCTCTTCATCAAAGAGAACATCATATGCAGATACGGAGTTGCCGGCGAAATCATTTGAGATAATGGATCCCACTTCGAAGGGGAATGCGACAGGCAGCGTAATTCGAATAACCCGTCACAAGTCATCTCCTTACAGGCCCCAAACCAACGGAGCCGTTGAAGCAGCAAACAAGACTCTGGAAAATATCATCCGGAAAATGGTGTCAGCGAGATTGGCCCGAGAAGTTACACCTGGCACTCTGGGGCTACAGAACATCGATCGGAATGGCAAGCTGGGGAAACACCGTTTGCCCTCACATACGGAATGGAAGCCGTGCTCCCAATCGAATTGGAAATCCTCGCTCCGTGTCTGCTGGAAAGCCGGATCAACGAGGTCGAATGGCTCCAGTCGCCACGATGAATTGGCCTGCTAGATGAACGCCGATTGAAAGCAATGGAACACATCCGAGCCTACCAAGGAAGAATGGCCAGAGCCTTCGACAAGAAAGTAAAGCATCGGGAGATCCGAGAAGGTGATCTCGTTTTGAAAGAAAAGCCCCCAGTCCGTGTCAACCCCCTCGGCAAATGGGAACCTGTATGGGTCGGGCCATACGTCGTCCAGAAGATCCTCTCCGGAGGAGCCATGCAACTTGCAGACCTCGACGGGAATCCCTTTGTACACCCAGTGAATGGTGACAAGCTGCGCAGATACTACGCGTAAAACGCTGAGTCAAAAAAAAAAGAGAGTGCTAAAAGAGTAATACCCAACTAGGTTGAAAACCCGAAAAGGGCGGCCTAGGTAAAAAACAGGGTTGCACCAAAAAAAAAACAACAATAAAAAAAAAAAATAAAACAAAAAAAGAAACAAAAAAAAAACAACAAAAAAAATCGAACGGGTTGAACTACGAAGACCTGAGCTCCTCAAAATGAGGGAAACGTAGGCGGCAGGAAACGGTTCGGTCTAAAACACAAATAAAAGTCATACTTTGACATCAATACAGCCGATCAGACCATGAACGCGTCTCGAAAAACTCTAAAGCAATTCAAATATTCATTACAAGTTAAAAACTTTTTGATGAGTCTAAGCCCGATTCATTCCTACAACTGGCAACCTGCTAAAAGAAAACTAAGATACATAATCAAACTAATGTGTCTGCCGCCATGACAAAGAAAGGGATACTCGGAAACCTCGAAGTCACTCCAAGCCACTCGAGCTGGCCTCTCCCCTCTTCTTCCCCCTTCGAGTCTTCTTCTTCTGAACCGGAAAAATGTCAGTCTTCCTCCTACCAAGCTCTGGTATAGGAACAGGATCTATCAAACCAGCCTCTGTCAGGGCCTTAGTAGCCCTAGCGTCATCTCTCATCTCCTGTAGCCTAGCTGGTAGCATAGGAGCCCTCCTCTCCTGTCTCTTGACGTAAGCCTCATAAACGGTCACAGCGTCTCCGCTCCTGTCATGAGGATTGGCCCTCGCCTCGGCCCTCCTCCTCTCAGAAACTGTCTGGTCCTCCGCACCCACAATGGCCTCACGCCGCCTCAAAATAGCCACCTGAGTCTCTCCCAGATGCCTCTCGTACCAATCCAGGTACCAAGTGGTCAGGAACACCTGTATCGGACGCCTGAGGATAACCCGAGGAGGAAAGACGTCATACCTCCATGCTCGGGAAAGAAAAGAAAACACCGAAAGATCATCCATAGAAACAGGAGCCACCACCCTGATGGCTATATCATCAAAGTTCTCCAAAGGAACCTGCTCCAGGCCGAACTGTCTCAGAACCAAGGACGGAATATAGAAGCTGGACTGAGAAAGCCCCGGAAGCATAACCACATGAGACCCGTCCTGAAGCACCCTGCGAGTCTCCACCCGCCAACAAGGCACTGACCATCGATATCCTCTGTGGAGACCAGCCATCCAATGCTCCCATGAGCCCTGATCATCGAAATCCACAGCAACCCCCCCTCCTGGCAAATGTCCAAGGCTTGATCATGTCGGGAGTTTCTCGAAGAATCCCCAAACGCTCCATCAGCCACAGGGTCAAGAGGAACGGGCTGCCCCCGTGCATATACCGCTTCCCGGTAGCCAGCCTATCGAGAGCATGAAAAGTCTCTCCCAAAATCAAAGGAACGACATCTCTGCCGGGCGACGGTGAACGACGACATCCAGCAAAGACCGATGGCAAATCCCAAAAGAATAGACCATGAACAGGGTGCCAAACATACAAAGTGCAAAGGCATCCCAATAGGCATCATCCACCAAGCCTAGGCCCCTAAACCTATCGGGAAGCCGGAAATATCAAAATGATCGGGACCACGGATCATACCTTGCGCTTCCTCCGGGGAAAGATGAAGGAGGACGCACAATCTGTCAACGAAAGAAGCTCCTCCGGGCAAAGGAACCGCTATCTCTTCCACCTCCGGACCACCAAGCAAGGCCCGAAACTCTTCGACAGTCGGAACAATATCGTTGAAGGAAAGGCAAAAGACATGCCTCTTAGTATCCCAAAATGAGGAAGAAGCCCTCAAAAGACCGTAATCCGGAATCAATTCCTTGAGAGACCATAAGCACTTCACCTTGTACCTTTCTTCAAAGAAGGACCTCCTCTCATGCATAATCTCCCGGGACCAATCCTTGAACTTGTTGAAGAATGACATTTGGGATTCTTGGGACAATTTTGATGGAGCTTTTCTAAGGTTTTCCATGGATTTTCTCTCTTTCTCCCGAAAATGGTACATTTTGATTTGGAGGTTGAAGAGGATATTTGAATTTGAAATAAAGTGAGACAGATTTGTAGCAAAATTAAAGGACAATGTCGGATGCGAGGACTCCTCCGCGCGGACATGATTGTCATTCATCAGAAAAATCTGCAACGAGTCAATTTGCTACACCAAAAGAGGAATATTCCGTCTGGTTGCTCGAAACACTGCGCAAAAACCTCCCCAAACCAGTCCATATACCAAACACTAACACCCTTGCCAAAAAAAAAACCAAGGCTCATGCAACCTTTGCATTCATCTTGCATTGCATTCATAAAATAAAATCCTAAATTATTACATTCCAAAAAAAAAAAAAAGAGTGTGCATAAAAAAAACAAACAAACATCAATAATCCTAAAATTATTACATCCCCAAAAAAAAAAAGAGAAAAGAGAAAAGAGCAAAAAAAAAAAAAATATGTGCATAAGCTGTACAAATCTCAATCCCAGTCATAAATCTCAAAATCTCAGAAAATCAGGAGGGGTAATCAATCGGAATCCCTAGCGCCAGCGTGTCTCCCCGGTCCTTCTTGCGACTCGGGCCCGCCTCCTCGGGAGCCACGAAAATCTCGGGCTCAGAATCTTCCTCGTCTCCAGAAAGAGGCTCGTCGGGACCAACCGGCACGCTCACGATGGGAGCAAGCCGAGATCTGCGAAAAAATCATATCCGAAGGTGAAGGCGTCGGACTCTGGACGTGCGAAGACTGACCCACCATCTTGCCAGATGTGTCCACTGCCCGTGTGGATCCCCGAGAATGACGTGATCCGAAGGCAGCACCGCGCGGGGATCAATGAGAGGAGACGAGAGGAGTCTCTGAAGAAGTCTACGAACGAATAGGGGAAGCCTCCACGCCGACGGCGCGCCGGCGTGGTCGCCTCGCTCTAGCACGAGGAGCCCCGCAAGTGACCATCCTCCTGATGAATCTCTTAGCTCCGATCACTTGCTTCGTCAGCTTCTCGACGACCACCTCCGAAAACTGCACAAAAGCAAAAGCGTCAGAAACAAAAAAAAATGATGACAGGAAAGAAAAGACAAAAGCAAAAAAAAAGGAAAGAGAAGCCATACCTTCATACCCGGACGAGGCCGGAAAGCTCGTGGAAGCCGCTCAGGCTGAGGGATCTGCACCCTCAATCGGACCCCATCCTGGATATATGAAAAATCCGTCCGAGGGTACCGCGGGATCCCAAGCCCCTCTCAATCTAGAACCTGGGGCATCCTCAGCCTCCTCAAGACAAATACGGGGTACGGCTCAGTCGCCACAAATGCCGAGAAGTGCTGGCCGGCTCGGTAGTCATCCCAGGTCACAGATCTGTCACTCGGGTGCATCATATCGGCGGGAGGCTCCACCGGTGTCCTCAAAGGCGAATTCATGCCATGCTGGCGCGTCACCCTCCTCCCAGATAATAGGCATCGCAGGTCAGACCTCTCAGAATCCTCCGCTGCACAGTCCAAATATCAGCGCCCTTCAGCTGCGCCACCTCGAAACGATCCCAAGGATAAAATATCATCCTCTCATCCGTCTCAGCCTCCGTTAAAGGAAGGTAATCCGCGTATCTGAGAGTCGTACGCCCCCTGGAGCTTATCTTCTCCCGGGCATGCTTGGACCAAGAGTGCATGGCCGGATACGCCCCGACGTACTCCGCCGGCTACCGCCACATCGTGACGTGGAAAAACTCCAACGCCCATACCTGCGAAAGGTAAAAATCCAATCAATCCAGTGCAAAAGAAAAGTGTGTGCTCAAAAAAAAAGAGGGAAAAGCAAAGAGAGAGCTTATACCTCCAGGGCAAACTCAAAGCAGTACAAGGAACTCACAGCCTTCCGGCTGTACCTATCAAGAGCAAAGTAAAGCTCTGCCAGCCCGGCCTCTCCCCAAGAGACGTCTCCAGCCATCTCCATGTCCTCCAAGGACCTCAGCAAGGCAAAGACTGCCGTCCCCTCAGCATGTCCAAAAAGGGTGCTCGAAAAGGCAAACCATAAGAAGGCCCTGGCAATCTGATCGGCGCCTATCCTCTCCTCCCCAGCCTCGTAACTCACAATGGTCTCCACAATCTTCCCGTAGACCACCGCATACTCCATCCCCATCCCCTTTTTTGGAATAGGGGAAAATCCCAGAAGAGCATGTAGATCCGCATCGCTGTAGCCGTCCCGCCACTCAATGCTGCGTCCATTAAAGGACAAACCCGTGATCGCAGCATAGTCGGAAGGCGTAACCGTAGCCTCGCCCCAGAAGAAGTGAAACGTGTGGGTCGCATCCCATCAGTGCTGCGCCAAAGCAAACATCAAGCCCTTTCTCTTAGGGAACTTGACCAGTCCCCTCAAGCACTCAACAAACTCCCAAAGTCCGGTCTCAACAACAATCTGTCTCGGACTCGGCAAAGCTCCTCGGCCCGCATTCGGAAGCCGGTCCCACAAGTCAACCACAGACTCCACCGATCCTCGAGTCTTCATCTTGTTCAGCTGCTCCGTAACGTAGTTGTTCCCACCCCGGCAATAAAAAAAAAAAAAAAAAAAGAGAAAATGTCAAAAAAAAAATTGCACAAAAAAAAAAAAAGCAAAGCATACATATGCATCATGAAATTTCAAAGAAAAATTCGACAGCATAACAGGAGAAAGAAGTTCCTATGCATGCATGCATATCATCCATCATCTCAAAAAAAAAAATCCTACATTCATACATCCTACGGAAGCAAAAACTCCGTCCCATTTTTCATAAGACATGCATACATGCATTCATCAAAAAAAAAATGCATTCCTACGGGAGTAAAAACTCCGTCCCGTTTTCATAAAATAACATGCATTCAATCAACGGGAGGAAAAATCCGTCCCACTTTTCAAAAAAAAAAAATCATACATTCATATCATCATCTCATGTTGGCAAAATGCCAATTCTTTCCTCAAGCAAAATGCACATTTTGGAACATCAACAAATTCATTGCAACATGCAATATTCAAATTTCAAAAAAAAAATCAAAGTCACAATTCATAATTTTCGAATTTACAAAAAAAAAATGGCGAAAAGGCCAATTCTTTCTCCAAGCAAAATGCATATTTTGGGATACCCATATACTCATTACAACATGCAAAGCATCAAAATCAAGATTCAAAGCCGAGAACATCAATCATTCGAATTTTCAAAAAAAAAAAAAATTCAAAAATCACCCAAAATTCAAATCTCAAGCAAGAAATCAACAAAGGGAATGAAAAGATTCGAAGTATACCGTTCGGAGACTCGGATCAGAAGCCCAATGTTGCCAAGCATCGGGGTAGGGCTCCTCCGCAATCGATTGCGAAAGAGTATAGTGCCTCCTCATCCGGACGAGCTCCAATCGTCTCTCCGCCACCGGGCCACGTCCTTGGCCTTGAAAAGCACCTTCCCCGTGTTCCATTGCTCGAAAATCGAAGAAAATCGGAAGATTCCGAAGCTTTTTTGCCCAACAATGGTGGTTTTTTGCAGTTTCTCTCTCTTTGCTCTCGTAATTTCAGAAAAACTAAATGGGGAAGAGGAAGGGCGTTGGCCCTCATTAAAACCCTCTGGAACACGCTCCTATCCGCGTGGATAGGATTGTCAGGGTCAAAATGACCCTTTTGCCCTTTAAAAATCCAGGACTCTGCAGTTTAGTCCCCAACTTGACAGAGTTAACCAAAGTTAACCAAAGTCAGCCCCTTGTCAAGAAAATCATCCAACGGCAGTCAAACGTAAGACCGATTTCCCCGAGAAAGATAACGGAATCCCGTATCTTTCATCAAAATTACCCCCGGCAGTCAAACGTAAGTCCGATTTCCCCGAGAAAGATAACGAGATCCCGTATCTTTCATCAAAATCATCCAACGGCAGTCAAACGTAAGACCGATCTCCCTGAGAAAGATAACGAGATCCCGTATCTTTCATCAAAATCTTCCCCGGCAGTCAAACGTAAGACCGATTTCCCCGAGAAAGATAACGGAATCCCATGTCTTTCATCAAAATTACTCCCGGCAGTCAAACGTAAGACCGATTTCCCTGAGAAAGATAACGAGATCCCGTATCTTTCATCAAAATCTTCCCCGGCAGTCAAACGTAAGACCGATTTCCCCGAGAAAGATAACGGAATCCCGTATCTTTCATCAAAATTACCCCCGGCAGTTAAACGTAAGACCGATCTCCCCGAGAAAGATAACGGAATCCCGTATCTTTCATTAAAATCATCCCCCGGCAGTTAAACGTAAGACCGATTTCCCAGACTAATATGTCTGATTTTCCCCAGCAAAGGCTAACAAAATCCCCAGCAAAGTTAACGGAATCCCAAAAGCCAACGGAATCTCGAGTAGATCTCGAACTACGAAAGGGCTTGATTCCCCGCTAGGGATACGTAGGTAGCCTATCATTAGGTCCAGCCCCTCGACCAAAACGGTCACCCTCTCCTTCGGCAGTAGACAAAGTCCACCGAAAGGCCATTTCACATCAATGTTCGAGGCACCTAAAACGCCATCATCAAGGTCCGAGGCACCTAAAAAGCCATCATCTCCAAGGTTCGAGGCACCTAAAATGCCATCATCAAGGTTCGAGGCACCTAAAACGCCATCTCCAAGGTCCGAGGCACCTAAAACGCCATCTCCAAGGTTCGAGGCACCTAAGACGCTATCACTAGGAAAGCGATAAATCGCAATCATCCCCAGCAGAGCGGATAGCCATCAGACCGAAAATGGTCATTCCTATCCGCAGCAGAGCGGATAGCCATCGGACCGAAAATGATCATTCCATCCCCAGCAGAGCGGATAGCCATCAGACCGATAATGGTCATCTCTTACCCCCAACAGAGCTTCTCTCCAGCAACCGACTGCAGAACTCGCCCATCAGGTTCGAGGCACCTAAAATGCCATCATCTCCAAAGACCCGAACTACGACTGGCTTGATTCCCATTCGGGATACGTAGGTAGCCTATCGCTAGGTTCAGCCACCCGATCACTCGATCATCCCGCCAAATATGGAGCCTTACACTTATCGACGACCCCGCTTCCTTCGAAAGCACCGTCGCCGAGGGGCTACTGTAAGTGCTCCAATTTGAGCTTGTTAGTATTTTCGTTAGAAAATTAATGAAAGTTTTAACATTCCTAACATTTCCTAACAATCCTAACTTTTCTAACAAAGCAAGGGCAAAGTGGGCATTGTTATTTAAGGTTAAACCTCAAAAAGAATCTTAAAAAGCAAAAACAAAGGAAGAAAACCAAAAATAGAAGTGGCTGGAACATAAACTGGCTGTTTAATTTGAATTTTCAAAAGATTATTCTTCTTGTCCAAAGCCTGGAGCTGCATTTAATGAACAGTGCACGCTACCAACCTTGTCCGCGCGGATACCTTTGTCATTTCAGGAGGGCTATAAATTGAGCGCTCCAATACACAAAATAAGGAGCCACAACACAATTTGCACCGAACCTACGGCGAAATATAGAGAGAAAACAGTGAGAATTCACTAGAATTGTCACCATTTTCTCTTGAATCTTTCCCAACTCACACTCACTCTCAAAATTCAAACGCTAAACACATTCAAGCCTTGAACCCATTCAAACACAAACTCAAGGAAGATAGGTATAACCTCCCTCTTCTTATCCTAAATTCTCTCATCCATGCATGCATTTGCAAACTACAAAATGTAGTTCATTCATCTTTTGCCTTAGATCTAAGAAGATCACCATGGAAGTCCATCTCCATGGATGATCTTCTACCAAGATCAACATTATTTTCAAGTTCTCTTACTTTCTTGCAAAGAAAACACATTTTCAAAACCCTAAAAAACATTTTCAAGCATCAAATCTCATTTTCAAAGGATAAAAATCTCCTTCCCAAGCAAATGAAGTGCTTAGTCCTAATGTACCCCAAGGATGGTTTGGTATAGTTGATTCACCACTAAAATGTCAAGTGATCACTAACCAAAACCTAGGGAAATGGGGACAAGCATGGATGCAAAACCCCCCTTTAAATCATATTTTCTTTCTTGAGAAGTTGCTGTCCAGTAGCAATTTTCCAAGATCCCAGTCCATTGTCTTAATTTTTGGACACAGAGCTTTACATACATATTTTTACTTTATTTTTTAGGTGAGTAAAACTCCTCTTTTCAAATTTTCTTTTAGAGGCTAGTTCATCAGCTTCTGGAAATCCAGATTGCATATCTGAGATTTCCAGAAGGTTTTGTCCCCTCAAATCTTCTCCAAAATGGAAAATTCTTTCTCACAGATCTTATATAAGGTGTCTGTAACAACTTTCATTCTCTGAGTTTATCCAGATTATGAAGTTTTAAGACCCTTGAATCCATTTCAAAATCAAAGGTCCACTGCCTTTTTCATTCTGGCAGAAGTGGCTCTCAACTTCAAAAGGTCTTTTGAGTACCAAATCTCAATCCAAAAATCTTCCAAAAAATCATGGGATCAGTTTAAAGTCTTAAAAAGATATCCCAATTTTTACTTTTCTGAGTTTCAAATTATTTTGGCCAAAACACACACACACACACACACACAAATGATTTTCAGCTTGGAAGACTCGTTTTACGAGGCATTCCGGGTGCACACTAACGTCCTTCCCGGCGTGTAACATGACCTCCGAACCCAAATTTCTGATCTCGGGCTTTTTTCAAAGTTTTGGCCCTTAAAACAAAAATGGCGTGGCGACTCCGTTTTTTTTCCCGGGTTTTATTTGGTTTTTTTCAAAGAAACGCGAAAAATCGAATTTCCTCCCGCGAAATGGCGACCCATCATCACAACAACGCTTGACCCTTGATAGCCTTTCTGGTCACATAATTGATGTCGTACTCTGCTAAGAAGAAGGACCACTTTGCTAGACGCATCGAGAGGGAAGGCTTATCAAAGATGTACTTGATGGGGTCCATTTTTGAGACCAAATTCACAGGGTGGGCTTGCATATAATGCTTCAATTTGCCGACTACCTGCACTCGCCTCCCGCATTGTGTCTTTTCACATGCTGAGT
The DNA here is from genome assembly GCA_022495995.1 of Adenophora triphylla var. japonica. Lineage (NCBI taxonomy): Eukaryota > Viridiplantae > Streptophyta > Magnoliopsida > Asterales > Campanulaceae > Adenophora > Adenophora triphylla. Next base: position 176,160 of record JAFEMH010001482.1, on the reverse strand, counting down.
AATTGAGCTCACGTCCCTGCAGCTTTCGGCTAACAAAGTAAATGGCGTTCTCTACCCGAGAGTCTTTCTTTTCCCGAGCAAGCATAGCCTCTGCCGTATCGTCAGACGGTGAGATAGAGCGAGAAGAGGTTTCGTCTATGTGGGGGCATATCCTTTGGAGGGTGTACCAAGTATGCCTTGATCCGGGTCAAAAGCATCCCGGCATTCTTCGGTCCATTCTCGTGTCTACGTTCTTCTTCATGAGCTTGAAGATGGACTCGCACATAGTGGTCAATCGATTGACAAAACGGGCCGATGTACGCAGTTTTCCCATAAAGCTCTTGACTGCCGTCCGGGTCCGAGGTGGCCTCATATCCATAATGGCTTTGATCTTTTGGGGGTCGCCTTCGATACCTCGCTCCGTGACCATATACCCAAGCACTTTTCCCCTTGTCACTCCGAAGGTGCATTCTGGAGGTATAGTCTCATGGAATGTTGTCTCGCCTCTCAAAGAACTTCCGCAGTCAACAAAGTGCTGCCCGTCCTCGCCTTTGGAGTGGATTATCATGTCGTCTACGTAGACCTCGATCTCCTTGTGGATCATGTCATGAAAAAGCGCGGTCGCCGCTCTTGGTAAGTAGCCCCGGCGTTCTTAAGCCCAAATGGCATCACCCTATAACAGCAAGTTCCCACGGCGTGGTGAAGGCCGTCTTTTCTTGGTCTTCCTCGGCCATCTTGATCGGGTGTATCCCCGCAGCCGTCAATGAAGGATTTGACTTCGTAGTTAGTGGAGTCGACCAGTGATGTCTATGTTTGGCAAAGGGTAATCGTCCTTGGGCTGGCCTTGTTCGTATCTCGGAAATCCACACACAGCCGCACCTTCCCATTGGCCTTGGTGACGGTCACAATATTGGATAACCATGTCGGATATTCGATGACTACGATGAATCCTACCCGCAGAGCTTCTCAATTTATTCTTTGACCTGTAGAGACCATTCGGCTTGATCTTCCTCGGTTTACGCTTTCTTGGTTTGGCATACGGTGCTAGAGGGATTACGTGCTCTACTATCGAACCTGTCTAGCCCCTGCATATCCCCTGTATGACCATGCAAACACGTCGACGTATTCCCCGAGCAGATCAATCGCCGTCCCGCTCAACCCCCTGGAAGAAGTTTCCGATCCAGTGTCTCTTTAGGTTCCTCGACGGTACCCAAGTTCACACTTGTCAAAACCTCCTCGCAGCTTGGGCCCGGTTTCCCTCTTTTCCTCGAAACCCGCTTAAAGATTTCTTTAATGTATTGTTCATTTAGTGTGTTTGCATCTTGTTCAAATGATTCATTATTAACCGTTGTTGAGTTTTGAGTTAATTTATCATTTGTTAAGTTGGCACAAGAGGATACTCGTAAAGATCTGTCATTTCATTCAAAATAAGGGGAAAGATGACATCGATTACATTTTGATAGTCCTCGGCGTGAGGCCTTCGGATGACTCGTAGGATCGGAATTCAAAGATTCCCGACTCAACCGTATGGACAACGGGGTGTTTGACACGATCGGGTTGAGAAGGACGCAGGTACCAATCCAAGCTCCTCTATCATTTGTCATTGTTCTACTGCTATCGGTCCCCGAGAACGTCTCCCAATTCTTCAATGGCATTTACTGTCTTAGTTACCAAAGTGCGAGGATCAAAGGATTTTCACCACCGTCTCCAATTACGGCAACTATCTCATTATCTCGAAATTTGAAGTCGATCAAATGCTGGGATCTGTGCTTCTTCATCAAACAAGCATGTGTGCCCCACTCAGCTATCTTCACTATCGGGCAGCTTCTATCTGGCCGATCTTCGGAAGAGCTAATTCGAAGGCGGAGAAATCCATTATCTGGATCTTGACTCTTTGACGCCGTCTCGAGTTCCCTTTGAAGACATACTCGTTACGAACGGTAGTGGTAGCCCCAGGAATGTCCGGCAAGTCAAGGAACATTCTTCGAACAGGATTGGGCCGGCTTTCCCCTCATTTTCTCAAGATTCTCCGGAAGGGTTTTCTCGCAAGGAGATGCGGTGATCACTTTTATCGTATTGTGTCTCGCCTTTTGTAAAATAATGGGTCGTGGATAAAGCTGTAGGGATGAAGCCTGGGATCCCTTTATCTTTTCTGCCATTTGGTTTGTACCCCAAGCCATATCTCGGTATTCTGTTCCTTTACATCGATGATGGTATTGCGACCACCGAAGTCTTCCACCCAATCCAAGTCCCGGAAGATAACCCATTTTTCTCATCATTCTCATGGCGGTGGAGGGATTTGATCGGAAGTAGTAGTGAGTCGGTTGCTACACACTTGTGCTTTGGAGGAGCTACGAGAGAATCTGTCAATGCCAACCCTTCGTCAATCATGTTTGATTTCCAATATCGGGATGTCTCCTGGGCCGTTCCTTCTACCGTGACACTGTCTCCATAAATGGTGGTGATAGTACCATCATTTGATCGAAATTTGACGCACCGGTGCAAAGTAGAGAGCTACCCCATTTATCTCGATGGATCCGGGGTCGTCCTAGTAGAGCAAGAATGAAATCGGAATATCAATCACTTGAAAATCGACGTCCATGACCTTTTTTCCGAACCGCAGCTTGAGAGTAGCAATCCCCAAAACTGACCGTGCAGTGGAGTCATAGGCCTTAATAGTCTAACTAGAAGGCTTCAAATCTGTTGGTTTTAGGTCCAATAAGTCCATCATCTTGGCTGGCAAGACATTCATTGCGCACCCTCCATCGACTAATACCCGTGGCAATCCGACGCTCTTCTAAGCGGGTGTGATGTAAAGAGGTTCGTTATGACTAGCCCCATACTTTGGGCAGTCCAAGTCGGTGAAGGTAATGATGTTTCCGTAGTGGATACTTCCAATCATTTGGACGACCTCATCTGGGGTGACATCTATGGGCACCATGGTCTTGGCCAAACTTTCTTCTAACTTCAACTTATGAGGGTATGAAGAGGTTAACAGGGACCACAAGGAGATATTGGCTTGGGTACACTTCAAGCGAGTCAACACTTGGATCCTCTTTGTCGAGTCCGGCTTTTCTACTTCCGACTTATAAGGCCTCTTATCCGTCTTTGGCTCCAAAACAACATTCTTTTTGTCACCCTTAGCCGCTCAATACTCATCGTCTGGCCATCGAGTCATCACATGAACATTAGATTTTCTGAGTCATTATTCCTATTGGAGGATTCTGTTAGCTCTTTCAAAGTCGAGGCGGACTCTTGCCGGCGTATGGCCAATTTCGCCGATTAATCGATTAACGGCGCTTACCGGAGGCGTAGGCTGCTTCTCGAATCGATCCCAAGTTAACGGCTTTCGACCTTCTAAGGGTTCGACTTCCGATTGGCTTAGAGTGGGCTGGTTTCGGCTTTACCTTCTCCGTTTAGAGCCTTCACAGTCTCATTCAAACTTTTCAAAGTCAACATGCAACAGGAGTTATCACTTTCGGGGTTTGAGCACGGCAACCGGCTTTCTCATCGGTTCCAACAATTTTTTCAACGTGAGTGGGATCACATTCCTCATCACTGTCAAGCATGTCCCTTCTTTCTCTAGGGGTCAGCCTCCTGATGGCATCTTTGACATTGGCTAAACATTTTCTGAAGTGAGAAATTCCATCATCAATAAGGATTTCTGCGGGGTCAAACCTCATGGCAGGTTTCTGTTCTTCACTGCGGGGTCAAACCTCGTTCCCGACTGATTCTTCACTACCACTGTCTGAGAGATAGGCAAATTCACAGGCTTTGACGAAATTAGAGAGGTCAGGTTGGTATTGGGATTCCAAAGTAAAGGGATTTGGGTTAGGCTGAAAGGAGGGAAAGAGTCCCACGGGGTGATGCAAAGGCTGTGAGGGTGTTGGGACCCTGACGGCTCGGGATGTTGGGAAGGCCGAAAAGGAGGGACAGTCTTTGGCAAAGGATTAGGAGGGGATGGGCTATAGGCCGCTTTCGCTTCCCTAGTCATCTGGTTACCCAAACAGTCGTTTCTCTGTCCGAATCGGACATTCTCGATCACCAAACCGAGGATTCTCGCGAGCTGTTCGAGAATTCTGCGCTAACAAGTCGCCGGCCGGTGTTCTCACCCACTTCTTTCTCGCTGCGGGAAAGGGATAGGGAAGGTTTAGACTCGGGGTTGGTGTTTTGGCTGAAGGCTCGGGCAATATGCAAATTAGAATCTTCCAGTTTACTTAAAATGTTGTCTTTTATTAATATCTATTTGGTTGGAAAGGGGGTTTGCCCTTCTTTTTCGTAACTACACTAGATCTGGATCGGTGGGTTCCGTCACTACGTCTATAAGCCCCTCGTATTCCACCTGTATTTCGACCTCCCGGGGTGGACAGCCCCGGGCGAGGGTCCTATAGGGCACGCGGATCCCACCGACCGAGAGTAAAGAACGCTCCTAACGGGTCTAGCGGGTCATAGGAACTTTCAACGCACGAGCGATGCGGATTATAGTCAAGGCAATACGGGAAAGTCTCGTCTTTACGCCTTGATAGGATTTTGGCAGAATTTCGCTTGAGCGAATGACGTTTTGACTTTCGGTAATGTCCGAGAAGATAATAGGCATGGGTCGGGCGGCAAAAGCCGGATGACACAGTGTCACATTGAACTTCGTTGCATACGCCGGCGTGAGTTAGAATCGAAGTCAATGCCGGGTCAAGATCTTGCCAATTTTTCCTTGTCGGAATTTTAGCGAGCTTCGCTTGAGCGAAAGATCTTTTGATTTGTTGGCAAAGACTCGGTCTTGACTCTTACGCATTTCCGTGTGTCAAGGTCAATAGTCAATGTCGGAGTTGAGATCTCGCCAATTTTTCCTTGTTGGAATTTTGGCAGAGTTCTTCTTCCGTTATGAACTAAGGCTTGACCTTTACTAGGGTATGCAATTGGGCTATATGACACGGACTAGACCAAAAACCAACCAAAAAGTCACGGTTTTTTGAAACGTGTGACACGGGTGTGCATTGGTCGACATCGGCTGCCATGGGGAGGTTGGGATGATTCCGTGGGCGCCCGGGAGCATCGTAAGGCTGTCCGTGATGCACCGGAACCACCCTCGGGTTCAAGGACGTGCGTGCAAAAGTGTACGGGATATATCAAAGTGCGCGTAGTGTGCGGTCTCCTAAAAATGTTCCTTTTGAGTTAAAACAGAGATTTTCAGAAATGTGTTTTAAAGGAATGATTTTCGGGACGGGAGAATGCAACACATAAGCACATAAATTTTCTCGGGAGCCCTGGGCCATCATGGAGCCGAGTAGCCCCAAGCTGCTAGGACGCGATTAACCATGATTTTTCCCTGGTGGAATTGCCACTGAGGTCGCCCGGTCAGAATCCAATGAGGATTGAGCCGTACGTCTGCATGGATCAATTTTCCAGGTTCCACTCCTTTTGCTATTTTTCGGGTTGTTTCCCATTCAAAGTATGCACAGATTCCAAGATGCAAATGATGCAATGCATGGTAAAGAAAGCAAGCATGAGTAATGAAATCGGCGATGGGAGTCTAACCCACTCAAAGGGAAAAGCTTTCTTTTTCTTTTTTCAAATTTTTTTTCGAAAAGGGATACTGGTACGTGGATTGTTAAACTACCGGTTATCCCAACTCCCATGTCAGGGAGTGTACAGGAAGGGTAAGTGGTTTCCACCTATATACCGAGTATCGATTTTTTTTGTTTTGAAAATAAAAGCTTTTCTCCTTTGGGATGTTCCCCAGCGGAGTCGCCAAACTGTGAATGTGTGCCCAAATTTTGTTTGTTTTGGATTCACGCGAGTTTGAAGACATCCGGTTTAATTTGAAAAACGGAGTCGCCACGCCATTTTGATTACCTCAAAACTTTGAAAAAAAGGTTTTATGGGTTCGGAGGTTAAGTTACCCCTTGGGAAGAACGTTTGGCGTTCACCCAAGGTGCCTTGCCGGAGCAAGTCTCCCATGATTTCATTAATCGTGCTTGCTTGCGTGCTTTCTTATGTGCATGTGTTTGAAAATAAGGAGGGAATGTCCCAAGTCGTCTTCCGGACGTACAAACCATTTGTTGGTTGTCGCTCGGGATTTCTTGGATTTTATGTATTTGGGATTATGATCCCGCCCTCATCTTGGACTTGTGATCATCGCATTTTAACCTCGGGACCCTCGGGACTTGCATGATCGAGAGAATGACTCTCTTTATGGTCAAAGATGAGGTTCTTTAGAAAAGGAAGGTCCTTAGCCCATCAATCCTACGCTTTAAGATGGTCGAGCTCGTATAGATGCTTCATACTCTTTCTTAAGCGATAATTGGAGATATAGGGTTCAAGGTTGTCCCTTTCTAAAGAGATTATGAAACCTTTATGGAAGGAACGATGTAAAGATAGGATCTTTTACACCGGTCCGTTCCTAGGTTGCTAATGGGGGAATGGGGGGAATGTATGTAAAAATGACACTTTAATGAAAAGATGACATTTTTGGGTTGCAAATGATGCACTTAATTTAAAGAAATGATCTTTATTGCAAATGATGCATAAAGATATGATTTTTTATGCAAATGATGCATTTTTGTTGAAGAAATTGGCATTCATTATGCAAATGATGCATAAAGATTGCATTTTGAAAAGCATATGATGCTAGTTTATGGTAAAGACATGGTCTTTAAAGCAAATGATGCTTGGAAAAAGGATTTTGAATGCAAATGATGCATTTTGATTGAAAAGATTTGATTTTTATATGCAAAGGATGCATAAAGATGACATTTTTATTTGAAAATGGGGGTTTTAGGTGCAAAGGATGCACCTTTATGGGAAAAGACTACATTTTTATGACAAATGATGTCTAATGCATGCAAAAGGGGAAGGGGAAGGGGAAATATGAAGATATGATCTTTAATCTACCAAGTCCCAAACAATATAAAGGTAATGCAATGAGCAATTTATAAAGCAATTAGGATGCGAGGTTAGGGCGTGCGAGGTTACCAATGGCTTCCTTCTTCTTCGGGCGGAGCTAGGAGGAGAGGTTGATCTTGGATCTTCAAGGAGGAGGGAGGGAGCTTCTTGGCCTTCTTCTTCACCTTCTTGAGCTTCCAGCAGTGTTCTTCACGTATTTGGAGTGTTTGTGGGTGATTTTCTGTGTTAATTGTTGTTTTGAAATGGGTAGAGGAGGGCTCTATTTATAGGCAGTCTGGATAAGGCTAATGAAGCCGTGCGGCTAAGGACAGCAAGCTAATGCAGCCGTGCGGCATTATCCACAATGACTCAGCATTCTAGAACCATGCAAGGTGGCAAATTCTAGAACCTTTCCTCCTAATTAAGAAAAACGTGTTTCTTAATTAGGAAGGATCCCCTTCAGCCCTAAATTAATTAAAAACAGTTCCGGAATATTTCCGGAACACTAGGAAGGTCTGGGGAATTACCGGAAAACTTACCGAAATTGCCGGGAAATTTAACCGGAAGGCATGAGCCAGATTTGGGTACTTACACAACCTCGCTCTCTCGTTGTCGTTCCTCCTATAACGAGCCCGTGGTTCTAAACCGGCATCCATGATGATTATCCCGCGAAGATTCGAACAAAACTCGCAAAAGGGGGAATATTTTTTCTCTCTTTTCTCTCTTCTCTCGCTTGAAAATATGGAGAAAATGAACTGGTTTTGCGTCGTCACATTCCGTTGATTTGAACCTGGTCACCCTCTGTCAGGACTCTTCGAGCTAAAAGATTCCTTGCCACTTTGGCCCCTCAGCTTCTCACAATTTCAATTTTACCCCTTTTGGCCCCCAAAAGAGTAAAATTTCCCCAAGTTAGACCTTTATAACACCCCTCCCCGAGGTTAAATCCAAGGTAGACATTTCTGACATTCCGTCTCCAGACATTAAATTTCCCGTTAGTTCTCACTAACGTTTCGTCTCCAGACGTTAAATCTCAAACCGTCTTCGGACGTTAAATCACAATTCCGTCTCCAGACGTTAAATTTTCCGTTAGTTCTCACTAACGTTTCGTCTCCAGACGTTAAATCTCAAACCGTCTTCGGACGTTAAATCACAATTCCGTCTCCAGACGTTAAATTTTCCGTTAGTTCTCACTAACGTTTCGTCTCCAGACGTTAAATCTCAAACCGTCTTCGGACGTTAATTCACAAATTTCGTCTCCAGACGTTAAATTTCCCGTTAGTTCTCACTAACGTTTCGTCTCCAGACATTAAATCTCAAACCGTCTTCGGACGTTAAATCACAATTCCGTCTCCAGACGTTAAATTTTCCGTTAGTTCTCACTAACGTTTCGTCTCCAGACGTTAAATCTCAAGCCGTCTTCGGACGTTAAATCACAATTCTGTCTCCAGAAGTTAAATTTCCCGTTAGTTCTCACTAACATTTCGTCTCCAGATGTTAAATCTCAAACCGTCTTCTGACGTTAAATAACAATTCCGTCTCCAGACGTTAAATTTCCCATTAGTTCTCACTAACGTTTCGTCTCCAGACGTTAAATCTCAAGCCCTCTTCGGACGTTAAATCACAATTCCGTCTCCAGACGTTAAATTTCCTGTTAGTTCTCACTAACGTTTCGTCTCCAGATGTTAAATCTCAAATCGTCTTCGGACGTTAAATCACGATTCCGTCTCCAGAGGTTAAATTTCCCTTTAGTTCTCACTAACGTGTCGTCTCCAGACGTTAAATCTCAAACCGTCTTCGGCCGTTAAATCATAATTCTATCTCCAGACGTCAAAAATTCCATTGGTTTTCACCAACATTCATCGCTCCGGCCGTCAGTCGTAAGCCCGACCATCCCATTTCAGTGGCCATCAAGGTAAGCCCGCACAACAATCCCTCTTCGGCCATCTTCGTAAGTTCGAATACCTTTTCACTCCAGCAAGTGAACATTCACTTCCCCGACAATCATCGTAAGCCCGACCATACCAATTCACCGGAGGTCATGCCGGATTTTTCTTGGAAATTCTTCGAGAATACCCGTTATGCTGCCCAAATTTCCCCAGAAATCTGGATCACTCGTCCGTCTCACATCGTGTTAGGTCTTGTTTAGGTATCATTATCTATTATTAATTTCAAATACAAAGCATTTAGTGTGATTTGAATGTTGCGTCCCTAGGATTCCCCAAGGTGTAGTTTGCGTAAATAAAGGCTTCTCCTTTCCCAACCGTACTTAGGATTTAAAACACGGATTTATACTTGTAGATAAATAAATTGTTTGCGCAAATCTGTCCCTCTTTTCCTTTCCCTCTCCCATATTTCCTCAAAAGTCTTCTTCCTCCACTACCTTATAAACCCGTATCTACCCCTGCAGCTACGGTGAGTTGGATTCGCTCATCTGTTTTGGGAGCTCATTTGGTCCGGGTTGTCAAAGAAGTTCAAACAGTTTCCGAAGCTTTAGTCAGTGCAGAATCAGATATGGCCGGGAATGGTGATGTGTTTGCTGCTCAATCTGCTGGAGGTTCGGTTTCAATGGGTCAACCGAGTTTGAACGACATGTCTGCAGAAGAGTTGAGAATAACTTTGGAAGCTGCTTTGGCCAGGGAACGTGAATCTCGCCTGTTGGCTCAGAATGCCAAGGCCCGAGAGGAAGAAGCTCATAACCGCTTTGTTGAGGCCATGAGAGCCCGGGGAATCGCAGTACTTCGTCGAGAGGCCGGTTCTTATGAAGAAATCACTGAAGAGGGTAACAACGGGATTGGATAGGCTTCTCCTACCCAGCCTGCTTAGCCCAGCTACAATGCTATGACTCCTCCCATGAGCTATGCTCCGCACCCTGATCAAATGCCATCTCCGGGAATGATTGTGAATCCCCAAGGAAGATTCCTCCCTTATCCTCTCAAGTGCATAACCAAGTTTTTCAACAAGGTCTCAGCAAAAGTGGCGGCCAACCATCGAACTTCTTCAATCTGACCTCCTCTCCAGCTCCCAATGCCCCAGCCGCAGTGCTCGGCATGCATCTCGGGCTCCAAGCAAGCTACTCCCAACCCCGGTGTGTACCCGACGCTTTTAGTATGGTCAGTCTAATCTGCAATAGAATGGTCAGTATCGTCTTTCAGGGAATAAGATTTGTCAGGACAGTATTCCACGGTATCCGCAGTCTCAGCTCCAAGGCTACTTTCCTCAGCTCGCACTTTGCTCTCCTCTCACCCAACACCTGTATGGTTCCACCCCGTATTCAGCTCCTTGCATCAGTACTGGATTTCCTACCCTTGGTCAGTTTGGAGGTCAATCAGTGCAGTTCAGTCCCCAGAATCCCAGTGTTCAGTTTAATGGCTATGACATGTACGGGAACGATTCCCGGCTCGCCGCTTTGTTGGATAGCAATATTAGTATCCCCAGTACTTTTGGTCTTCCCTCGGCTGCCTTGCCCATTACATCTGCTCCAGTGTTTCCCGTGCCATCTTCAACTGTGGCTCCAGCAATTCCCCAAGTCCCGAGAATGACCCCGGAGGTGACAACTTTACTAAGGCAAATGCAACAGCAAATCGATAGATTGATTGTCGGTTCTAGTGGTCTCAAGGTGGTTGACCCAGCTCAAGTAACGCCTCTGCCCCATAAGTTCAAAATGCCAAAGATGGATTTTGATGGTACGGCCTTCCCAAAGACTCATGTGGATACTTACGTCATGACAATGGGGGCGATGGGCTGTACGCCCGAGTTTATGGCTTCGCATTTTCATTTAACTTTGAAGGGTCCAGCGCTCACTTGGTTTTTGGCTCTCAAGCAAGAATGCCGCTCCACCTAGAGCTAGATAACCGAGACTTTCTTGGAGAAGTATAGAGGCAATTTAGAGTGGCGTACCACCCGAGATGACTTAGTGGGGACCATTCAAAAAAATGACGAGTCGATCACAGAATTCTATAAGCGGTGAAATGCCAAACTTAACGAGCTATCGGAGCCAATCCCCCTTCAAGATCAGAAAGATATTTTCTTGTCATGCGTGAAACCGGTGCTAAGGGAAGCCATCGGAAAGGGTTGGTACCCAGATCTCAGGGAAATGGTCGGAATGGGCGCTCGCAGTGAGAACAGGCTTTTTAATCAAACTCCGGGTGTGAATTCTAGCGGTAGTAGCGGAAGTGGAGGATTCAGGTATCGGACAACTAACCAGTCTCAGCCATGGCACCGAAAGGAAGAGAAGTAGTTAAAGACAACATCGTCAATAATTTGTAAGGAGGAGGTAATAATGGGCCTAATAATGGGGGATTCTAGCCAAGGAAAGAACGGCGAAAGTTTGACAACTTGGGTATGACTACGGAAGAAGTTTACAATGGAAACTCGCTCGGAGACCGGAATGATCAGTCATTTGGACAACTACGGTCACACTTTAATCCCAATCCCAATCTTGACACAAGCAAATATTATCGGTTCCATCGGTATCACCGGGAGCACACCACCAATAGTTGCTTCACCCTCAAGAGAGATTATCCAAGGCCTTGTGGATGAAAAGAAGATTGAAAAGTCCCCTCGTCCTAACGTCGTCAACAACCCTTCGCTTTGCCAAGAACAACGTGAATCTCATCGACTTTGGTCAAGATTACTTCAAATGTAATAGAGTTTGGAGAGTCTGTAAATGGAAATGTTAGTGGTGATTGTAATGAGGTTATGAGTCGATGTAATTCCCGGTTCCAATGAAATGAAAGACAACTTTTGCTATGTCTTGTATCTTGATGTTTTGTATAATTTGAATAATCCTGTTGAGTACGATGATTATGAAGAGCGTTTGGTTGTCAACGCTATATCCTCTATGGTTCCTAGAGAGTCCCCAATCTCTTTGGAGAAACTCAGGATAGCAGCTACGTTGGAGGCGCCATTGTCCGTGAATGAGATAAGACAAGCAGCGTGGCCATACAGCACCCGCTCCGCTCCCCTTCCACTAGCTGAACTCAAGGAGGCTAGCAAAAATTTTGTGGTTGAAGATCATGAAGAGGTTAATTTGTTGACACGATCAGGAAGAATGTTGGGAATGGATAGCGCTAATCCATCCGGGAAAGGCAAAGGAGTGGCGGTTTCGAATCCCCAGGTCTCTCAGGATCCCTACAGATCGGCGGGAAATGAAGAAATACAAGAGGACCCAATCTTAACGCAGTTGAAGAGAACCCATGCTGATATCTCTTTATGGTACCTGCTCACATCCTCCTACCCCCACAAGCTAAAATTGGAAGAGGCTCTGCATCCCGAAAACCAAGGTGTCTGCAACGCCACCTGCATGAAGCCTCACCAACAAATCGGAACGGCCCAAGGTATGGAAACATTATTACTAGGACCTTGATCTGGCTATTTACAGTGCGAAGCATAACGAGTCTCTACACATCACTGTGCCACTGGAGGGGCGTCGAATTCCCCATGTGTTAGTAGACAATGGGTCAGCCATGAACGTGCTTCCTGCCAAGATGATGAGCATGTTAGACATTGACACACAGAACCTTAAACCATCCAACCAAACCATAAAAGCCTACGATTCGACATCCAGGGCAGTGTTGGGGATAGTCTCTTTGAATCTGTTATTTGGGAGTAAGGAGATGGCAGTAGAGTTCCAAGTCATCGACATTCTGCCACGTTCTCGCCGCTATTGGGTAGGTAGAGCCATTTTGTGGATTCATGAAATCGGAGCGATAGCATCCACCCTCCACCCGGTTTGAAGTTTGTGCAAGATGGAGTTCTGACGACCATTTATGGGGGTAGCGTCACTCTTGGGGAGACCAGTACCAATACCATGCCAGTGATGGAAATCAAACTTGACCAGGAGAACCTGATGCTCAGTGGATTCACGATCGAAAAGCCTAAAGGGCAGGTCTGCACTATAGATTTGACAAATTCCTCGGACAAGATTCCCCCTGTGTTGAAAATTATGAGAGGCATGAGCTACATTCCTGGTCTGGGGCTAGGAAAACGACAACAAGGACCATGTAAGCTTGAGATGCCAGAACCCAAGAGAAACAGGCGAGGCCTAGGATATGTGGTGACAGGAGAAGACAAAGCGTATGATAAGGCCGAAGCTCTCAAAGAAAGTATGACCCTAGCTGCCGACTGTAAATGTGTGCCCAAATTCTATTTTTTGTTTTTTAGTTTGGATTCACGCGAGTTTGAAAACATCCGATTTAATTTGAAAAACGGATTCGCCACGCCATTTTGATTTCCTCAAAACTTTGAAAAAAAGGTTTTTAGGGTTCGGAGGTTAAGTGCCCAAAGTCTATCTAGATTCCATTTTTCGTGCTTGCTTGTGTGCTTTCTTGTGTGCATGTGTTGAAAAGAGGGGGGGAATGTTCCAAGTTGTCTTCCGGACGTACAAACCATTTAGTTGGTTGTCGCTCGGGATTCCTTGAATTTTATGTGTTCGGGACTTTGATCCTGTCCTCATCTTGGACTTGTGATCATCGCTATTTGACCTTGGGTCTTGCGCGCTCGAGAGAAGGACTCTCTTTTATAGTCCAAAATGAGGTTCTTTAGAAAAGGAGTGTCCTTAGCCCATCAATCCTACACCTTGAGACGATTGAGCTTATATTGGAGCTATCATGCTCGTCTAAAGTGATAATCGGAGATATAGGTTCAAGGTTTATCCCTTTCTAAAGAGATTGTGGCACTTTTAATGGAAGAAACGATGTAAAGATAGGACCTTTACACCGGTCCGTTCCAAAGGATACCAATGGGGACTAGGGGAATGCATGTTTTATGATAAAAATGACATTTTGAATGAAAATATGTCATTTTTGGGTGTAAAGGATGCTCTTTAATTGCAAAGGATGCTTCTTATGTAAAGAAAGGATTTTTAATGCAAAGGATGCATTTTTATGTGGAAAAATAGTGTTTTATATGCAAAGGATGCAACTTTATGTGGAAAATTAGCATTTTATATGTAAAGGATGCATAAAGAAAGTTATTTTGAAAGCAAAGGATGCTATTTTGATTGTAAAGAGATGATTTTTAGTGCAAAGGATGCATCTTTATACATGAAAATGGGTTTTAGGTGCAAAGGATGCACCTTTTAATGTAAAAGAGGTTTTTGAAAGTGCGAAGGATGCTACTTTATGCATAAAAGATGTCATTTTTATATGAAAAGATATTCTTTCGACATAAATGATACTACTTTTTATGCAAATATCCTTAGTTTAAATGCAGATTGATATCATATTATAGCATGGTAAGAGTTAAAATCGTATTACAAATCGAATGTGATGAAGGTTCTCGCAAAATGGCCAATGTTGTCGCGTGGACATAAGCTTGTTCGGGCAAGGTATGTCTGCGTGGACATACTTAGCCACTATGGCAGAGACCTTAATAACTGGATTTACAGAGGGATCAAGGTACGTTCAATATAGCCAAGCTACTTTACAAATGAGTCTCAGAGAGCAAGTATTTCAATAGTGAACACTTCAAGAGGGTGTGGATATTGAGGGATCCACACTCATCTCGGCATGTTCTATGCAAAAACTATGCAAAAATGGTTAGATTACATTTAATGATATGTGAAAAACAATGGATGGATCTATGAGATCTCGAGACCGAAACATGCAATTTTTAATCAAGATGCATTATTATCAACACATTTAGCAAGTAAGATCTCATGTACAAAGGAGATAGAGAGAGGAAAAGGGTACAAAATCGTTACCCTTGAAGACCACGTACCACTTCCTAGTATCAAGTTAGGATATAGGAGCCTTTAAACAAAGAACCTCCTGGACCGATATCAAGCCTTGGTTCAATGAGAATCCATCAAGGTTCTCACGACGAGTATAGGAAGCGGTGGTTGGGCTTCGATTGAATGCTAAGTGATTTGGGGGATTAATGTGGTTTTGGGTGTATATGGGAAGACAGTAGTAGGCTCCCCGGGCGTATTCTTGATATATTGGCACCGAGAGATGAGAGAGGCTCCTTCAAATGAGAGGTGCAGCCCTCTCATTTATAGGCTGCATGGCAAGGTGGTTTAGTATGTCGATCTACGACATAACAAGCCATAACCGCTTTCCTTCTAGAAACATGCAAGGTGGCAGCAGCTTCTTAGGGAACTTACCATGGCATGGTATGTCGCACGACATAAGTAGCCTCATCCAGCTTTCCTCTCTAGGAAACACGCAAGGTGGCAGTCTTTCTAGAAGTCTTCATTAAGCATGTTATGTCGCACGACAGGTAACAAGCCTTATCTATTTACCTCTCTCTTTGAAGCTCTGCAAGTGTGCGCGCTTTCTAGAAGGGGTATTTACAAAGCCAAAAGGAAAACGTGGATTTTTAATTCCAAGTACCTTCACCCCTGGAAGGTTTGGAACATTTCCCCGAATTGCTCCCGAACTTTTAGGATCTCCGAGAAATTGCCGAAAACTTAACCTAAGGCATGAGCCGATTTGGGTACTTACGTAAGCCCTCGGCAAAGTCACTTGCAGTGGCGAGTGGGGTTGTCGATAGAAAAGGATCCAATCCGGCGAATGCCGAGGGCGGATTGGGTGACAAAAGTGGTCGAGTGGCCGGACCTTTATGAAAGGCTACCTACGTATCCTGAGGAATCAAGCCGCATCGTAGTTCGGAATCCACCGGGGAAAGGGGTGTCATATGTAACGAATTGGCTGAACCTAAAGTAGGCTACCTACGTATCCTGCAGGAATCAAGCCAGTCGTAGTTCGAACTTTTATCGAGTCGAAATGTTATCCCTTCATCTCGGGAATAATCTGAGATCGAAAGAGAGCGAAATGTTATTCCTTTATTTTGGAATAACGGAGATCGCGAGAGAGCGAAATGTTATTCCTTCATCTTGGAATAACGGAGATCGCGAGAGAGCGAAATGTTATTCCTTCATCCTGGAATAACGGAGATCGCGAGAGAGGCCGAAATGTTATTCCTTCATCCCGGAATAACGGGAGATCGAAAGAGAGAGCGAAATGTTATTCCTTTATTTTGGAATAATCTGAGATCGCGAGAGAGCGAAATGTTATGCCTTCATCTTGGAATAATGGAGATCGCGAGAGAGCGAAATGTTATTCCTTCATCTTGGAAAAACGGAGATCGCGAGAGAGCGAAATGTTATTCCTTCATCCTGGAATAACGGAGATCGCGAGAGAGGTCGAAATGTTATTTCTTCATCCTGGAATAACGGAGATCGAAAAAGAGCGAAATGTTATTCCTTCATCTTGGAATAACTGGGAGATCGGCAAGAGAGGTCGAAATGTTATTCCTTCATCTTGGAATAATCTGGAGATCGAAAAAGAGGTCGAAATGTTATTCCTTCATCCCGGAATAACAAAGATCGAAAAGAGCGAAATGTTATTCCTTCATCTTGGAATAACGGAGATCGCAAGAGAGGTCGAAATGTTATTCCTTCATCTTGGAATAACGGAGATCGAAAAAGAGCGAAATGTTATTCCTTCATTCGGAATAACGCAGATCGCGAGAAAGGATGGATTTTGCAAAGAAGTAGGAAGGACTCAATAATTTTTTGTAAAGAAAGTGGGACGTACCCGATAATTTTTTGTAAAGAAAGTGGGACGTACCCGATAATTTTTTGTAAAGAAACGGGAAGGACCCGATAATTTTTGTAAAGCAACGGACGCACCCGATGTACCTTGCCGCGCTTGACGCCGAAGGTGCACTTCCTGTGGTTCAATCTCATGGAGTGCTTTCGAGTCCGTTGAAGAACTTTCTCGCATCTCGCCATGTGCCGTACGCCCGATCCTTCCGGAGTGGATGATCATGTCGTCGACATATAATTCGATTTCTTTGTGAATCATGTCATGGAAGAGGGCCGGGCGTGCAGCCCTCGCCGGTAAGTAGCCCCAACGTTCTTCGCACCGAACGGCATGACCGTGTAGCGCATGTCCCCCACTGAGCCGCGAAGGCGCCTTGGCTTGATCCTCCTCGAACATTTTTATCTGGTTGTATCCAGCGAACCCATCCACGAAGGATTTTACTTCAAAATTTGCCGTGGTGTCGACAAGCATATCGATGTTAGGCAGCGGGAAATCATCTTTAGGGCTGGCCTTGTTGAGATCCCGGAAATCCACACAGCATCTGACCTTTTCATTAGCCTTAGTGACCGTCACGATGTTGGAGAGCCAAGTCGGGTACTCAATCACTCTGATGAAACCAACTCGGAGCATTTTCGATCTCTTCTTTAACTTGCAAGGACCACTCCGGCTTGATCTTGCGCAGCCTTCGTTTCGATAGGCTTGGATTCGGGATCCGTGGGGAATTCCTCGTGCTCCACGATCGAGGGATCGAGTCTCGGCATGTCCCGGTACGACTGTGCGAACATCGTCAACATACTCCCCTGAGGAGGTCTATCGTGGCTTCTTTTCCGCATCGGCGAAGAAACCGCCCCACCAGTGTCTCTTTAGGCTCTCGCACCGACCCCAGTGTTCTCTTTGGTCATAACCTCTTTGGCGCCTTGGGCCCTGCTGTCCTCTTGGTCAACTACATGCTCGAGAACTTCTCTAATGTATTTGTTTGTTTAATGTGTCTCGCTTTCTTTATCAATTGAGTTATTAACGTCTTTTAAGTTGTTTGTTAACTTATCGCTGTTAAAGTGGCAATGAGAGGATACTCCGAAAGGTCGACTTTTCATTGAACAAGAACGGAAATACATGGTTGGCTACATTATCATAGTCTTCCTATTGCGTAAGGCCGTTGGACGACTCAGGACCGGACTCTTACAAGGACCGACTGCAGGGTTTGAGACCGGCTTTAGGGAGATGTGGGTGCGGGCCCACTTGTCTTCCATTTCGCCCGGCTTGCCCTTGGTCCGGTGAAAGTTACCCAATTCTTTAGCGGCATTGCTGGATGCTTGATGAGGGTGCGGGGATCGAGAGGCTTGGCTTCGCCGTCCCAATCACGGCGATCATGTCAAGCTGAGCCTGTGTCAATCAGTGCTCTAAGCACCTCCACGACTTCTTCAAAAGACTCGTAGAGCCGGTCCACCGAGAGCGTCTTCTATGAATTCCCGGTTCCTTCTCGCTTTGGAGTTACTATCTCGAATGTGGCCTCGGCGGCCGATCCGAATACTGCTTCCCATGGAGAGTACCTTGAGCCGCTCCTCCAAGTCTCGGGATTCCCTTGAATGTGTACTCGTGGCCGACTGGTGGCGGCTTGGTCCAGTAGAGTCGTGATGTCGAGGAACACTCCCTTATCGGATTGGCCTCGAGCCCTCTCGAAATGCTTGAGGTCCCGTGCTAGCTTTTCCATCCTTTCTCAGTAGTCTCGTGCCGACTATCCTCAAGCTTCTTTCTCATCTTCATCGCTTCCACCGTCGGTCCCCGCCCGCCCGTCGGTCGCCCCCGGTCCCCTCGCCGTTGGTTCCTCGTCGGTCCCCTCGCCCGCCGCTGGTTCCCTTGATGAAGTAATGAGCGAGGTTGAAACCGTAAGGCCTGAGGTTGGGTGTGCCGTCGAGGTTCCCCTTTGCGGGCCGCCGCCTGTGCGACGTGACGAGCCTTTTGTTCTCCCCGATGTCACCGCCACAAGTTGGCACGGGCAGCGTAACAAGCCCCCGGACCGTGGTGTGGTCCTCGACTTCGATGACTTGGTGTCGGCCTTCAGTAACCTTTTGCCGAGCTCCTAGTCCCGGGATGAAGTTCATGAGTTTCATCATCTTCATGGCAGAGGAATCTTGTCGTGAGACAGTGGAAGGTCCACGTTGCATATTTGGATCTTGGAGGTCTCCGTGAGTGAATCCAGCTAATGCCATGTCATCATTATGCTTGATTTCTAACACCGGAATGTTGTTGGTGCCGGGTCCCCTGGGTGGTGACGCCGTCGCCGTAGACCGTGGTTAGCTCTGCCTCGCATGAACTTGAGGCATCGGGTGAAGGGTGGATGCCACGCCATTGATTCGATGCAGCCAGTGACGCCCGAGGATGGCTGCGAAGGTGATTGGGAATGTCCAACACTTCGGGAATTCGGTGGGGATCATCCGCTTGCCGAACCAAATATTAAGAGTAGCAACCCCGAGAACCGTACGGGAAGTAGAGTCATAGGCCTCGACACGTGGATCGAAGGCTTCAGATCTACGGGCTTGATGTCAAGCAGTGTCCATCATCTTGGCGGGCAAGACATTCATTCCGGAACCTCCGTCTACCAACACGCGGGAAGGCGACGCCGTCCACTGGATCGTGATGTAGAGCGGCTCATTGGATCGCCCCAAATTTTGGAAGGTCCAAATCGCGAAGGTGATAATGTTGCCATAGTGGATGTTGCCAATCATCTGAATGACTTCTTCAGGGGTTGCGTCCACGGGGACCATGGTACGGTCCAGGCTTTCCTCTAGCGTGAGCTTGTGTGGATAAGAGGATGTAAGCCGGGTCCAAAGGGAAATGTTTGCCTGGGTCCGTTTGAGCCGAGTGAGGATCGGGTCCTCTTTCACTAACTTGTGTCTTCGGGCCGATCCGTTGGTAGCCTGCCCGCAGCTTTTAGTGGCCTTAGGTGGTAATGCATGGATTTGACCCGATCGGTTAGAACGCCGACATCGTTTGGTTCCTTCGAACAGCCGCCCGAAGTTGATCCATAGTTAGAGTGAGGATTCCTCAGTAGATAGTGGCCATTTGTCTTCCCTCAACTCATTGGACCGTAGACGTGTTCCCGGAGCTTCTGGGCAGCTTTGACGGATTCTCGTCCCAGATACTGCACGGGGTGCCTCTGCGGGAGGTAGTTTACGGATTGCCGCAACTGCTCGAACGTCGCGTGCACAACTGGTTGGCCGCGAACCGAACCGTGCGGCGCTGACCCTCCGGGAGTTTGGAGAGTTCCCGGCTCAAGCGAACAGCCTCCTTGATCTCTTCACGGTATACCGCGATCCTTTCCTCTTCTTGCCGAGCATACTCGTGGCATTCTCGGAGTTTGGGTCCGCGATACTCGTGGTTTGCTAATTTTCCTCCGCTCTTGGCCCATCAACCTTCTTGCAGCGTGAGCTCGCGTCGAGAGTTAGTGCTCGCGTTTCTTCCCACGTGAGAATGGCCAAGTTGCTTCTTTGAATCGCGTGTGCTAGCCTAGGTAAACCTCCATCGGGAGAGTTTTCCCTTCTTCTTTATCTCGAGGAGTGGCGTATGTCGGAAGGTGAGTACACGGGGCTTCCCCGAACATCCGCCCCATGTAACCGGGCTGTCTGTCCCTGGGGCTTGATCGTTTCGTAAACGCATGCCGCAGCCTCGTGGAATTTCCCTGAGTAGTTGCTCGAGACAAATTTCCATCTTCCTCTTATTTTTTAATTGACCTTCCTCCCTGAGTTGGCCTTTAAGTTTGAGTGCGGAAATGATCTGTTTCCATCCTCCCAGACCCTCGGGATTCCGGGCTTGTTGACTTACGCCCGGCTTGGAAGAGAATGGTTTCATCGTCTTCGTCGCCGCTTTCACAGCAGAAATTGCTTTCCTCGGGGAGGTAAGCGCCGAGATCCGCCCGCCGTGCCGTTCCATCTCCTAGGTCATCGGGACCGCCGACCACCTCGTCGGGCGCAGGGGGCTGGATGAGAACAGACGGTAGTCGATGAAGTTGCCGTGAGCAAAACCCCGAGGTCGAATTGGTCTAGAGTGGCCTCTAGCTTTGTCCGAAGCCGCGCTTGTGACACTTTAAGGGCTCGGTCCCCTGTCGGTCTTTTGAGCTTGGTTTTCGTCCCGTAGACGATTTTCGAGCGGCTAGTTCCATGAGGGCCTTCCTCGCGAGAGCTAAACAGCTTTCCGTAGGTATGCACCGTCCGGCTAGTGTCAAGAACCGTGATCACATCCAAATCTCCGAATGGCGGAAACACTTGGATGATGTTGACGAAGGAAGCCTGACCGACATTCCATGCGACCTTCCTTGATCACTACCAAGAAGTTCTCCCATACCGCTTGATTGAACACACGGAGTGCCGAACCCGCAATGCTGGACAGGGCCTTCGTGATCTCGCTCGATCGCCAAGTCTATCGTGAGCTAGTAGTCTCGTCCGGCGGGATGCCCGAATCCATGACCGTGACGATCGGGAGCAGAATCAAACCGGGAGCATGCTGATGCCGAGGTGGTCATTTCCCGCGTTGGAAGCCGACTCGTCTTGCGGGGAAGACCTTGCGTGATGTTTTCGGGGTGGCCGCCGGAAGCGTTCCCAAGGTTGGATCTCGATTTGTGCAGACTCGGGAGAGGAGCTTTGTCTCCTTCGTAGCTGCCCTCGGCCTCGACGGCGCCAGGGCTTTTTAAGCCGCTGACCGCCAAGACGGGCCGCCTGCCACCGGGCCGGTACTGAAGTGATGATGAGCTCGAGCCTGCTAGTCGTGGCCTCATTTACCATGAGCAGCAAATGCCGAGGGTAACTCTCAAGGCGTTGCGTAATCCGACGATAAGGACCGGATCTCGGTATCATCAGATATCTAGAATAGATGATGTCGACGAAGTCGTCGTCGCCACTGATCGTAGGGATTCTTCGTCGTGTCAACCAAGAATCTTCCAATTGCCTGGATAGCCGCCCGTACATCGGACGCTGAGCTTGACAATTTCCATAGTGTCGGAGCCTTGGTCATAGGTGACCCGATCGAACGGGTGCCGCCCTCGAAACCGAGCATGCGAATGCAGAGGTCTGCTCGCGGCCCGCCGCAGATCCTCGACTCCGAGAGTCCCGACTCGCCGTCGTTCCGATGGCTCAACCCAAACGTAGGGACGTATTGCTTCCGGGTGCGTGGCAGGAGCCGCTAGGAAAACATCATGCCCTTCACCGGAGAAGAGGGTGCAGCAGTAGTTCCTCGCGAAGGACATCCCATACGACTTCCATGCATTCATCACGAGTGTGACAAAGGCTCGTGACCTTTATCACGAAAATCTCTTCACCGGGGCCGTGAGAGTTGGTTTGAATAATGTCGACAAATCTCCGATTGGAGACAGGGGTTTACGTGCCCGCATCACGGCGATGCTCGTGGTTTCTTTCCACCCGCTCCAAATGTTGGAAACGACAATAACTTGATGTATCTGGATCGCTTCTGTGGTTCGCGCTGTGTGAATGTGTGCCCCAAATTTCGTTGTATTTGGAAATTCACGCGAGTTTGAAGACATCCGGTTTAATTTGAAAAAACGGAGTCGCCACACCATTTTGATTACCTCAAAACTTTGAAAAAAAGGTTTTATGGGTTCGGAGGTTAAGTTACCCTCGGGAAGAACGGATCGTCGTTCACCCAAGGTGCCTCACGAGCAAGTCTCCCAAGATTTCATTAATCGTGCTTGCTTGCGTGCTTTCTTGTGTGCATGTGTTTGAAAATAGGGGGAGGGAATGTCCCAAGTCGTCTTCCTGACGTACAAACCATTTATTGGTTGTCGCTCGGGATTCCTTGGAATTTTATGTATTCGGGATTATGATCTCGTCCTCATCTTGGACTTGTGATCATCGCATTTTTAACCTCGGGACTTGCGTGATCGAGAGAATGACTCTTTTATAGTCACAAAATGAGGTTCTTTAGGAAGGAATGTTCTTAGCCCATCAATCCTACACTTTAAGACGGTCGAGCTCATATAGATGCTTCATACTCATCTTAAGTGATAATCGGAGATATAGGGTTCAAGGTTGTCCCTTTCTAAAGAAATTATGAAACCTTTTATGGAAGGAACGATGTAAAGATAGGATCTTTTACACCGGTCCGTTCCAAGGTTGCTAATGGGGACATGGGGAAATGCATGTAAAAATGACATTTTTAGTGAAAAGATGACATTTTTGGGTTGCAAAGGATGCATTTGATTTAAAGAAATGATCTTTATTTGCAAAGGATGCATAAAGACATGATTTTTATGCAAAGGATGCATTTTTATGAAGAAATTGGGATTTAAATATGCAAAGGATGCATAAAGATTGCATTTTGAAAAGCATAGGATGCTAATTTAGGATAAAGATATGATCTTTAATGCAAAGGATGCTTGAAAAAGGATTTCATATGCAAAGGATGCATTTTATCATAAAGATTGGATTTTTATATGCAAATGATGCATGAAGGTGGTATTTTTATGTAAAAATGGGGTTTTTAGGTGCAAAGGATGCACCTTTGATTCAAAAGATTACATCTTTAATGGCAAGGGATGCCTAATGCATGCAAAGGGGGAAAGGGGGTATAAAGATATGATCTTTAATCTACCAAGTCCCAAACAAGATAATAGCAATATATGAAATGCAATGAGCAATTAGAATCACATAGAGCAATTAGGATGCAAGTTTAGGGCGTGAGAGGTTACCAATGGCTTCCTCTTCTTCTTTGGATGGAGCTAGGTGGAAAGGTTGATCTTGGGATCTTCAAGGAGGAGGGAGGTGGCTTCTTGGCCTTCTTCTTCACCTTCGACTTCCAGCAGCTCTTGGGAGTGTATTTCACGTATTATGTGTGATTGATGATTTTGTTCTTGTTGTTAAAATGGGCAGAGGAGGGCTCTATTTATAGGCGCCCGGATAAGGCCAATGAAGCCGTGCGGCCAGAGACTCGGCTAATGCAAATGTGCGGCATTATCCTCATGACTCAAAGATGTTTCTAGAATCATGCAAGGTGGCAAATTCTAGAACATTTCCTAATTAAGAAAACGTGTTTCTTAATTAGGAAGCTTCCCTTCAGCCCTTATTTGTTTTGGAACAGCTTCCGAATATTTCCGAACACTAGGAAGGTCCGGGAATTACCGGAAACTTACCGAAATTGTCGGGAAATTTAACCTAAGGCATGAGCCGATTTGGGTACTTACAGTAAGCCCCTCGGCAACGTCACTTGCAAGGCGAGTGGGGTTGTCGATAGAAAAGGATCCGATCTCGGCGAATGCCGAGACGGATTGAGAGACCGAGGCGGTCGAGCGGCCGAACCCTCCGGAAGGCTACCTACGTATCCCGAGTGGGAATCAAGCCAGCCGTAGTTCGGAATAGATCCGCCGAGGAATGGAGAAGAGAAACCGGTCTCTTGCTGGGAAGTAGAAGAGAAAATGACCTAAGAGGTCAAGCAATTGATCCTACCGGGGATATGCTAGAAGTGACCGATGTGGTCGATATCTAGACCTCTATGAGGGGTTACTTCATCACCGATGAGTGATTTAAGAAACAAAGGGTGACCAAAGTGGTCGGATGGCTGGACCTTTTATGAAAGGCTACCTACGTATCCCTGAGGAATCAAGCCTTGATCGTAGTTCAAGCATCACTAGATAGGTTAGGAACGATGTCTAGGATCCTCAAGGTTTTGACAATTAATGGAGGTCACACCACCGGAGGTTGTCACCTCGAAATTAATGGAGGTTGTCACCTGAATGACAATTAATGGAGGTTGTCACCTGAAGAAACTAGAGCTTACGTCACTATCGAGGAGATAGAGGTAGCTAAAGTTTGGAAAACTTAGCATACTTCACTATTCGTGATAGTGGTAGCTTAAGTCAGAAGAACTTGAGCATACGTCACAATCTGGGATAGAGGTAGCTTAAGTTTAGATAACTTGAGCATACTTCACTATTCATGATAGAGGTAGCTAAAGTTTAGAGAACTTAGCATACTTCACTATTCGTGATAGAGGTAGCTTAAGTTTAGAAGAACTCGAGCATACTTCACTATTCGTGATAGAGGTAGCTTAAGTTTAGAGAACTTAGCATACTTCACTATTCGTGATAGAGGTAGCTTAAGTTTAGAGAACTTAGCATACTTCACTATTCTAGATAGAGGTAGCTAAAGATCGGATTTCGACACTGAGGTTGTCACCTAGCGTTATCCCGTTATAACGGAATTAATCTGAGGCGACTGGGAAAAAAGCTTAATTGCTTAGGAGATAAGGGATATCTTCTGAAAAGGGTGTTATCTTAGTTAAAGGATAACGGGAATTGTAGGCCCAAGTGGAAAGTCCAGGGGCAAAATTGTAATTTCTGCTCAGAGCGAATGAAGCCACCCGGCATGAGATGGGGGAAAAAGAAGCCGTACGGCTAGAAGTCTGTTTTTTCCAGATTATTTAAAATAGATTTGAACAGGCAATTGGGCATTACTGCCGCCCATTCCAGCCGAGGGAGAGAGAAAGAAGGGAGGAGGAGAATTCAAAATTCTTTCAATTCTCTTGCTTCCTTTGATCAAGAATGGATTCGGAGGGCAATCCTATGCCGAGACAAGCTAGAAGAAACATCTCCGCGGCCGCTCAAAGGAGGAGGAAGGAACTCGTTCGAACGAAGAGAAAGTATGACTTTCTTACGCCTCCATCGGAGCTCTATCCGGGGAGAAGAGAGCACAAATTGACGAACCCGCGATCGATTGGGGTAAGCATTCTTATTTGGCTCGATTCCGTCGATTTTGATTGAGTATTGATTGATTCTAGGGCTTGACCCGAATTTTAAGAATTTTCTAGGATTTTCCTAGGATTTTTGAATGATTTTGAAACATTGATGATTTAACCTATGAGGCTAAGAACATGCATGTGCAATTTATTTGACAAAAATAATGGGAATGACCCACTTTTTTCTCGAAAATAAAGTAAGGATGATAATTGTTTAAAATGAGACGGAGTTCTTGCATGTGCTAGAACTAGGTCAAAATTTTGATTATCAATGAGAAAAACAGGATTTTGGAAGATGAAAAGGATTCATGCATGCCACTTTGTTGAAAAATAATGCTTATGTGCAAAGAATTTTGAAAATTGTGATTTTGTGCTTTAGGAAAGCAATGGGGCTTGACATGACGTGTTTCAAGTGATGAAAGACGCCTTTTTTTATGCAAAGGATGCTAGAAAAACTTTATGAATGCTTTTCTTTTGAAAACATGTGCATTTTTTGCATGCTTTTTGAAAATGATAAAGGACTGACACATTTCTTTGTTGTGCTTGTCTACAGGAGAACAAATCCAGGGGACCTTCTGAGATCGCAGTCAGGCTTTGGCAGAGGATGCCAGATTTCGAGAAGAACGGGGCGAACCCTGGGCAACGGTGCGGGCTACCTACGCCTAGATTCATTCATTGAGGCTATCGGTGGGGATCCATATCACGTCTAAGAGCAAGGGCTTGGTCCAGCCCTATCTCGAGTTTTGGTGGGACACCACTCATAGCTTCCATCCGAGCCGGGGAGAGTTGACGGTGACTCCCGCCGATTTCACAGCCTATCACCGGCCTACGCTCACCGGGAGGCCCGTGACTTGGAGGGACCATATCACACTCGAGGAGTTCCGAGCTTTGGTCGGGTTTGAGTTGATTCCCAAGGGGCTAGGGATGGAGACGCGGAACGCCGAGGTGGCGCCCGTAACCGCATACGGACTTTGCCGTTAGTGAGGTGACCGCCCACCGCCTTGCTAGAGCCTTTGTGTGGTTGATGCCGTTGGCCACCATCTTTGCAAATTCTCGGGACTCGGCCATGACTAGCCTCCTCGACTCTCTCGGGAGGATGTAGATGGGATAGGGACGGTCTCGGGGAGAGGCCGGATTGGTGAGCTCTATTTCTCTCTCGGACATGTACAAATGAACAAGGCCGCATCCATGGACTGCCATTTGCCCTTGAGGTAGTCCCTCTTTCTTTCTCTTTTCTCTTCCTGTCTTGAGACTTTTATGAGAGAGAAATGACCTTTTTAATGTTTTGAACATGCAGTCCGGTTCGTGAGGTGATCGGGTTCTTTCCTTGGAACCAACAGAGCGATATCACCATCTTCCCCGCTATGGTTCGCCGGAGGGGAGATGCGAGGGATAAGTTCACGGGAAGACCCTGATCACTTTTGATTATAAGATGGTGAGGCCGGTCATCAACAGGGATGGGCACGATGGAGTGGACTTCTACCCTTGGGGGTGTATCCAGAGATTTTGCTAGGAGAGGCCATTGAGGCGACGAGGCAGGAGGAGATGGCCGACTGTGGCCGACATGTGATGTCATTTATCCGGGGACCGATTTTCTAGGCAAAGATGGCCATGTCCCTCCCTCGACGCCATTACTCCCCATGATCCTCCAAAGACGGATGCTGCAGCCTGTGGATTGGCGTGATGAGATCGCTAGATATCGTGCAGTGCGTGGCCGCCGAGGAGTACTTTGACATGGATACCCCTACGCCGTGTTTCATGGAGCAACGCCGAGGACGCCACGTAAGCCGATGAAGCCGGCGGTCACTCGTGGATATGGGGAGGCCGAGCCTTCTCGACCCGCCGATCCCTCCCGCGCACATTTCATACGTGGTCCACGGAGTTCCAAGGAGGATGAGGATTCCCGTCCCCTCGACACTAGGGAGCCCCAAGATACCCCGCCGCCCGACAAAGACTGTAAGTATACTTTTTAGGGTCTTTCCCTTTTTCGCATTTCTTTGCTTTTTGCAAATTCCGAGATTTTCTCGAGATTTTTCTGAGATTTTTCTTTTTTTCTCGTGTTCCACTCTCGCACTTATGACAGATCGGTCAAAGTGCAACGTGGGCCGGAAAGACATGTGCCGGTCCCTTCGAGGAAGCCGGCTCGCACTTCAAAGGCGCGCGGACGCACAGAGCCCGGGCGCAAGAGAAGGCATGTCTGGGGCACAACGCCTACCTCATCGGCCTGAGTACTCTTCCGGCCATGCCTCGGGACGGGGACCCAATGCCGACATTCGGGAGCACTGGGCTGAGTACGGGCACGATAATGACCATCTGTCTGATGTGAGTGACCCGGAGGACTTGATGAGGGAGGCTAGCGTCTACGAGCTGAGCAATGATGAAGAAGAAGAAGAATCGGAGGCCTAGGAGGTCTCTAGAGTGGATTACGAACAAAAACAAACAATGAACACATTTTTACGCATATTTTGTTTATTTTTTGCTTTATTTGGGCGCCGATGGGGCGAAGACATTGTATTACTATTTTATTTGCTTTTCTATTTATGCTTTTATTAATTTGCATATTACTTGAGCCTCGGGGTAGTTTTTTGCTTGGAATTGGGGCTAAAACGGGGCCAAAATGATTTATAATGATATATAAATGCTTGGGTGACCTTTGAACATGTTTTTGTACAGGTGTTGGTTGAGAAAGTGGGGTGAAAACTCCCTTGGGCAGCAACTTTGGTTGCTGCAGATTTTTTTCTGCAGATGGCAAATGAAGCCGTGCGGTTTGGTCTCTGGGGCAAATGAAGCCGTGCGGCTCAGCCTGTCTCGAACCGGTTATTTTCTAAATAAAAGCAAGGCTTGGCCATTTCATTTCATTTTCACTCTAGACTTGTCCCAATTGTTCCCAGAGCACATATTGGACTTAAAGACACCATCTTTGGTCATTTTGCGATGGAGAAGCCCGTCAGATTGCAAAGGGGAAGCGAGACCGTTTTCTCGTCCGATCTTCAATCTTGGGTGAAGCACAACTTCCAATTTCACAAGGGGCTGCTTGATTCTTCCTTCAAGATCAAGTCTTTATGGCATTTGAGGGATCTCCCGCCCGATTGGGACCTTGAGAGCAAAGAAGAAGGTTTTGGGACGTCCGGAGACACGTTATCGCTTTTCTTACAACGAGATTGTCCCAACGCATGAAGACTTCCGAGCCTTGATTGGGGGTCCGGAAATTGAGGCTATATCTATTCCGCTGATCGGAGACGTGCCGGTGGCGGCAAAGCTTGCATCTTTTCGCAGATTTCTGGGAGAGGCCGAGGATGATGATAGCCCTGACAGGATTGACCTTTCGATATCCCGGCAAGTTTGGGTCTCCGGCTATGGCTGCGACCACGGTAGCTATGGATGCCTTTATTCTCTCGCATATTTTCCGCTCTATTCACCGCCGAGTCCGTGGGATCTCACATGGTGGTCTCTTGGACATGGTCGAGACTACAGTGGCTGGGAAGGACATTGTCCCACCGGTTTTGGGAGAGACATTGCATGGCATTGACAGATGGCTAGGGAGACCATTTCATGAGGTCTCGGGAGTCCACTCAGGCCGACTTTGTGGCCGCAGGAGAGGCTCGAGGCTTTGCCGGGGCTTTGCCGACTCAAAGGCCCTCTGGGTGATTTCTGAGAGGTGCACCAAGGCAACAGACTGTGGTAGCCGGGAGCCGACGATGGCTAGGCTATCCACTTCGGACATCCGTTGGTGGATACCTCACCGGAGGTTGCGTATCAGAGGATATTTCAGGAGTCCTATGTAGTGAGGGTTCCAGTGGTTCTCGCCGGTCATCCTTCTACATTCCCCGCTTGGTATCCAGCAGCTTCGGGCCTTACAGAGCCATCGAGCGATCGGGAGGACATTCGGACCATGGAGGTGATGCCATCGATATGAGGGATCCAAAGCCTTCTCATTCTTCTCGAGGGCTTGGACATACACCGCTTCCCACCTGTGGCTATCTTCAGAGCAGGAAGAGCACCATCTTGACCACCGTCTACTGGACTCGGTACGAGAGGGAAATGGGAGCGACTCAGTCATTCTGGGGGAGAGACGTCGTGCTTTATCTGGGGGCCGACTGTGACTCGAGTAGGACTCGAGGGAGACCGAGGCTAAGGCGAGTCGCCATAACCGCCGGGTGACTCCGATCGTAGATATGGAGGCTCGATACAAGAGATTGTCCGAGGTCGCTCCTTCGACCGAGGCTCAGAGGGAGGAAGTGCGGACTCGTGCTCGCAGAGAGGGCACTTATTGACACGGGTTTGGTGGAGGCTCCAGTGAGGATACCGGAGATCGGGATGAGGGATACCGACCTTATAGAGAAGAAAAGGAAGAAAACTCGACGGGGTCGAGGTAAAGGGAAGAAGACCAAAGAAGACTCAGCGAATGACGACCGATGTATCTTTTCTTAGGATTCCCTTATTGCCATTTTGCAAACACATTAGTTTATTTAGGCATTTTTTGTATTTTAGATCTTTGTAGCAAAGTTAGCGGAGTCAAGAGTAGACCGTGCTTGAACTCATCAAGAAGTTTTTAACTTGTAATGAACAAGAAATATTATCTTAGAAATTAATCACGACACATTTCATGGAAATTCAAATGTCTTATTGCTTGGGACCCGTTCTATGAAAACTGAAATGCCCTTTATATTTATTTATTGTTTAGGACGCACTTCATGGAAGCTTGATTGTCCTTTTTTATTGTTTATTCCGAACCATATATGGCTGCCTACGTTCCCCTTTTACAAGAAAGACTAAGGGGCTCAGGTCTTCGTAGTTCATTCCGGTGAACTATATTTTTTTCTATTATTTTTTTTATGTGCACTCGTTTTTTGCCTAGACCGCCCTTTTTGGGGTTTTCACTTAGCCGGGCATTACTCTTTTTGCACTAAGATTTTTTTCTTTTTTTTTTTTATGTGCAACCCCGTCTTTTGCCTAGACCGCCCTTTTTTGGGGTTTTCACTTAGCCGGGTATTACTCTTTTTGCACTAAGATTTTTTTCTTTTTTTTTTTTTTTTTTTTTATTTAGACATAGTATCTTCTCGAGCTTATCACCGTTGACCGGGTGGACAAAGGGATTGCCGTCTGTGTCCGCAAGCTTCATGGCTCCTCCCGATAGTATCTTCTCGCACCACATAAGGGCCGATCCAAACGGGTTCCCATTTTCCTGTGGGGTTGTCTCTCGGTAGGGGGCTTCACTTTCAACACTAAGTCACCCTCTTTGATGTCTCGGCCTTAACCTTTTTGTCAAACGCTCGCCATTCGCCTCCGATAGGCTCGGGTGTGTTCCATGGCTTTTAGCCTTCTCTCATCAAGGTGGCCAACTCATCATGCCGGCTACGCAACCATTCTACTTCATTGACACCGTTTTCCAGAGGACCCTTAATGACGGGATTTCCAACTCCACCGGTAACACCGCTTCCATCCCGTAGGTTAGGCAAAAGGAGTTTCTCCCGTAGCCGTTCCGACAGACGCTCGTAGCCCCGCAGTGCCAAGTGCAACTTTTCGGGCCAATCACGACCACGGGTGGCCATTTTCCTGATGATCCGTTCGAGCGTCTTATTAGCAGCCTTCCACGGCTCCATTAGTCTCGAGGTCCGGGGGACGACTTGTGGCGAGTGATTCTCGACTCGACAAGAACCTATCGCAGCCTTCCTTCAAAATGCGACCCATTATCGGAAATGATCTCGCTGGGCACCCCATATCTCGCACATTATGTTTTCTTTGATAAACCGGGCAACCTTTCTTGGAAGTGAGGACCTTGTAGGACTTGGCCTCTACCCACTGGGTGAAGTAGTCGATGGCTACTAGCACAAATTCATGCCCATTGCTTCCCGCCGGCTATTTTCCCTATCACGTCAATACCCCAAGTCGCAAACGGCCAAGGAGTCGCCATGCAAGACATGTGTCATGAGGCGGAGATGGTTGAGGTTGGCAAACCGCCGGCACTTGTCGCATGCTCTGACGTGCCGGACACACCTGTTTCCATGGAAATCCAAAGAGTAACCCATTCTCGAGGATGACTTGCATCGTGGCTCGGCATTCATATGAGGACCGCAGTGGACCATCAAGTGACTTCGGCCATCAACTCTTTGGCCCTTTTCTTGAGTGACGCACAAGAGGAGTGGTCCTTGATACCGCTTTCTTGTACATGTGCTGCCTCCTAGAATGACATAATGGGAGGCCAACCTTTTCAAGGCTTGCAAGCTCTTGGCTCGACACCTTCTTTTGGTCTACCTTCTTCGTCTCGAAAGCCGACTCTCCATCTGAGGAACCGGTAAATTTGATTGTACCAGGTTCCTTTATAGGCTCGGGTCCTGTGTCTACTTCACAAATGTAAGGTCGGGGCTTCTCTTCTACCCACTCGAAGGGTTTTATGGCTTTTCCTGGGATCTCTACCAATGAGGCTAGAGTAGCTAGGGCATCTCGCGAACTGTTCTTTTCCTTGGCAAGTAGTGGAAAGTCACTTCTCCGAACCGTCCAAATAACTCCTCCATATGGGCATGATACCGGCAGATTAGGGTCCACAGCCTTCCATTTGTTGGAGACCCGGTTGATGATCGTGGCCGAGTCTCCGTAAACTTCGAGCTCCTCGACATTCCTTTCTAAGGCAGCCTTCCAAACCAAAGAATGCAAGCTTCGTACTCGACATTGTTCGTGGCAGGAAGTTCAACTTGAGGGCTATGGGCGTGTGCTCATCTTTCGGATCGACCAAGCAGCATCCCGACGCCATTTCCTCTTTGTTAGCGGCTCCGTCAAAGAATAATTGCCATCGATTTTCGTGCTCAACCGCGAAGATCCCTTCATCTCGGGAATTGGGGTTCGTGCCCTCTCGTCCTCATTATCGGGGAAGTTCGCCAGTGGTCTCGACAATGCTTGACCCTTGATGGCCTTTCTCGGTCACATAGTTGATGTCGTACTCGCTAAGAAGAAGGACCACTTTGCTAGACGCATCGAGAGGGAAGGCTTATCAAAGATGTACTTGATGGGGTCCATTTTTGAGACCAAATTCACAGGGTGGGCTTCGCATATAATGCTTCAACTTGCCGACTACCTGCACTACCCCGCACAGTCTTTTCACATGCCGAGTAATTGAGCTCACTTCCCCGCAGCCTTCCCAATGACAAAGTAAATGGCATTCTCTACCCGAGAGTCTTTCTTCTCCCGAGCAAGCATAGCCCCAACCGCCGTACACATGATGAGATAGAGCGTAAGAGGTTTCGTCTATGTGGGGGCATAGCACCTGAGGATGTACTAAGTATGCCTTGATCCGGTCAAAGGCATCCCGGCATTCTTCGGTCCATTCTCGTGTCTACATTCTTCTTCATGAGCTTGAAGATGGGCTCGCACATAGTGGTCAACCGATTGACGAAACGGCCGATGTACCGCAACTTCCCCATAAAGCTCTTTGACTTCGTCCGGGTTTGAGGTGGCCTCATATCCATAATGGCTTTGATCTTTCTGGGGTCAACTTCGATACCTCGCTCCGTGACCATATACCCAAGCACTTTTCCCTTTGTCACTCCGAAGGTGCATTCGCGTGGTTTAGTCTCATGGAATGTTGTCTCAGCCTCTCAAAGAACTTCCGCAGTCAACAAAGTGCCGCCCATCCTCGCCTTTGGAGTGGATTATCATGTCGTCTACATAGACCTCAATCTCCTTGTGGATCATGTCATGAAAAAGCGCGGCCGCCGCCTCTTCGTAAGTAGCCCCGGCGTTCTTAAGCCCAAATGGCATCACCGTATAGCAAGTTCCCACGGTGTGGTGAAGGCCGTCTTTTCTTGGTCTTCTTCGCCATCTTGATCTCGGTTGTAGCCTCGCAAAGCCATCAACGAAGGATTTGACATCGTAGTTGGCAGTGGAGTCCACCAGGATGTCTATGTTTGGCAAAGGGTAATCGTCCTTGGGCCGGCCTTGTTTAGATCTCTAAATCCACACAAAGAGCCGCACCTTCCCATTGGCTTTGGTGACGGTCCACAATATTGGACAACCATGTCGGATATTCGATGACTCGATGAATCCTACCCGCAGAGCTTCTCAATTTCTTCTTTGACCCGTAGAGACCATTCCGGCTTGATCTTCCTCGCTGCTTTATCGGCTTAGCACTGGTGCTAGAGGGATTCTCGTGCTCTACTATCGAACTGTCTAGCCCCTGCATATCCCTCGTATGACCATGCAAACACATCGACGTATTCTCCGAGCAGATCGATCGCCCGTCCCGTTCAACCCCCCGGGAAGAAGTTTCCAATCTCGTGTCTCTTTAGGTTCCTCGACAAGCACCCAAGTTCACACTTGTCAAAACCTCCTCAGCACTGGGCCCGGTTTTTCTTTTTCCGAAACCCGCTTAAAGATTTCTTTAATGTATTGTTCATTTAGTGTGTTTGCATCTTGTTCAAATGATTCATTATTAACCGTTGTTAAGTTTTGAGTTAATTTATCATTTGTTAAGTTGACAATAAGAGGATACTCGTAAAGATCCGTCATTTCATTCAAAATAAGGGGAAAGATGACATCGATTACATTTTGATAGTCCTCAGCGTGAGGCCTTCGGATGACTCAGGACCGGAATTCAAAGATTCCCGACTCGACCGTATAGACGACATGTGGTGTTTGGACACGACCGGTTGAGAAGGACGAGGTACCAATCCAAGCTCCGCGATCATTTGCCGTCTGGCCGGCTATCGGCCCCGAGAACGTCTCCCAATTCTTCAACGGCATCTCTCGTCTTAGTTACCAAAGTGCGGGGGATCAAAAGGATTTTCACCACCGTCTCCAATTACGGCAACTATCTCATCATCTCGAGCCAAGTCGATCAAATCTGGGATCTCGTGCTTCTTCGTCAAACAATTCTTGCAAACCCCACTCACCGTCTTCACTACCGGGCAGCCTTTATCCGGCCGATCTTCGGAAGAGCTAACTCGAAGGCGGAGAAATCCATTACCCCGGATGCCGACTCTTTGACGCCGTCTCGAGTTCCCTTTCAAGACATACTCGCTCGAACGGTAGTGGTAGCCTCAGTGAATGCCCGGCAAGTCAAGGAACATTCTTCGAACAGATTGGCCGGCTTTCCCTTACTTTCTCAAGGTTTTCCGTAAGGGTTTTCTCGCAAGGAGATCCGGTAATCACTTTCATCGTATTGTGTCCCGCCTTTGTAAAGTAATGGGTCGTGGATAAACCGTAGGGATGGAGTCGGA
The DNA here is from genome assembly GCA_022495995.1 of Adenophora triphylla var. japonica. NCBI lineage: Eukaryota > Viridiplantae > Streptophyta > Magnoliopsida > Asterales > Campanulaceae > Adenophora > Adenophora triphylla. The sequence goes on along the minus strand of JAFEMH010001482.1, from coordinate 141,803 downwards.
CCCCTTTAGCTTTTCTCGCCATTCCGAGAATTCGGTTTGTATCCCAATCCATATCTGGTGGTTTGTTCTTTTACATCAATGATGGTATTGCGACCCTTTAGTCTTCTGCCCAATCCAAGCCCTGGAAGATAACCCATTTTTCTCATCATTCTCATGGCCGAGGGATTTTATCGAAAGTAGTGGTGAGGTCGCAACACACTTGTGCTTTGGAAGAAGCTACAGAGAATCCTGGCCAATGCCAACCCTTCATCATCATGCTTGATCTCCAATATCGGGATATCTCCAAAGGCCGGTTCCTTCTACCGTGACACTATCTCCGTAGATGGTTGTGATAGTCCCGTCACTTGATCGAAATTTGACGCACCGGTGCAAAGTAGAGGCTACCCCATTTATCCGGTGGATCCAAGGCCGTCCCAAAGAGAGCAAGAAATGAAATCGGAATATCAATCACTTGAAAATCAACATCCATGACCTTTTTCCGAACCACAACTTGAGAGTAGCAATCCCCAAAACCGATCGTGCAAAGGAGTCATAGCCTTAATAGTCTCGACTAGAAGGCTTCAAATCTGTTGGTTTCAGTCCAATAAGTCCATCATCTTGGCCGGCAAGACATTCATCGTGCACCCTCCATCGACTAATACCCGTGGCAATCGACGCTCTTCTAACCGGACTCGTGATGTAAAGAGGTTCGTTATGACTAGCCCCATACTTTGGCAGTGTCCAAGTCCGAAGGTAATGATGTTTCCGTAATGGATACTTCCAATCATTTGGACGACCTCATCTCGGGGTAACATCTACGGGCACCATGGTCTTGGCCAAACTTTCTTCTAGCTTCAACTTATGAGGGTACGAAGAGGTTAACAGGGACCACAAGGAGATATTGGCCTCGGGTACATTTCAACCGAGTCAACACCGGATCCTCTTTGTCGAGTCCGGTTTTTCTACTTCCGCTTATAAGGCCTCTTATCTCGTCTTCGGCTCCGAGACGGCATTCCTTTCTGTCACCCTTAGCCGCTCAATACTCATCTCGTCTGCACCGAGTCATCACATAGACATTAGATTTTTCCGTGTCATCATTCCTACCGGAGGATTCTCGTTAGCTCTTTCAAAGTCGAGGCGGGCTCTTGCCGGCGTATGGCCAATTTCGCCGATTAATCCGATTAACGGCGCTACCGGAGGCATAGGCGGCTTCCCGAATCCGATCCTGTGTTACCGGCTTTCGACCTTTTCTCGAGTTCTCGACTCTCTAATTGGCTTAGCAATTGGTCGGTTTCAGCCTTCACCTTCTCCGTTTAGAGCCTTCACAGCCTCATTCAAACTTTTCAAAGTCAAGCATGCAACAGGGAGTTATCACTTTCGTGGTTTGAGCCCGGCGAATGGCTCTCTCATCCTGACCTAACAATTTTTTCAACATAGTGGGATCACATTCCTCATCACCGTCAAGCATGTCCCTTCTTTCTCTAGGGGTCAACCTTCTCGACTCGCATCTTTGACGTTGGCCAAACACTTTCGAAGTGGGAAATTCCATCATCAATAAGAATTTCTGCGGGGTCAAACCTTATGGCGGGTTCCTCGTTCTTTACCGTCGGAAGGTTTTCCGGGCTTTTGGCTTCGGGCTAACCATTCCTCTACCGTTCCTTCCGCACTTCGACCGTGTCTTCATCCGCATCACTACAAGAACTCTCGTGGATCTTTCGTCTTGACTTTGATGACCAATGAGGGCAAAAGCAGGTCGGGATACTTGACGCCATATAAGAGGTATCTTGGACTCCTCCTCTGACTTGGGAATTACCAAGAAAACATCGTTGTCATCATAGGACATAAAGGGGACTGGGGTCGCCTCGAGACTTAAGACCCTTTCCAGGGCATCCATACATTCTTCTTCGCACTGTGCTTCATGAGTGACTATTAACACCGTAATGTAGTCTACTCTTCCCGATGAGAGTTTGGCTTCGCCGGCGCTTACGTGTTCCGGATCGGCGGGTGGAGCCCACTTTCCTCTTTCAGCTAAAGCTTCAATTAAGTCCCTCCATTCACCGACCAAGTCTTTGTAAGGAGTATTGAACTCTAGGATGTAGGATTCATACGCTGCCTCATCTAAGCTAGCATCTTTTTCCTTTCCCAAGCCTTCACACAGGCTGCAAATACACTTTGAAGTGATTCCATCCCTATTCTAGGTCTGTGGTTTTCTACCTCATTTTGCCCTTTGGGTTTCACTTCCGCTGACTCCAAGTCCATTCCTTCTACTGAACTGTCATCATCACTGTAAATCCATCCATTCCTATTCTCATTTCCGACTGATTCTTCACTACCACTGTCTGGGAGATAGGCAAATTCACAGGCGTTGACAAAATTAGAGAGGTCAGGCTGGTACTTAGATTCCAGGGTAAGGAGATTCGGATTAGGCTGAAAGGAGGGGAAGAGTCCCATGGGGGAATGCAAAGGCTGCGAGGGTGTTGGGACCCTGACGGCTTGGGATATGAGGGAAGACTGAAAAGGGACAGTCTTTGGCAATGGATTATATGGGGGAGGGCATTGGCTATAGGCTAGCTCTTCTTCCCTAGTCATCTGGTTACCCAAACCAGTACTGTTCTCTGTTGAATCGGACATTCGACTCTGGGTGACCAGGCGAGGATTATGGCGGCTGCCCGAGAATTCTGCGCTAACAAGTCGCCGACCCTGTTCTCACCCACTTCTTTCTCACTGCGGGAAAGGGATAGGAAAGGTTTAGACTCGGGGTAGGTGTTTAGGAATTTGAAGGCTCGAGCAATATGCAAATTAGAATCTTCCAGTTTACTTAAAACAGTGTCTTTTATTAATATCTATTTGGTTGGAAAAGGGAATTTGCCCTTCTTTTTCGCAACTACTCTAGATCCTGGATCAGTGGGTTCCGTCACTACGTCTATAAGCCCCTCGTATTCCACCTGTATTTCGACCTCCCAGGGTGGACAGCCCCGGGCGAGGGTCCTATAGGGCATGCGGATCCCACCGACCGAGAGTAAAGAATGCTTCTAACGGGTCTAGCGGGTCATAGGACCTTTTAACGCACGAGCGATGCGAATTAAGATCCTACCAATTTTTCCTTGTCGGAATTTTGGCAGAGTTCCGCTTGAGCGAAAATCTTGGCTTCCGTTATGAACTAAGGCTTGACCTTTACGAGGGTATGCAACTGGGCTATATGACACGGACTAGACCAAAAACCAACCAAAAGTCACGGTTTTTTGAAACGTGTGACACGGATCGTGCATTGAGTCGACACCGGCTGCCATGGGGAGGTTGGAATGATTCCGTGCGCGCCAGGGAGCATCGTAAGGCTGTCCGTGATGCGTGGAACCACTCCGGGTTTGAAGGACGTGCGTGCAAAGTGTACAGGATATATCAGGTGCGCGTAGTGTGCGGTCTCCTAAAAATGTTCCTTTTTGAGTTAAAACAGAGATTTTCATAAATGTGTTTTAAAGGAATGATTTTCGGGACGGGGAAAATGCAACACGTAAGCACGTAAATTTTTCTCGGGGAGCCCAGCCATCATGGAGCTGAGTAGCCCCAAGCTGCTAGGGCTGCCCGGATTAACCATGATTTTTCCTGGTGGAATTGCCACTGAGGCCGCCCGGTCAGAATCCAAGGAGAATTGAGCCGTACGACTGCATGGATCAATTTTCCAGGTTCCACTCCTTTGCTATTTTCCGGGTTTTTTCCCGTTCAAAGTATGCACAGATTCCAAGATGCAAATGATGCAATGCAAGGTAAAGAAAGCAAGCACGATTAATGAAATCAGCGACGGGAGTCTAACCCGCTCAAAGGGGAAAAGCTTTCTTTTATTATTATTATTTATTTTTTTTTCAAAATTTTTTTTTCGAAAAGGGATACTGGTACGTGGGATTGTTAAACCACTGGTTATCCCAACTCCCAAATCAGGGAGTGATACAGGAAGGTTAAGTGATTTCCACCTATATATCGAGTATCGATTTTTGTTTTGAAAATAAAAGCTTTTCTCCTTTGGGATGTCCCCAGCAGAGTCGCCAAACTGTGAATGTGTGCCCCAAATTTCGTTGTATTTGGAAATTCACGCGAGTTTGAAGACATCCAGTTTAATTTGAAAAAACGGAGTCGCCACGCCATTTTGATTACCTCAAAACTTTGAAAAAAAAGGTTTTATGGGTTCGGAGGCTAAGTTACCCCTTGGGAAGAACGGATCGTCGTTCACCCAAGGTGCCTTGCCGGAGCAAGTCTCCCAAGATTTCATTAATCGTGCTTGCTTGCGTGCTTTCTTGTGTGCATGTGTTTGAAAATAGGGGGAGGGAATGTCCCAAGTCGTCTTCCGGACGTACAAACCATTTATTGGTTGTCGCTCGGGATTTCTTGGATTTTATGTATTCGGGATTATGATCCCGTCCTCATTTTGGACTTGTGATCATCGCATTTTTAAACCTCGGGACTTGCGTGATCGAGAGAATGACTCTCTTTATAGTCACAAAATGAGGTTCTTTAGGAAGGAATGTCCTTAGCCCATCAATCCTACACTTTAAGATGGTCGAGCTCATATAGATGCTTCATACTCATCTTAAGTGATAATCGGAGATATAGGGTTCAAGGTTGTCCCTTTCTAAAGAAATTATGAAACCTTTTATGGAAGGAACGATGTAAAGATAGGATCTTTTACACCGGTCCGTTCCAAGGTTGCTAATGGGGACATGGGGGAATGCATGTAAAAATGACATTTTTAGTGAAAAGATGACATTTTTGGGTTGCAAAGGATGCATTTGATTTAAAGAAATGATCTTTATTTGCAAAGGATGCATAAAGACATGATTTTTATGCAAAGGATGCATTTTTATGAAGAAATTGGGATTTAAATATGCATAGGATGCATAAAGATTGCATTTTGAAAAGCATAGGATGCTAATTTAGAATAAAGATATGATCTTTAATGCAAAGGATGCTTGAAAAAGGATTTCATATGCAAATGATGCATTTTTATCATAAAGATTGGATTTTTATATGCAAATGATGCATGAAGATGGCATTTTTATGTAAAAATAGGGTTTTTAGGTGCAAAGGATGCACCTTTGATTCAAAAGATTACATCTTTAGTGGCAAGGGATGCCTAATGCATGCAAAGGGGGAAAGAGGGTATAAAGATATGATCTTTAATCTACCATGTCCCAAACAAGATAATAGCAATATATGAAATGCAATGAGCAATTAGAATCACATAGAGCAATTAGGATGCAAGTTTAGGGCGTGAGAGGTTACCAATGGCTTCCTCTTCTTCTTTGGATGGAGCTAGGTGGAAAGGTTGATCTTGGGATCTTCAAGGAGGAGGGAGGTGGCTTCTTGGCCTTCTTCTTCACCTTCTTGGACTTCCAGCAGCTCTTGGGAGTGTATTTCACGTATTATGTGTGATTGATGATTTTGTTCTTGTTGTTAAAATGGGTAGAGGAGGGCTCTATTTATAGGCAGTCTGGATAAGGCCAATGAAGCCGTGCGGCCAGAGACCTTTGGCTAATGCAGCCGTGCGGCATTATCCCTTGTGACTCAGCATGTTTCTAGAACCATGCAAGGTGGCAAATTCTAGAACATTTCCTAATTAAGAAAAACGTGTTTCTTAATTAGGAAGCTTCCCCTTCAGCCCTTATTTGTTTTGGAACAGTTCCGGAATATTTTCGGAACACTAGGAAGGTCCGGGGAATTACCGGGAAACTTACCGAAATTGTCGGGAAATTTAACCGGAAGGCATGAGCCAGATTTGGTTACTTACACCTGCTCAAGTACGTTTACATAGTTATCACCTCCGGACTTTGAGGGATTCTGATGAGATTTGCCCCGATAGTCCCTTGGTTGATTTGAAGGAGGTAGCCCCGGTGCTTGGCTGCGGGCACGGTTGGCTACTTCTCAGCTTCGTTTCCTATGAGGAAACTGTCCCCTCTGATGACTTCAAGATCTCCCTGCCGGTTAATGAACTTAACGCACTGATGGAGAGAGGAAGCTATGGCTTTCATGTGATGCAGCCAAGGGTGTCCCAACAGAGCTGTGAATTCGGATGGAATATCCATCACGTGGAATCTCGCTGGCACCATTTGGGTTTCGAACCAGAGTTCCTGAGTCACCGTCCCCAGGATGGGACGAGACGCACCGTCGTAGGCCTTGATAGTCGGGTAGACAGAATCAGATGGCTTTCGTTGATACGGAGGGCTCGCATCTTGCTGAGAGGGAGAACGTTAACGGCTGACCCGTTGTCTACCAATACTCCGGGGAGTGATATGGTGTTGAGCTTGAGAGTAATGTACAGAGCTTCATTGTGCCCCGAGGCATCTCTCGGTAGGTCTTCGTCACAGAACGTGATCATACTGCCATACAGTCAGGAATCGTAGATCTGATCTCTATCCAGAGAAGGAGAGTCATCAAGCCATCCGTTTCCTGTCTTCCTCTTGCGAGGTAAAGCCTTCGCTGGAGCCTCGGGATTGTGTTGAGGCTATTTGTGGCGGTTGCCGCCCTTGGTTAGCACGTTGATCAAGTGCGAGTGCCAAGCTGATTTTGATCTTCCTTTGCCGGTCCGGGCTCGGAAGCTGGACAAGTTGAACCTTAGATGATCCCGCGGGGGGTTAGGCTTCTGACTGGTAGTGAGATTACCAAGATCTGAGGTATTCTGGTGTCCCAAGGTCTGAACTCTGGTGTCAGCGGGACTTTTCGGCTTTCCCACCCCTGTCTGCTCTAAAGCCGCATGGCCTGGAGGAAAGGAGGACTGGCTGGAGTAAAGTACGTAGTATTCGAACTTCCCGGATGGCTCTCCGAGTGTACCCACACTGGTGTCTCCAGCTTTGTATCTTTCTCTCAGTTGCTGTTGAGAGGACTTCTTCTTCTGTTTCTTCGGAGGATTGCTCCGGACCATGTCTTGGGACTCGTACTCCAGGCAGGCGGAGCAGTCACAAACATCGTAGCTGATGTGGACACTTGATGAGGACCTGGCTGGAAGAGGCGGAGGAACTGGCTCTGCAGGAATCTTATTGGGCACCCATTCAATGGAATTCACACTATTGTTGTTGTTCGGAAAAGGGTTTCCGACTGTATTGGGCCCACGGGGGCGCTCCAACTTTCCTTCCTCTATCAAGTTCTGAATTTCGTATCGTAACCCCACGCAGTTGTCGGTGGTATGGCCGTGATACTGATGGAAGGCGCAGTACTTGCTCTTGTCAGCATTGACTACGGGATTCTTGGGTTTGTAATTTGCAACGGGTTTAAGGAGACCTTCCTTGATTAACCCTTCCAGCATCTTGCTCAGTGGCATATCCAACTTGTCGAAGTGCATGGCAGACTGCTTCGAAGTGGAGTTGTTGCTTTGCGGGACTGGGTTTCTGTTGCCCGACTGTTGTCCCTGATGGATGTAGTTGACAGACGTATCTTTCCCTTTGCCGGGGGCCGATGCGGGATTGAATGCAACTGCCGAGCGGTATCTGTATGGCTGTGCAGTAGCCAACTTTTCCTTAAGATCCTTCTCGAACTGTGAGCCGGCATTGACCATGGCCCGAATATCTGGAAAGAAATGATGACTGATAAGAGTTCTGATGGACGGTCTTAAGCAGGACTTGAAGATCCGCATCTGTTCATCCTTGGAGAGTGGCTCCATGATCTCAGAGAGTTTCCAACTCCACCTTTTGTAGAATTCTCCGACGCTTTCATCCGCTTTCTGCTCGGTGGTGATTAAGTCCTCACGACTCGTTTCCCACTCTAGGTTGGATCGGTACAGTTCCAGGAAGATGTTACTGATCTGATCCCAGGTGTGGCGATCCGCAGGCTTGACCCTCGAAACCATCGTAACGCCGAGCTTTTGAGCGTATCTTTGGAAGTGGTCGGCCATTTCTTTGGAGGGTTGCTCCTTTCGCTCTCATGCCGAGAACGTAGGTGTCGACATGCGTTTGAGGACATTCGGTTCCATCGAATCGGTCCATCTCAGGCATTCGAACTTGGCGGGGAGAGGCGTGACCATTCCGGATCCGTGGATTTGAGCGTTTCTGCTTTGAGCCGCTCATGGTGGCTTTCGGGTCTTTCATCATTCGACTATCCAGGCTAAGGTAGGGTCCGGTGGTGGACTGTGAGGCTCGGCGCCGGGTGCTACCATGTGAGCGGTAGTGATTGGAGGTGGAAGGCTTGATATATGTGGATATACGGGGGCCTTTTACGGCTGTATCGGGGTTTGTCCCGGTGTTTTGGGATTCGTGTATAGGCAACGGACGAACTCGGGAGGGTATTGAAGGATATTGGCATGCATGCGAGATGGTCCGGCAGTGCGCTGGTGGTATTGAGTGATGGGAGTAGCACTGGCACGGCCAAATATGACAGGGTTGCCCCGAGAGGTGGCAATGTGAAGCCTAGGTCTACTGCTTCCTTGGTTCGAAGGAATCCCGTATGTTGGCGGGGGAGGAACACAGTTGAAGGTCCGAGGAACTGGTTTCGGGGAATCGTCATCCTCGACCGGGACAAAAGTACCGTCGGCGGGGATAGCTACTATACCTCGCTCATTCGAAGGCCGTACCACGAAATTGGCGATCTTCTTTCGCCTCTTGTGAACCTCACAAGCTCGGATGGCTTCTTCCAAAGTCATATACATCTACCGGTGGCGGGGTCCTTCCCCGTCACGATTTCTCGGTGAGCTAGACATGTCGGAAATTCCGTCCGAGGGAACCGAGGGAACCGAAGAACTGTCTGACGCTGCCGTAACGGTGATTCTGGCGAGGCGCTGACCCGGAAATCTGAACCACTTTCTGCTCGCTGCAGGGAACGAAAGGCAGGGTTTAGGCTTTGGAAAAGGGGGATTTGGATCAAGGTTTCGGGCTTGTGCAATGTGCAGTTACCGATTAATGTTGACTTAAAACGCATTTTCTTAGAGTCCTAATCGGTTGGAAAAGAGCGAGTCTTCTTTTTCGCAACTAATCCTAGAGCTCTAATCAGTGGATCTCGTCACTATGCTTATAAGCCCCTCGTTTCCATTTGTAGATCATCTTTCTCGGGATGGACTATCCCGAGCGAGGTCCTATAAGGCAAGCGAGTTCCACCGACAAAGGAAAAAGTGAACTTAAGGCTAGCTGATTACGCAAACTTCCAACGTATGTGAAGCACGGGCCACAGTCGAAGTCAACGTCCTTAAGTTAAGGCGGGGATCGTGCCAAAATTTCAGCATGACCTCTCCTGACTCGCTTGTGCGAGGGACCTTAGCTATTGGCGTTGGCCAAGTTGTGGCTGGCACGGTACATACGGTGAGGTTTGGTGACACGGCGTCACATTGAACCTTCGGGTATATTTTTCGGCAGAGCTCCGCGTCAAAGTCAAGGCTGAAAAGCTCAAGACTTCGGGTCGGGAATGACCTTCGGTCTCAACCTCTCGAGCTTGACTCGTGGCGGAACCCGGCGTAAAAACATACACTTAGGCTTTATGACACGAACTAAGCCAAAAACCAACCGGGGTCTTGGATAAAGTGTGACACAAAGAGTGCATGGCTTACACGGGCTAGGATGGGCTGTTTGGGACGACCCCGTGCGCCCTCGAAAGGTGTCTGGCAGACCAACCGAGGTGCAACTGATAAGGCCATCCCGGGTTACGGGTCGTAGTGTGCAGTGTACCGAGGCAGCAAGTGCACGTGGAGTGCGGTGTACCAAGGCAGCAAGTGCGAGTAGTGTGCGGTCACTAAAATTCCTTTTCTGAGTAAAACAGGGACTTTTCAGAATGTGTCTTAAAGCATTATGATGCGCAGTTCAAAAGACAGCCATGAAAATCAAACATGAATGGGGATGCACAAACATGGTATGATTTTGAAAAGTCGACAATGTAATGCCTTTGAAAAAAACCGTTCGAGGTTTAAAGTAACACACACACACGAAAAACGAGGAAGGGTAAACGAAAGTTTGACCCATGAAAGGCTTTTTAGAAAACAACGGTAGTTTTGAAAAAAGTATCCATTTCCCCCACAGAGTCGCCAACTGAAATTACCCGGGATTTCGCGTGGGCGCGAAACGCGGTTGTCTTTCGCGGAGGGTTGGTGTCTGAGACCTCGCTTCATGGGAAGGAAAATGAGGAGTCGCCACGCGGTTTTGTATTTTGAGCCCAAACGTTGAGAAACGGCTTTAGTGAAAATGGTGTCGTTTTTATTGGTAGCAAAAACTTAGGAAAAAGCTTTGAAAACAGGGGATCATTTTTATTGGTAGCAAAAACGAGTAAAAATCTTTTTGAGTACCAGAGATTGTTAGGTTCGGAGGTCACGTTACGTTTCGGGAAGAGTATTACGAGATCACCCGAAACGCCTCGTATGACGAGTCTTTCTACCTTTCTCAAAAATCGTGTGTGTGTGTGTGTGTTTTGAAATGGGGGCTTGAATGACAAGCTTAATCTTGGTTTGAATGTCAAACGTTGATTAGGTGACTTTGTTTGGAAAGACGAGCGTTTGAATGACAAACGTCGGTTTTGAGTTTGAAATGAGCGTTTGCGTGGCAAACGTCGATTTTGGGTTTGAAAAGGAGTTCGAAGGTCGAACTCCGGTTTTTTGAACCGGGCAAGTCATTGTTAACGATTTTTACGGGAAAAAGCGTATTAAATGATTTTAAATGTCAAAAGTCGGCTTTTAGTTTGAAGATGAGCGTTTGGATGCCAAACGTCATTTCGCGCGTTTTGAAAGAGAGTTCGAAGGACGAACTCCGGTTTTGAACCGGGCATTACATTGTTAACGATTTTTACGGGAAAAAGCGTATTAAATGACATGCAATCAACGAATCGGGTTGCGACTCGGACTTTGAAAAGTAAATACTATCACGATCCAAACGGGTCGGACTTGTAAATGACAGTATTTAAATGTGGTATCAACGGAATCGAACGATCCGGAATCGTAAATGACGATCAACGAGCCAAACGACTCGGAATTGTAAATGACGATCGACGAGCCAAAACGGCTCGGAATTGTAAAGTTGCATGAAATGTAAAGGACGTTCAATGGATCAAACGGACCGAAATTGTAAATGACAGAAAAGTAAATGACAATCGACGGATCGATCGATCCGGAGTTGTAAATGACAAAAAAGTAAACGGAACAGGGTCGGAACGCCGTTTTAACCCGTGATTACTTCTCTTACGGGAAGAGAAGAGGATCAAGGGGCTAAAACGTATCGGATCCCGTTAGACGGAGGCGTCTACATTTCAAAGACGTTGTTCGAAACGGTTGTAGCGACTGGCGCGTAAACCGAGACAAAACGAGAGATTAGAGAGAGGGAGTTATACCTATGGCTAGGGTCGACTCCTTTGGCTCGAGGGGTGTATACGGGATACGGAAAGTAGTTTGGAACGGTGTTTCGGAGTGGAGGAGGGCGTATTTGATCGAAATACGGAGTTTTCACGCAAAACGAGGTAAAACCGAGGCTCGGGAGGGGTGAGGATCAGTTTAGGCCGTGAGGTTTTGGTGGAGGGGGGTAATTTTTGTTGTTACTTTGGCTTTGACAGCAACTTCTATTTATAGGTGAAATTTCAGTAGGAGTCCGGCCGGACTTAGGCTGAAATCCAGGGGATTTTGTGAAACTTTGGGAATTTGAGGGACTTGCTAGCAATTTCTAAAAGTCTGCAAAGGGAGTTCGGCCGGACTAAGACTGTATACCAGGGGTATTTTAGTCTTTTCACTTTGAATTTGATTGAAGGGTGACTAGAGGGAGGTGGCATGCGTGCCAAGTGTCCCTGTGAGTCACCAAATGCGTGGGAGTTCGTTCCCGGGTCCCGGTTTTGTTCGTTTTTTAAATAACAGTCCGAAAAATGTCCGAAAGTCCCCCGAAAAGTGCCAAAAAGTGCGTTTTTCAGGGAAAGCCGTACTTTTACGTGCGATGACGTGCATCAAGTATGTTTCGATGTCGGGATGCACGGGGCAGTCGCGGGACGTCTCGTTGGCATGGCAATGGGGAGTTAACGAGTTCCAGTTAACCTGGAGCGGGCCAGTTAACGGATTTCGGTTAATTTTCTGACGAATTTTGACGATCCGGATTTGGGTACTTATAGATGTATGTCTTTTTCACGTCAAATATAATGATAGAGGTTGTTGTTATAGCATTGTCATGTTATTACCAACGAACGCCTCTACACCCAAAGGAATCAGGTTCAAGACACCCGTTCACTTAGATCCTGTGGGGGCTTAAGTTGACTGACTATTTAGGGGTTCAAGCTAGGATATACCATCTATTGAAAGCACGACAATGGATAACCTTTACCCGTCTTATCACCATGGATTTGTGGGGGATTTTTGGAAATTTGGCATTTGGTCAAACTCTAAGTGGGTCCTATTGGTGGGTCCCATTGAGTCTGACCATGATTAATATTGATATACTTTGTATGATATACCTAGAGGCAAATTGGTGTTTTGGTGAAAGCAAATGATGGATTAAATCCATAGTCCTAAGACCTCAAACTATGGCATCTAAAGCTCTGTAAGTGCTGATGATGAAATGGATTTGGTTGTAATCCCACATGGGTGAGAAAAGGCAATCAACCGTTTTGTTGGTCATATAAAAGGTTTTTAGTATTCCATCACATATGAGAATTGAAAAGTAAGTTGAAGTGCCTTAAATTGAAGGGCACTTCATGAGCCCTTGTTCAAGTATCATGTGATGTGACTTGAACCCCAATACCACACGCGCTCGCTCGCTCGACTTCGGGCTTCAGGCACGGGCATGGGCGTTTGGGTGAATTGGTTCGGTTCAGGGCAATTTTTAGTCAAAGTTTATTTAAGGCTTACTTTTTGCTAACAGAGGAAACTGGTCAAAATGATCAGTAGACTTGTCTCGCATGAGCTTGTTCAGTCTTGCATGAGACATTGTCCCAAGTGATTGACGAGTTTGATCTATGGCGTTGTCTCGTACGAGACAAACTTGTCTCGCACGAGACATATCAGTAGTTTCCTGACGAGTATTTAATCTTTCTCGACAAGTTTAGGGTTAGGTTTAGGAGTGATTTCCTAAATGAACTAGTCGTCAAATACAAGTATAAAAAACATCCCCAGTTCAGAATTTTAATAGAGAAATATACGAAAAATCAATCTTTGATTTTTGCAACTCGAAATTTGTCTTCTTCGTACATTGTTTATATGGTCGATTTGAGCGGAGAATTTAGGTGAAGTGGGACAGCAAATGCAAGTGGATCTGTACCTGTGTGCGTTGGTCTTGTTACTTATCCTGAGATCGTTTTATCCTCGGAGGAATTTGCCAGATTTGAAATTGCACGAGTAGGAGACAATAATTTCTCTTAAACGAGTATTACGCAGGCGACTCGATCTGATAAGTGTTCTTGCCTCCCTTCTGTTTTTTGGTTGTAGTTTTCGGGTACGCGTTCTTACCTTCTCATTAATATTACTAGTACATGCCCGTGTCCAAGGGCACGTGATTTTTTTTTTTTAATTTTTTTTAAATTAAATTTTTTTTAAGGGCAAAATGGGAAAGGGACAAAATAGTGAGGGCAAAATGAAAATTTTGGCCATTGACACTATTCACAGTACTGTAGCAAACACCACTCTAATTTATACTGTAGATTGTGAGCAATATTTGGTGTCTTGATGCATATAAGAACAAACTTGGGCAATATCCTTATGTAGTTTGCGATTGTTTGCTACTCTATTTTTATGCATTTTTAGATATTGGGATGCTTTTAATAGTGTTCATTTTTTAATTTTCTTCACTTGGCCACCATACATATTGTCCCCGTGCCATTGACATGGGCTAGAAAATACTAGTATATTGAGAAAAGTCATTATTAAATATCAAATATACTAAATTATATTTTAAATACCTAGATAATTAAATATTTTTTTCAATGATAACTATCTAATAATAAATAAGAATAGTGTAGGCAAAGTGTTTCAAAGTTGAGCTGGTCTTACAAAAAATGTATTTTTTTCTAAGCTTAGGAAAAATCATTTTTACACTGACATTTAATAACACTGACACTTTTTTACACTGACACTTTATTACACTAACACTGACACTTGTTTATACTGGTACTTAATATACACACTACTAGAAAAGAGCTTTTACCGACGGAAATTTTCGTCGGTAATGGACCATTTCCGTCGGTAATGTCCATTTATCGACGGATTTCGTCCGTCGGATTCCGTCGGTAATAATTGGTTGGTAATACCAACGGACCAATTTCGTCGGTATTTTCGACAGATAGTCCGTCAGAAAATTTAAAATTCCGCCGGAAATCATCCGTCGGCAATGAGGTACGCCGGCCGGTTTACCGGAGAAATCGCCGGAGGTTACCGACGGAAATATCCGTTGGTAAATATTAAAAAAATAAAAAAAGAAAATCCATTACCGACGGTTATATCCGTCTGCAACCTGAAATTTTACCGGCGGATATGTCCGTCGGAAATCTAATCTCATTACCGACGGACATTTCCGTCGGTAATTAGTTTTATTTTTTTATTATTTGCCGACGGATATTTCCGTCGGTAATGAGTTTTATTTTTTTTTATTTTTTTTACCGACGGAAATTTCCGTCGATAATCTGTCCAGATTTAAAAAAAAATGTTGTTTTATTATTAAACTACCTGTAAACCTGTCAAATATGTTTTAAACAAATTCCAACATACAAAGAAACACAAACTACCTGTTTTGCTTGAAACAACCATCCAAATCAAGCGAAACAGGAAATGGGTAAGGGGAAAGGGAAAGGGGAAAGGGGAAAAGGGGAAAGGGAAAGTGTTTTGTTTGAACATCAAATAAAGGGAAAGAAACTGTATCTAACAACCAAAAGCGAAACGCGAAAAGGGAAAGGGAAAGGGGAAAAGGGGAAAGGGAACTGTTTCGCTTGGGGAAAGAGGAAGGGAAAGGGAAAGGGAAAGGAAAACAAAATATGTTTGTTTATTACATGCCAAATAAAATGAATGTTTATCGACCACGACCACGAGCGCTGCCGCTACCGCTACCGCCACTTCGCCTAAGGAATTGACCGACTGATGAGTCAGAAGCATTACCGCTATTAGGTTGCTGTGGTTGCAAATTCATGGTAGCCAATTATTGTTGCATGCGCTGCTCAAACTGTTCCGCCAATATTCTCTCGTACTCCGAGCCTCGCACTGGGTCCGCACCTCACTCGCACTGGCTCGCATCTGGCTCTGCATCTGCTCCACTTGCCTCTGAACCTCTCTCTGAACTCGATCATCAAACGGCTTTTGATCCACATGCCGATGCCGAGGAAGAAGATGAAAAGTACTGCGTAGTAGGTCAGCAGAATGGGATGTTAAAATACCCAGCACCATGTCCTCCAAATCCAGACAAGCGGTCTCCCTTTGGTTGCTTGTCTCGGAGGACAATGGCCGCCCAAAGCTTTTCACGAAAGGCGGGCCGCTCGGTGCTCTCAGGCTCCATACTTCCTTCTTCAATAGCCTCGTCACGAGCCCGCCTATCATACTCTTCCTGAAAAAAAAAAATACATTATACACTATGGTAGAAAATAATATTTCTTTAACTAAATAATTTATAATTTACTAATAGAAAATACTATTAACACTTACATAAAGGGTCTGGTAATAAGGGTTAACCCATTGTGGCCCTGAGCCATCAGGAGCCTCCACAGTATGTGTAGCCATAAACACAGCAGCAGCATCAGCCTCATCATCTCCGTGTTTCTTTCGCTTAACATATAAAAAAAATTAAAACTTCAAAATTTCATCAAATAATAACAATATATGAATCAAATAGAGTATTGCTTAATTTACAAACGGATAATAAATTAAGTAAGTTTACCATTCGGGATCAAGTCTCGCTGAAGTTAATCGATCCTCCAGTGTGCACACTCCCCCGCCCCTCCTGTGAGTTCCTATTATTCTTTGCAATTTCTGAATTTTTTTGAAATTTTTCACTATTCCAATAGGCTTCCCACTGCTCCCACGCACTATTCGAGAAGTTAGCTGGAGGCAAACCATCCCTTAGCCACTTTTTTTTCATGTCATATACTTTGTTTCTCAATATAACACATTTTAAAAACTAGAAATGGAGTCGGAGCATAGATAATGCTCCCTCCGTCCCAATCTAAATGTCTCAAAATGAGTTCGGCGCGGGAATTAAGGAAAGTGATGTAAGAAAGAGAAAAAGTTTAAATGTTGTGAGTATGAAAAATTAAATATGAGAGAGAATGAGTGGGAGGAATAGTTAGGAGATAGAATGTTGTGAGTGTAAAAGTAAAGTAGGAGAGAGAATGAGTGGGTGGAATAGTAAAAAAACTTTCCTTTTTTGGGTTGAGACATTTTAAATGAAACGCCTAAAAAGGAAAGTTGAGACATTTAGATTGGGACGGAGGGAGTATTCACAGCCATCATTCCCAGAAAAATGATTTTTTATTTCTCAATATAACAAATTTTAAACATTTAGAAGAAAGTCACTAACATAATATTTACCAAAACAGCCCAAATCTGGTTGCTTGCAACCAAACAGACTAAATCCATACCAACAGCCAAACAACCCTTAAATCAGATACCAAACAGATTAGCAACCAAACAGAGTGGTCAAATGATGCAGTGATAACAAAAATATGACGTCACCATCCCCTACAACCGTATTTTGCAAGTCCTACTTTAAGAAGGCATAACTCACTCGATTCAAGTACAAAACCAACAAATCTGATGTTTATGAAAAGATCTCATGGAGTAGAACAATTATACAACAAAAATTTCAAAAACCAGATTCTAAAATGTCAAAATATCATCCAATGTTCCAGTAAAACACACAATTTTCTAAACTTTATAATATCTCAAAATCTACCAACCAAATTAAACGATATCCGAATAAGTTGTTCTAAAAAATAATAGATACGCAGACATTTATGAATCATACAAAACAGATAAAATTGAAAGCAAAAAATCGAGTGAGAGAGAGAAAGAGATTGAGAGAGAGAAAGCGAGTGAGAGAGAGAAAGGGATTGAGAGAGAGAAATCGAGTGAGAGAGAGAAAGGGATTGAGAGAGAGAAAGAGAGCTTACCGGCGAGGGAGACGGCGACGGCGAACTACTGCTTGTTCAGGCTGCCATGTGTGCGATCATGCGAGAGAGAGAGAGAAATCGAGTGAGAGAGAGAAATCGAGTGAGAGAGAGAAAGGGATTGAGAGAGAAAGAGAGTTTACCGGCGAGGGAGACGGCGACGGCGAACGGCGAAATTTCTGGCTCGGCGGCGACGGCGTGTTCAGAGACCTAGGGCGTTTGTTTGCGAACTGAGGAAGGCGTAATAGAAATGAGGAAGGCGTAATAAAAATGGGGAAATTTTCAATATATATAGTCCTTTGTTACCGACGGACAGTATCCGTCGGTATTACCGACGGACAATTTTCGTCGGTAATACCGACAAAATTTAATCCATTACCGACGGACAAAACGAAAATTTAAAAAAAAAATCCCGGTAAATGAAAATTAATTTCCGTCGGTAAATTGTTTTTTTCCGTCGGTAAAATTCTGTCGGTAAAACCCCTGTTTCTAGTAGTGACATGCACTGACACTTTTTAACAATGGCACTTTGTTACACTAACACTGACACTTTTTACACTGACACTTAATATACATGCACTGTCACTTTTTTATACTGGCACTTTGTTACACTAACACTGGCACTTTGTTACACTAACACTGACACTTTTTACACTGACACTTAATATATATGCACTGACACTTTTTTACACTGACACTTTGTTACACTAACACCGTCACTCTTTTTACACTGGCACTTTGTTACATTAACATTGGCACTTTGTTACACTAACACTGGCATAGCGGGGGAAATAAAACACGTTTTTTTCTAAGCTTAAGAAAAAACACGTTTTTTTCTAAGCTTAAGAAAAAACACGTTTTTTGTAAAATTTTAGCTTCAATGTTTTATTAAAAATGATAAATCTAAAGTATATTGAAAAAAAAAATCTTTTTTAAAATGCAAATATTTTGAAACAGATGGAGTAATATACTCCCTCCGTCCCATAAAATCTTATCCATTTTGCTATTCTGGGCGTCCCACTTTAAAGTCATACTTTCCTAAAAAAGAAACTTTTTAATACTTCTTTATTCATGGGATCCACTTGTCATATTCACAACAATTATTTTCTTACTATTCTCTATCCTCCTTTCTTTCTCCTACTCACTCACAACTCATACTTTAATAACATTATATATATTCACTTCTTATTTTTCGTTTTTAATGATAAACAGGTAAGATAATGTGGGACGGAGGGAGGGAGTATATTATATGGGAACAAATATTAAAAAATTGACTTTTTTAAGTGTTACCGTATTGAGATTTGAGAGGAGGTTGGATTTTCATTTACTTTATTTCGTTTCTTTTTTCTACTCAAAGACGACTCATAGTTGCTTTTCTAGTCCACCACAATTGGCTCTCTCTCTCTCTCTCTCTCTTTCTCGTCTGGACCATCTCATCTCCCCCAGCTATAAACCAATCTCTCTCTCTCTCTCTCATCTTCACTACTGATTATACAGCAGATCAACTTTTTTCCTTCCTTTCTCACTCATCTAACTTTCTCCTTTCTCCTTTCTCCTTTCTCCTTTCTCCTTTCTCTCTCACACATTCACACACACGCTTCTCCGAGCTATTATTATCATCGAGCATCGAAATTAGTAAAGTTTTTTTCATTCTTCAATCACATTGTTTGATCGATTCTATCCCTTTTTTAACTGGAATTCTCTTCCGGCGAGTGTCGGGTGATGACTTCATTTCAATTTTGAGCTGTAAAAAGTTGAAGAGATGCAGTGATTTTACATCCAGGTTGTATCTGAAGATTAATTGAGATTAGCAATCTACTTCGATTGGACATTTCTATGTGCTGCTGATTTTGTTTGGTTTAGCCCTAGCGAGTTTGGAGAGAATGTGAAGATCATATGTGTTAACTCGATGTTGTTGATGCTATTCGTGATGATTGGGGTTTAGGTTTATGATTTTTTGAGCTGGATTGTTGTTGTTGTTGTTGTGGTTGGTAATGATTGGTTTTGAGGATTCATGTGATGAATTGAGAGGGGTTTAGTGGTGTGAATGATGGAGGTTTTCGGATTTTTGATGTTTCTTGGTGTTTGATTTTGGCTATTTGATGTTGCGAGCTGAGAGGATGAGTTCGGATGGTAATCGGATTGGTGGGCAGGTTGAAAGGGACATAGAACAGGTAAACGTGATTAATTATTTGTGTTTTTCTTTTCTTTTATTTAGTTTCTGCTGTGGTTGTTGCTCATAGGTTATTGTTAGTTAAAGTAACTGCATAATATCCCAATTTGTTGGTATATTAATTACAATGAGAATCACTTTGTCAAATTGATTTGGGGTGCTGTGAAGTTTTCATAGGTGATTTGTGCGCACACACATTATAATAGCAGATCCAAAGGATATCCATGTATAAGTACCCATTATAATATTTAATCATTAATTGCTGTGTTTAGTTCTGGCTGAACATTAACATTGTGATTTTTGCAGTCTTGTGTTATGAGCCTTGCGTTTTTCAGTTGCCACCTTCATTGCACTACTGATATAATAAGGTTAGTCAGGACTGAGGAGGTTGTTTGCGGTTACTGGCTATGGATTTATAGAAGAAAAGGATAGACCAGATTCTAGAAAATGGTGTTTTTGTGTCTATATATGTATATGATTGAGCAATAGTAAGTATCAACTGTCAACAAAGATTTGTGTCGTAAAATGTTAGAACATGGTAATCCAAGATAAGTGTACGCACCTTAACATATACTTATATAATATAACAGTAGAAATGTGATACATGGCTATGTTTGAGTACTAAAAGCTCCAACAATTTCCTTCATGGCACCTTTCTTACACATGAGTTGATAAATATAAACAAAACTTTGAGGGAATACGTAAGCAGTTCACCATCTATGAAGGAAAACTGGATTCTGTTCTCGAAACTCTACTTTTGTGAGTCCACACATATCGATATGGCGTGACACACGTGTTGACACGACTATTCATGTATGTTTTCCGTTTCCCACACATTCTAGAGACATGTACACATCCATACTTATTAAGTGGGAAGCTTTGTCAAACTTATGGTTCTGGGAGCAAAATAACTATTCTCAACCTAACTACAGATTCCTTTCAAAAAAAAAAAAAAAAAAAACCTAACTACAGATACATCTATCATTCAGCACTGCAGGGTATCTAACATTTATGTTTCCACGCATTTTTCTGCACCTCACAGAGCAAGTTAAATATAAATGAATGTTATGTCTGTCACAACGTTTACAAGGGGACAATTTTCTTTGTTTGGTGGCTAAATAACATGGATAAAAGGTATAGAGTACCAAGTGCTATCTTATACATTTTCTTTGCCTTAGCAATGCAAGATTCTTTTCCTGCAACAAACGGTAATGTCTCGCATCATGGTTCCAATGCAATGTATATCCTTTTCTCTTTCATAAACCAAATTAGCTGCATCCAGTTTGGAATTACTTTATTCACCTACCCTTGGTTAAGGTGATTTCAATCTCATCTGACACAATTTTCTGTTCTCCTTTATCCTTCTCCCATGTTTTCTACCCCATGTGGCACAATGTAGAAATAAAGTGACATATGTAGAGGTCACTTTGGTTGCTTTACATTGAAAGGAAAACGCAATATTTGTAGAAGTAGAAATCAGGTACAAGTGCAAGTATGAGAAAGCCAAATAATAAGGTCTTTCCAAACTGTTACCTACTTAACCATCAAGTCCCTCAGAAAATTTTGCGAAGGATCTAGAGAGCCGTTCATTGGAGCCACTACAGGGGATGAGAGACATAATATTGCTTGTTTTGTCTCCAAATTATGCTAATAATGTTCCTCGGTGTTGATTTATTTTGTCAGCCAAATACAATCCATAGGCATACATGAGTAACCTTCCAACATGAGATCTTACTTACTGCGTAATTGGGGAAAATATGGGAATTTATTAAATGTAAAACTTTGATTTGAAGGACAAGACAACTTAGGTAAAAGAATAAGTACCGCACTCGTGTTCACAAATATGGACACATGGATTTAGGGCTTCTACGAAGACATTAATATTTTTCTTCATGGACGCCAAATTTTGCAAAATTCCCTTGAAGGTTTGATCATGTGTCAGATCGAGACATGTTTCAAAAAGATGGTATAAACTAATTAATCTAGCACTGAGATAACTTACGCTCTATGTTTATATCTCTATTTAGTTCACGTTGGCATTGTGTCCTTTATTGTACTTTGAATGTGTTTGGCCGACAAGACTTGTCAATGTTGCCATAGTTACCGGGAACTCTACTTTCCCCTCGTGCCACGTCCCGCATCGCGCGTATCGAAATCAGGGTCGTTTATTTCCCGTTTCTCCCGGGAATACGATCCAAATCCCCAAAAACATCGTCCCCAGATTTTTATCATCTTGATCCTTTTTCGGACTTTGATGAAGTTGAGAACATTTCAATCTTTGTCGATCCAATATTGACTTTAAGTGGAAAGCCTTTGAATATTGGTCGGAATTGAAGTCGCCGTTGGGATGAGAGGAGACTACATAAATAGGGAAATAGTCGGAATTGCCAAGGAGAGGAGAAGTGAGGAGAATTTGGAGTTTGGAGGAAGAGTCGTGGATATAGATGAAGGGTTTCCATGGATCGGGGAGAGCGAACGATTTAGAGTGTAATTGAGTGGCACTCTGCAAACAAATTAAACCTACATGGCAGCTATTTTCATCCTCAATATATTTACACACACCCATTAATTTTACAACACTTTTAAAGGCGAGTATGTTTAAAGATTTTAAGAGTGTAAGTAACAATTTTGTTTTAATATATATATTACTTTTGCGTTCCTAATAATAGCGTACCATGTTTCCAACTGGCGTACCGACTAATCCTACCCCTAACGTACCCAAATTTTTAAAAGTCACGTTCCTCGTTCCCGTCCCGCGTCCCACGTTCCTGGTAACTATGATGTTGACACTTAACACTCATGTTTGTGTCAATGAATAGTAGTATCATACACATGTTGGTGAAACTGAGAATGAGGTTTAAGTCTAGTCAAATAAAATTACAATGATGAACATAGAAGGAAAAACTGTGTCTTCTTACATACTCCCTCCGTCCCACCCGAATTTGGACAAAGTTACTTTACACGGAGATTAAGAAATAACAATAAGATAATAAAAATGTGTGGTAGAAAATGAAGAGAGAGAATGAGTGGAGTTAATAGTGGTTGGTTGAATAAATTGTATGGTGGAGAATGAGTGGAGTTAATGAGTGAGTGTGGTATGCCCATTTTTTTATTATTATAAAATTTCCTTTTTGGGTTGTCCAAATTCGGATGGGACGCCCAAAAAGGAAATTTGTCCAAATTCGAGTGGGACGGAGGGAGTAGGCAATAAAATGATATTGGAAATAATCTTTTCTTGGAAGAAAGACATGTATATGCATGTTATGCCAGCATTTATATTTCACTTCCTACAAATCTAATGCTAGAATGTGGTATAGTGCTTCGATTTACATCGTTTGATGCAATAAGATTGTGCGAGGTGAAAATAAAGGCATCTGAATGCAACTTCACTGACACTAGCATAAATGTAGGTGTAGATGGAAAGAAGAAGAATAACAAAGGTACACAATCACAATATTCTTAAATCAGTGCAATACTTGAGGAATAGGCAAGATAGGATACTTGTAGCCACCACAATTTGTTGTCCTCCTGACCTGAGACATTATGTTGATCTCATATCAGACTGTTTCTTTTGAAACTGTTACGATTGTTCTTCTTCTTTTTTTGTTTTTGCATATTTATTTCGATCAAGATCCTTAAGCACGGTTGACGGTAGCCTGAGACATAATGCTGATCTCATATCAGAGTGTTGGTTTTAAAATGTTACTACTTTTTATATATAATGATTTCACAATCAGAATATTCTTAAATCAATGCAATACTTGAAGGGAGTATAATGAACACTTGGTTCAAGAAGAGAGAATCTCACTTGGTGTCCTATAGGAGTGGAGGTAATGCGAGTCAGATTGACTTCTTCCTAGTAAGAAATACTTGTAGAAAGAGTTATATAGATTGCAAGGTTATTCCGGGTGAGAGCACAGCAACTCAACATAGACTGGTGGTACTTGATTTTCGAAGTAAGAGAATTTCGAGGAAGAGAAAATCACAAGTAGACCCTAGAATCAAGTGGTGGAGACTTCAAGGGGAGAATCAACAGAAATTTGTAGCTAAGATAGTCGATACCGGTATTTGGTCGGATAATATGGAGGATATGGATATAGATTCGACTTGGACTAAGATGGTACATACCATAAAGGAGGTGGCGAAAGAAGTCCTTGGAGAATCTAGAGGAAATGGGCCACCAAGTAAGGACACATCATGGTGGAACGAGGAAGTAAAACAAGCAATAAAGGGCAAGCGAGAATGCTACAAATTATTGGGGAAATGTAGGAGCGACGAGAACTATGAGAAGTATAAGGAAGCTAGAAGAGATGCTAAGAAAGCAGTAAGAGACGCAAGAGCAAAGGTGAATCAGAAACTTTATGATAAGTTGGATACAAAAGAAGGGGAAAAGGACATCTACAGACTCGCTCGTATGAGGGATAAGAGGACTCGAGATATTGGGACGGTTAAATGTGTGAAGGATGTAGACCAAAGAGTTCTAGTCGGGGATAAAGAGATAAAAGATAGATGGAGTTCGTACTTTGATACCTTGTTCAATGGCGGTCAAAAGCAGGATATTGGAGATTTAAATATCTCTCCGAGTATGGTTAATCGAGATTTTATGCGGAGAATTCAAAAGAGTGAAGTGGAAATGGCAATGAAAAAGATGAGATTGAAGAAAGCTGTAGGACCGGATGGTATACCAATTGAGGTTTGGAGATGTTTCGGGGAGAGGGGAATAGACTGGTTAACAACGCTATTTAACAAGATATGGAGAGTTAACACAATGCCATTGGAGTGGCGGAAGAGTACTCTGATCCCTTTGTATAAGAACAAAGGTGATGTCCAAGATTGTGCCAACTATCGGGGGATCAAACTAATGAGCCATACTATGAAACTTTGGGAAAGAGTGATTGCACAAAGGCTGAGAAAAATTGTGGATATTTCGGATAACCAATTTGGGTTTATGCCGGGAAGATCGACTATGGAGGCAATATATCTTATGAGACAAACCATGGAGAAATATCGGGATCAAAAGAAAGATTTGCATATGGTTTTCATTGATTTGGAGAAGGCGTATGATAAAGTGCCAAGAGAGGTACTTTGGTAGGCATTAGCAAAGAAGGGTGTTTCAAAGAAATATATTGATATTATCAAGGACATGTATAATGGAGTTAGTACTTATGTACATACTAGTGTTGAGAAGACTGAAGAGTTCCCCATAAAGATTGGAGTGCATCAAGGTTCCGCACTTAGCCCTTTTCTTTTTGCTTTGATAATGGACGAATTGACGAGATGGACGAATTGACGAGGTCAGTCCAAGATGATATACCAAAGTGTATGTTGTTCGCAGATGATATTGTGCTGATTGATGAGACAAAAGAGGGTGTTGAAAGTAAATTGGAGTTGTGGAGACACACTTTGGAATCTCGAGGTTTTCGATTAGCGAAGCAAGGCGAATATTTGGAGTGTAAGTTTAGCAGAGTTGGAAGTAGGGAGGCAGGGGCGGTCACATTTGATGGAAATATTATCCAAGCTTCTGAGTTTTTTCGCTATCTTGGATCCATTATCCAAAAGGATGGAGAATTAGATGGAGATGTGGCTCATAGGATTAAAGCAGGTTGGTTGAAGTGGAAGAGTGCCACAGGGTTTCTATGTGATCGCGGCATGCCCAATAGATTAAAGGAAAAATTCTACCGCACGGCAATTAGGCCGGCATTGCTTTACGGCACCGAATGTTGGGCCGTGAAACAGTGTCACGTGCATAAGATGAATGTGGCGGAGATGCGTATGCTTCGATGGATGTGCGGTCATACAAGAAAGGATCGATTGGGGAATGAGGTGATCAGAGGTAAAGTAGGAGTTGCGCCAATTGAGAATAAAATGAGGGAAAATCGTCTAAGGTGGTTTGGACATCTGAGAAGGAGACCGAGTAATGCACCGGTTAGGAGGCCAGAACAGTGGAGAAATGATAAAATGACGAGGGGTAGGGGAAGATCCAAACAAACTTGGATTAGAGTAATTGAAAATGATATGAGTTTACTTGGAGTGGATGAAAGTATGGCGTTGAAGAGGCCGGAGTGGAGGGCAAAAATTCATGTGGGGGGTTGATTTTTTTTTTTATTATTATTATTATTTTTATTTTTATTTTTAATTTTTTAATTTTATTTTTTATTTGTATGTTTTTATTTATTTATTTATTTATTTATTATTTATTTATTTATTTATTGATTTTATTTTATTTATTTTATTTTTTTTCAACAACCTTTTATCACGATGATATATGAGGATTCATGTTAGCCGACCCCAAATTATTTTGGGACTAAGGCTTTGTTGTTGTTGTTGTTGTTGTTGTAATGCAATACTTGAAGGAATAGGAAGATAGGATACTTGCAGCCACCACAATTTGTTGTCCTCCTGACCTGAGACATTATGCTGATCTCATATCAGACTGTTTCTTTTGAATCTGTTACGATTGTTTCTTCTTCTTTTTCTTTTTTTTTTTTTTTAGTTTTTGCATATTTATTTTGATCGAGATCCTTAAGCACGGTTGACGGTAGCCTGAGACATAATGCTGATCTCATATGAGACATAATGCTGATCTCATATCAGAGTATTGCTTTTAAAATGTTACTATTTTTAATATATAATGATGATTTCAACCGAGATCCTTAAGCACTGTTGCACTGTAGACTACGTTTTGTTATCATACAGTATCAGGGTACTCCTTGCGTTGATTGATGCCCTTATGTACCTAGTCCCCTTCCATTATCTTCAGAATGGGTGAAAAACTACTAGTCGTTGCAGTTTGTAATTTCTATAGATAAGTTGACCTTTGCTATGCTCTTTCCTAATGATTCCACTTCTCAACTTTTACACTTTTGGCTGAAAATGAGGATAAAGAATCTTGAATAAAAAGAAAATTAGTGTTGACAGTCCTGCATTCTTGGCAATAACATATTGTTCCTTAATGGTGGAATATAATTATGCTTTTTCCATTGTGAGGTGAAATCATGGAAACTATGGAAAGAGCTTACATCTAGACTCTAGTAGAGTGTGTTCTTTTGGTCTAAAGCACCGGTATCCGGTCACCACACTGGGTGACAACTAATTCGGTTCGAGCTAGAGAGGATTACAAGAGTGGCAAAGCTCTCCCTACCAAGTTTTAAAGATGTTGCATTCCCAAGGTTTGAACCTGATACTTCTGGTTAAGCTAGAACACCCCTTACCATGTGATCTAGGCGCTCGGTTGTTAGGCTCTAGTTGAGTCGAGGTGTTGCATCATGCTCTTACCCATTCTTGTGTTGGTGGGGCCCTCGTGCAATAGGTTGTTCCTTATTTATGATTTCACCTTTTATGTGCAATAAGTTGCAAATTTTGTTCACTCTCTCTTTCAGAGGTTATGGGTTTGAAATTTGGAAATACTCTCTCTATACAAGTATCAGTTATTAGACCCTTCTCACGCCCTGCAACCTGACGTTGTGCACCTGTTCCTTTTTATATAAAGTGATTGGCAATAAGTTTCATATTTTGATTATCCTCTCTTCCTGCAAATGCAGTGAATTTTTCTTAATTTAGATTCCTTGATAACAGGCTATTACGGCGCTCAAGAAAGGTGCCTATTTGCTCAAATATGGAAGAAGGGGGAAGCCCAAATTTTGCCCTTTCCGACTAGCAAATGTAAGTTTCACCTGTACGATTTTTTGCCATAGCTGTATAGAAATAAAGTTGAGACCCTGAAAATTGTTACTCCCTCTGTCCCAAATTGAATGACCCATTTTGTCCCAAAATGAATGACCTTTTTAAACTTTTCCTTCAAAAAACTGTCCCTAAATGTTTTTTTTTTCATAGTTCATTATATTTTTGCAAAAACTAAAAGTTTGAAAGTGAATAGCAAGAATATTTATGATTTTTTTCTATTAAAAATCAACTTTTTTCAAAATGACCCTTACATTCAAAATAGTCATTCAATTTGGGATGGCTAATCAATGCTTAAATGTGATGCCTTACAGCACTTATGGGCAAGCAGCTATGTTCGATTAAATTTCCAGTAACAGTTCACATTTATATCATATGATGATGTAATATTAAGTTTCTGATTACCATAATTGCTAGTTTTGATGTATTCTACCACATTAACCCTAGACTTGATGCAACAAGATTTATAGGATAATCCAGTACAAAAAATCATCCAGAAATAACCTGTGTTCAAGTTTGTCCGAATGTTGTTCTAAATGAAAGAGGAGAAATTTCTTAACCCTTTCTACAGCTTCGTTCTATTACTTTTTGCTAACTATATTATGCTAATGACTTCAATTGGGTTTAGTGGGGATGGAAGTTGAATTGATAATTAACCAGGAACATTTTTTGTTATTGGTTTCAGGATGAGTCTGTTCTCATATGGTTCTCCGGGAAAGAAGAAAAACACCTTAAACTAAGTCATGTTTCCAGAATTATCTCTGGGCAGCGCACTGTAAGTTTTTCCTTATGAAGATAAATATACAATTTTGAAGAGTATCTGTGCAACTCTAGCCTGTGTACATGAATGTTGAAGGCGGGGTTGATTTACTGGTTATGGAAATTTTCTGCCTTCTTATGTGAGTGTTCCTATTATGTCCTTTTTGATGGATTAGATTTCCCTTCCTCCCCATCTCTTCTAATGGTTGGATCTGATTATATGGGTGGGAATGTGGGATATAACTTGTGGTAGTCCAAAAGATATGATACAGTCGAGGCTTAGGCAGCTCTAAAACATGCCTATGGGTACTACTATCTTCATCTTTTGTCTCAAAATCTCCACAAGTGTGTGATTGTCAACTGATAATTTTCTTAATGAGGTCACTATAATTTCCGTTTTAAGCTCTTTAAGAATTCTTCACTGTTGGTAATAACCAGTAGTGCATTTTTAATCCTTCTATCGATCAATGGATTTGAGAACACTGACTTATAACGAATATTCATCAAAGAATGAGTCAATGACTCTGATGTCAAATGATTAACAACCGGTGTTGTGACTTAGCAGGCATACACCATACAATCAAATACTCCCTCCGACCCACTCCAGTGTGAACTGCCCAAAATGGCAAAAAATCTTTACTATTCCACCCACTCATTCTCTCTCCTACTTTACTTTTACACTCACAACATTCTCTCTCCTAACTATTCCTCCCACTCATTCTCTCTCCTATTTAATTTTTCATGCTCACAAACACCTCCTCCACCTATTTCTCTCTCTTACTTTTCCTTAATTCCCGTGCCCAAAAAGTAGGTCCATAGTGGAGTGGGACGGAGGGAGTATAAGCTATGGTTTATCATCTTATTATAAGCAGTTTGTATGGGAAAAAATGTATTTGATTCAGACAGTGGTTCAAAAGATGGTACTCATTCCTTCGCTAAATTAGCTTCCATTTTTTACTTCAAGGGAAATTTAAAAAGTTAAGTTTTAAGCAATTTTAGTAGGAGTTTATTTAGCCAAATTGACATGCATACTAATTGGGGATAGTCAATGTCACATACATAACTCCTAAGCGTGAAATGTCACTTGCGTACTTTACTTTTATTTTCATTTTGACCACTATTTTTAACATTCGTTATAAAATTAACAGACCACTTCATGAGAGTTAACAATTTAACAGACCGGTTAATTTGAAGTTGATTTTCCTTTTAAGGAGTTTATTGAACATTTCATAAGTAAAAGGGTTATGAATAAAAGAAAATTTTAAAATGCATATTTCTTTTTTTATAAGCAAAAACATTTTTTTAATAATAAAAAAAAATTAAGTCATTAAGTATCACCTTAATATTATTTCAAATAAAAAAAAACTATTACCTTATAATATAATTTTATAATATATATTTTTATAATTTTAGTTATTTTAAGTTAGATCTTTAAAGAAACAAATAATTGAGTAAAAAATATTTTTAATAAAATATACTTATCACATTATAAATTAAAATATTTTTATCAAAAAAAAATGTTCAAACCATCTTCATATCCCATGTCTAGATTCATCCTCAACCCAAAACACATTTTCCTCATTTCTTTATCTTCCATAGCCACCCCCTTTCCATCTACCAATCACCACCATAGACACCACCAGTTCAACCACCATAATTACCACCGTGCAACCACCGTCGTCACTAGAAAAATCACCCTTTCCATCCTCTCCGATCAGCCATCCCTCTCACACGCTCACCATTTAGGGAAGTTCCCCTTAAACCCATTTAAAACCCAATAAGATAAATCAAAAGCCTCCGATTTCGATAAAGACTCAAGTTTCTTGCATTTTTCCAAGTACCCATTTAGGGTTTCAGAGTTGGATTTGGCTTGAGGATATGCAATTCTGAAACAAGCCAAAGACATACTATATCTGTTCAGATTTAGTAAGTTCTTACCTTTACAAAGTTGAAATGGCTACTCTCAATTTGCAATGCTTCATCGCAGTCTTTTTAGGGCTTCGCCAAAATCCCGAAGTTTAGATCTTGCTTCTGTTCGATTTGAGAAAGCTAAACGGAGAGATTTATGGAGTTTTGAGAGGTGATCTTGGTCTAGGTGGGTCTGGGGATTTGAGATTAGGTTTTTGGAAAGAAAAATAAATTGGGAATAGGCTTTAATGGAGTGGTTCCATTCTTCTTGCGTGTCGGGTGCTTGATCTTCTTCTCTCATCTTCAATGGCGGACGGACCTATCTCTCTCTCTCTCTCTCTCTCTCTCTCTAGTGATATCTTCTTCCCCTCATTTTTTAAAAATGTCAATCCCCTTAAAATTATGGGGGTCAAATTTGAACAATTTGATTGTTACACTTGTTAAATTGTTAATTCTCATGAATTGTCCGTTAATTTTAT
The DNA here is from genome assembly GCA_022495995.1 of Adenophora triphylla var. japonica. Taxonomy (NCBI): domain Eukaryota; kingdom Viridiplantae; phylum Streptophyta; class Magnoliopsida; order Asterales; family Campanulaceae; genus Adenophora; species Adenophora triphylla. Next base: position 111,815 of record JAFEMH010001482.1, on the reverse strand, counting down.
AACGGATATTAAAAAAGCTGGTCAAATTGAAAATAAAAGTAAAGTACGCAGGTGACATTTCACGTTTATGAACTACGTATGTGACATTGACTATCCCCAATTAGTACGCATGTCAATTTGGCTAAAATCATTTTAGTAGCACATGTGCATAAGTACCCTTAATATCCACCTTATAGGCTTGCAGACTTAATGGTGGTGCCAAGTCTACATTGTAATATGATATTTCTTAAAGCTGAATATAGTAACTTTCTTAAAAATGGACACTTGTTTAGCGACCATTTTTCCCCAGAAAATGAACTCTCATTTAAGAATGGAGTGGGTACGTTTTTATACTCGCAAGAATAGGTTCTTGCTTTTAAGTTCAACTAGTTAGATTTATATTTTCATTTCTATTGTACAATCGATATGAGGAATATTATTAAGAACCAATTTAAAAATTAATATGATAATTATACGATCCTCAAACTGAGAAAGATCTTAGTTTTATTGCAATAGAGAGAGAGAGGGAGAGAGCCAGTGAGGAGTTTACCATGATGTTGCAGCCTTTTGATGCCGTTTTACATCAAGATACTCTGTGTTTAGAACACGTATTGTTATTTAATTATTTAAAGTATTCTATCTCATGAAGAAATTCCATTTGGGTATGATACCGATAATAAACCACCCACTTTTGTTCCCTGAACAAAATTTTCCTAAACTCATGGATTTCAAAGTGTCCATTATTGCCTTACCCTAATCAAATGTCTTTTATTGTATTTTTGTGAGAAAGTATAAAAATATTGCCGAATAAATTCTTAATCATGTGCAACCATGAGGGACAAAAAAATTGGCTTTTGATGAGAGAAGGAATGAAAACAATAAAAAGGAAATATGCTGAGAGAAGCTTTGAGCTTGGTATGTGTATCGTCATTGACTGATTCCCACACATGGACAACTTAATGGTTTATTTGAAACGGTAGTCTTAGACCCACAATCAAGGATTGTTAAAATGCACAATTATCGTTACATCTTCTGAAAGGTGTTAAGAGTAATTTCTGCTTGTTAACAAGACACAGCGGTTCCTTGTTTCCGAGGTGTTTCTGACAAGCTAACCCTGAGCCATTTCTGTGTTACACTTAAGCCATCATGTCACCTTACAGATTGCAGTTAATTGAGGAGAACGAGAATCTCAAATTATTTGTTAGTGTAGCAGGCCTGCTTTTGTGGTTACGGACTCTTCTTACCTAGTGAGCAAGGGTAGAAAAGTTGTAAAAAGGTTCTGTTGTAACTTCCTGTCCGCTCATCATAATTCTTAAAGGTGTTGCCTCTATAATCACGGACTTTGCTTGAGTGTATACAATGTCAAGACTTACTCTCAGATCTATGCCGTGAGAAACTCATTGCGCAATTTATCAATCACTTGAAAATCCCCTAAAACCAACGGAGCAATGGATCTCCGAATGCAATCCATTGGCTTTCCAATTTTTTTTAATTTTTTTTTTTTTTGATAAGATGGCTTTCCAGACTCATCGTGAAACTAAGTAGCTGCCGGAGTAGAGCTCTTTCCCCATTTCCACATACTCAGTCGTATCACTGTATGTGGACATTTGTTAATGTTTCTACGGCCATCCTCCAGAATTCCCTCAGGTTTCATTCAGGAGATTGAGCAAAGCTATATCACATATCTTTCATTTGAAAACCTCCAGGCGCCATTTCTGTCTGCCTCACGTCTGTAATCTCCAACTTAATCATTACATCACAATTAGATCGTCCCATCAAACATGCCTTTACCCAAACAGTTGGAATCATTAACACCCGCAGAAGTCACCTTGAGAAATAAATTTGAGGCCTGGGTTTTGATATCTCTAGTGCTCATGTAGTAATGAAGCTACGGTTGTGAAGAGCCCCATCATCTCTCTCTCTCTCTCTCTATATATATATATATATATATATATACACACACAGTTGTATTTATAGAGGGGACCTGAAAAGGTATCTACTAATCCATATTTTATTATTTCTTCCCAAAATTTTGGTGTATTTCCCTTATTTTTGCGAGAAAATCTCTTAGTACTATGAAGTCTCCAAATCAAATCTACTTTCCTCGTATGGACTAATTGGATTTTGTTTTAATTTTGTTTCCCTTTGCCAGCCAATCTTTCAAAGATATCCACGTCCTGAGAAGGAGTACCAGTCGTTTTCTCTAATATATAATGACAGGTCTCTCGATTTGGTAAGATGCTAATATCTTGATGCACTTGATTATGAAGTAATTTGTGAATGCTTGTTCTCTGTACCATTCAGGGACATATTATATGTTTTTAGTCGTTTTGCATTCTGAAGATAAATTCTTGTATAGATCTGTAAGGATAAAGATGAAGCTGAGGTATGGTTTAGTGGGCTCAAGGCTTTAGTATCTCGTGGCCATCAACGAAAATGGAGAACAGAATCAAGGAGTGATGGAATCCCCTCTGAAATTAATAGTCCTAGGACATACACAAGAAGAAGCTCTCCTTTGCATTCTCCATTTAGTAGTGGCGATAGCTCTCAGAAGGTAGTAATTCATAATTCATCGCACATATGCCCACATTCAAACAATTGAATGTAGTCATTATTGTTTTTTGTCAGCAGAAATACACGCAAGCACATTTGTATCATCTTATTACTTGTATATTTCCTTGAGAATGTCTAATATGATGAATGTTGCTTTGTGCAGGATGCTAGTGATCAGCTTCGGCTTCATAGTCCATATGGAAGCCCCCCAAAAAATGGTTTGGATAAAACATTTTCAGATGTGATATTATATGCGGTTCCTCCGAAGGGGTTCTTCCCTACAGATTCAACCAGTGCTTCTGTCCATTCTCTGTCATCTGGAGGCTCGGATAGCATGCATGGCCAAATGAAGGGAATGGGGATGGATGCTTTTAGAGTAAGCTTATCAAGTGCTGTTAGCTCGTCAAGTCAAGGTTCTGGTCATGACGATGGGGATGCCTTGGGAGATGTTTTTCTTTGGGGAGAATGTAGTGGTGATGGTGTTTTGGGTGGTGGACCTCATAGAGCTGGAAGTGGTTTTGGGGTCAAAATGGATTCATTGTTGCCGAAAGCTTTAGAATCTGCTGTTGTACTTGATGTTCAGAATATTGCTTGTGGCGGAAAACATGCTGCATTGGTGACCAAGCAAGGGGAGATTTTCTCTTGGGGTGAAGAATCAGGAGGCAGGCTTGGGCATGGTGTAGATTCTGATGTTTTGCATCCGAAGCTCCTTGATGCCCTTAGCAATACGAACATTGAACTTGTGGCATGTGGTGAGCATCATACATGTGCTGTAACGCTTTCTGGTGAGCTGTATACATGGGGTGATGGCCATTTCGGTCTTCTTGGGCATGGAAATGAAGTGAGTCATTGGGTCCCAAAAAGAGTAAATGGCCCACTAGAAGGTATCCATGTTTCATCTATTGCTTGTGGGCCCTGGCATACTGCTGTGGTGACCTCTGCTGGGCAATTGTTTACCTTTGGTGACGGAACATTTGGTGTTTTAGGACATGGAGATAAGATAAGTGTTTCAAAACCTAGGGAAGTAGAGTCCCTTAAGGGGCTCCGTACTGTACGAGCAGCTTGTGGTGTCTGGCATACTGCTGCAGTCGTTGAAGTTATGGTTGGGAATTCAAGTTCGAGCAATTGTTCTTCAGGGAAACTCTTTACATGGGGAGATGGGGACAAATGTCGACTTGGACATGGTGACAAGGAAAGTAAACTAGTGCCAACTTGTGTTGCTGCTCTTGTAGAACCAAACTTTTGTCAAGTTGCATGTGGACATAGCATGACAATTGCACTTGCAACCTCAGGCGATGTTTACACTATGGGCAGTCCTATGTTTGGACAGCTAGGAAATCCTCAAGCTGATGGGAAGCTCCCCTCCCGTGTTGAAGGAAAGCTCTCAAAGAGTTTTGTGGAGGAGATAGCTTGTGGTGCTTATCATGTTGCAGTTTTAACTTCAAGAACTGAAGTGTATACATGGGGAAAGGGAGCAAATGGCCGATTGGGTCATGGAGATACAGATGACAGAAATTTCCCAACACTAGTAGAAGCTTTAAAAGACAAACAAGTCAAAAGTATTGCTTGTGGTACTAATTTTACAGCTGCAATCTGCCTTCACAAGTGGGTCTCAGGGATCGATCAGTCTATGTGTTCTGGTTGCCGTCTACCATTTAATTTCAAAAGAAAACGTCACAACTGCTATAATTGTGGACTTGTTTTCTGTCATTCATGCAGCAGTAAGAAGTCACTTAGGGCCTCTATGGCACCGAATCCGAACAAACCCTATCGTGTTTGCGATAATTGTGTTAGTAAACTAAAGAAAGCTATTGAAACTGATACCTCATCCCAGTCTTCTGTGAGTAGAAGAGGAAGTGTCAATCAGGGAAATGATCTATTTGACAAGGACGATAAGATGGATTCACGATCTCGTCCTCATCTTTCTAGAATTTCTTCAATGGAATCCTTGAAGCAAACAGAAAGTCGTTCTTCCAAGCGCAACAAGAAACTAGAATTTAATAGTAGTCGTGTCTCGCCTATTCCAAGTGGAAGCTCTCAGTGGGGAGCTCTTAACATATCTAAATCATTTAATCCAGTATTTGGATCATCCAAAAAATTCTTTTCTGCTTCAGTTCCTGGTTCGAGGATTGTTTCTCGAGCTACTTCTCCAATATCGAGACGGCCCAGTCCACCTCGTTCTACTACACCTACACCGACTTTGGCTGGTCTCTCGTCACCAAAAATTGTTGTTGATGATGCCAAGAGGACGAATGATAGTCTTAGCCAAGAGGTTATTAAATTAAGAGCACAGGTATTTTGTTACTCTGTATCTTCTCATTTACTTGATGCACTCAGTTACCTGCATTACCCCATTATTTTCTAAGTATTTTCTCCCACGCAAGTGGTGAAATACTCTGATGCTCGGACTCTTTGGTTTACCCCGCCGTACCCGTGTCGGACACTCCTATTTTAGTCTTGTTGAGAAGGGTCCGGCGGGGTTAACCAAAGAGTCCGAGCATCATACTAAAATATTAATAGGCACCATTTTGTTAACTGAGGCTTTTTGATAGCTTGATAAGAGTAATGAGTAGTCGGGCCTGCCTTTATTCTTGCTATAGCCTAAATGTTTTTCCAAGCTGATATCAGTCACCTGGCATTTTGCACATCTGTTTTGGTTGTATGATCTTAGAGTGGGATAGCTAAATGATACTCAATGAATTCAGCTATCCCTCAAGCTTATAATTTTTTTTTTAACATTCAATAGGATATTAGGATTTTAGTGTAGTTAGTAGTTAAAATGGTATAGCGTCATTTCATGGAGAACCTTTTTAGGTAGGAAACACAATTTCTCAATTAAAGACGCATATTCTCCTTGCTTGCTTTATACACAGAATAAAAAGTCTGCACAGTTACCTATTGTTAATATTTTTATCTTAGTTTTTATCCCATGGGAATGGAATGTCTTTTCACCCATCCTCCCCGTTCTGTGTGAATTCTGACGGGTATTTGCTTCAGGTGGAAAATCTTAGCCGTAAAGCGCAGCTTCAAGAGCTAGAGCTAGAAAGAACTTCTAAACAGTTGAAGGAGGCTGTAGCAATTGCAGGGGATGAGACTGCAAAATGCAAAGCGGCAAAAGAAGTGATCAAATCGCTTACTGCACAAGTAAGATGAAATTTTACTGTCTTTGCCCCTTATATTTGTGGAGTATGATGCTTGCATAGATTTGCTTTTTAATAGATCTATGGATGACTCCAACTTGTTCCATTTGTTTTTGCTCACTCCACCCCCGATTGGCTCATCTTTTTTTTTCCCTAACACTCTTGGTCCCTGTTGGGTTTCGAGGGTCCATGCGCAGCGGAATAATGCAATAACTCGAAAAACCCGGAGCCCTAGGATCCGTTCTAGATGATTAATTAAGAAGAATGATTTAGAATTACTAACCTTGTGTGCTTTTGTCGTTGATAAACGTGACCCAACTCCAGATTGACGATCTTGCGAATCCTTGATGAACGATTGTTGAATCACGAACAAAAGATCTTGAAGAGCGGAGATCCTCTATGAGTATCCACACGATGAACGAACCCTAGAACTCTTCTAGGAGGATTGCTAGATCCTTTGATTGAAACTCTTTTCAATCGATGAAGAATAATGGAATTGATTGTGTTTGATTCTCAATTCACAATTGAAAATCTCTCTCTTTTGTGTTTCTCTAAGCATAAAACGTTGGAATCACGGCTAGGGAAACCAGGGGTAAGTATTTATACGTTATAAATAAAAGCCCCTTGCGAAAACCCTAAAATTAGGTCATTTATGAATCAGTCCAGAGCCGACGGGACGACTCGTCCCCCAGGGCACGAGTCGTCCCCTTGCAACCTTCCACTGATTCTGGCGTCCCCCTTAAGGGGAATAGTTGGCTCTGCTCAGGTCACGAGTCGTCCCTATGGGCACGACTCGTCCCTCTGGGCACGAGTCGTCCCTCAGGACGCCCCCTCTGAATCATCCGTCCCCTTTATGGGGAATAGTTAGTTCGGGATAGGGGACGAGTCGTCCCCTGAGCACAGAAAACCCATATTCTTCATTTTTGACAATTCGTTCGATGCGTGTGACCCCATAGGACTATATTATGTTGGCAATGAGTTCGATCACATCGATCCCCATAAGACATGAGCGGACTCTAGCAAGCCATCATGCCTACCCAAATAATATAATATCAAGTTCGATTTTTCCTACATAGAACATATCACAATCCCATTGTCACACGATGTTATATTGAACATGAGTCATGGTCCACGTCAACTCATATTGTTCAATGCTTTCTCGTTACCAAGTAAATTGATTAATCGAATGATATTAATCACATTAATTCATTCGGGCATGGCCATGCACTACATCAATCTTACTTACGAATGGCCTAGCAAACATCTCTCTTTACGAGGGACAAATTTCCATCTTGACTTATCATTCTTCCCAACAAGAATCATATCATGCCAATAATAGCCCTTATTGTTATCCGGTTAAAGACAACGTTAAACTATATCAAACATAATATTCATCGAGTGGAAGACGATGATAATCTCGAGTCGAAAGGATATCGATGATATAACTATATGAGATTTATTTATGACATACGACCATGACATAAATCTCATAATGGGTCAAGTCCAGTACCTTGTTCTCTAACAAGTACCCATGAATCTAATGTGCATCTCCATGCATATAATCATCACATGATTATCCATTAGACTTCATACTAGTGCTTCATAAGTACTAGGGACACGATTATTATAATAAAACATGCAAACATATATAACAATCAAAGAAACAATCTCTTATATAAATGAACAATGACAATACATATAAGTCTATTTCTATAGGCCTAGGGCACTAACACCTACAGTCTCCCACTTGCATTAGGCCCAATCATTCATGTATCTTATACCCATGGACCTAACATGACCATCATGTTTAGCTTGTGGCAAAGGCTTGGTGAGAGGGTCCGAAATATTGTCATCCGTTGGTACCTTGCATATCTTGACGTCCTCCCTTTCACAGATTTCTCGAATGAGGTGGAAACGTCTCAAAATGTGTTTGGATCGTTGATGTGACCTCGGTTCTTTTGCTTGGGCAATAGTACCATTATTGTCACAATAAAGCTCTATCGGGTTAGTGATACTCGGAACGACTTTCACTAACGAACTTCTTGATCCAAACCGCCTCCTTAGCCGCATCCGATGCTGCTATGTATTCGGCTTCAGTTGTAGAATCAGCAACAGTGCTTTGCTTGGAACTCTTCCAACAAACAGCACCTCCATTTAGCATAAACACAAACCCAGACTGCGATCTAAAGTCATCTTTGTCGGTTTGGAAGCTTGCATCTGTGTAATCCTTTACAACCAGATCATCTTCCATTCCTCCAAATACCAAGAATACATCCTTAGTCCTTCTCAAGTACTTAAGGATATTCTTGACTGCTATCCAATGGTTCTCACCAGGATCAGATTGGTATCTACTCGTTGCGCTTAGAGCATACGAGACATCAGGTCTAGTACATAACATGGCATACATGATAGACCCAATTGCCGAAGCATATGGAATATCACTCATCCTCTTTCGCTCATCATTTGTCTTAGGACAATGAGTCTTGCTAAGAGTAATGCCATGTCCCATTGGCAAGTTCCCTCTCTTAGAATTTTCCATGCGGAATCTTCTAAGGACCTTGTCAATATATGTACTCTGACTCAAACCAATCATCCTTCTTGATCTATCTCTATAGATCTTGATACCAAGGATATAAGCCGCTTCACCCATATCTTTCATTGAGAAACATTTTCCTAACCAGGACTTGCAGTCTCGAGTGCGGGAACATTGTTTCCAATGAGCAAGATGTCATCGACATATAACACTAGAAATAGAACACTATGCTCCCACTTATTTTCTTGTATACACAAGGTTCATCTTCGTTTTTGATGAAGCCAAACTCTTTGGCGATTCATCAAAACGTAGATTCGGCTTCCGGGAAGCTTGCTTCAATCCATAAATGGATCTCTGCAACTTACATACTTTATTAGAATTCTTTGGATCGACAAACCCTTCAGGCTGTATCATGTATACATCCTCAAGTAGGTTTCCGTTAAGAAACGCTGTTTTGACGTCCATTTGCCATATCTCATAGTCGTAATATGCGGCTATGGCAATTAAGATTCTAATAGACTTAAGCATTGCTACGGGCGAAAAGGTTTCATCATAGTCAACGCCATGAGTCTGCCTATACCCCTTACTAGCAACAAGCCTAGCCTTATAAGTATGTACCTTCCCATCCATGTCGGTTTTCTTTTTGAAAACCCACTTGCACTCTATGGTTTTTACACCTTCGGGTGGATCAATCAAGTTCCAAACTTGATTATCGTACATGGATTTGATCTCGGATTCCATGGCTCCTAGCCACTTGTCCGAATCAGGAGTGGACATCGCCTCTTGATAGGAAGTAGGTTCATCATTCTCAATGATTTCTACTTCGTTACTTTCCGTCATGAGAAATCCATCTCTCTCAGGTTCGGATCGTATCCTATCCGATCTGCGAAGAACTTGTGTATCTTGAACCGGTTCCACAACAGCTTGTGAATTTGGTTCCGTCTCTACTATTGGCTCTATGTCATTTTCGGGTTCTTGAATTTCTTCAAGATCAATTTTACTCCCACTAGTTTCTTTAGAGAGAAACTCTTTCTCTAGAAAGACACCATGTCGAGCAACAAACACTTTGTTCTCGGATCGGTTGTAAAATTGATATCCTTTCGTTTCCTTGGGATAACCAACGAAAATACATTTATCGAATACGGGTGCGAAGCTTATTTTCAGAAACTAATTTCTTCACATAAGCTTCACATCCCCAAATCTTCATGAAAGATAAACTAGGTTTTCTTCCATGCCACATCTCATGTGAGGTTTTAGGAGCCGATTTAGTAGGGACCTTATTAAGTGTTAAAGCAGCTGTTTCCAGTGCATGTCCCCAAAAGGAAATAGGAAGGTTAACTTGACTCATCATCGATCGAACCATATCTAATAGAGTTCGATTTCTCCTCTCGGACACACCATTCCATTGTGGTGTTCCGGGTGGAGTAAGTTCTGAAACAATTCCACAACTTTTAAGATGATCGTCAAATTCTTGGCTTAAATATTCACCACCTCGATCAGATCGAAGTGTTTTAATAGTTTTGCCAAGTTGATTTTGTACTTCATTTTGAAATATTCTAAATATCTCAAATGCTTCACTTTTGTACTTCATCAGATAGACATAGCCATATCTGGATAAGTCATCAGTGAACGTTATGAAGTACCGAAATTCTCCCCTAGCAATGCTATTCATTGGTCCACATACATCAGTATGTATGAGAGCCAATAAATCACTAGCCCTTTCACTACTCTTAGTAAAAGGTGCTTTAGTCATCTTGCCCAATAAACAAGATTCGCAAACATCATATGATTCATAATCATATGAGTCTAAATATCCATCTTTATGGAGTTTAGATACGCGTTTCTCGTTTATGTGACCAAGACGGCAATGCCATTTGTATGTGTTGTTCACATCAATTGGTTTAGATTTCTTACTAACATGATAGACATTATCAACATTATTTTCAACATCCAAGACATAAAGGCCATTAAAAGAATGAGCAATACAATAAAGCATGTCATTCAAATAAATTGAAAATTTCTTATTCGCAATAAGAAAATTGTAACCCTCATTGTCTAAACATGAAATTGAAATAATGTTTTACGCTCAAATCAGGAACATAATACTTGGTTATTCAAAACTAAAATTAATCCGCTAGGTAAAGTGACTTCGTAAGTCCCTACGGCGATGCAGCAACTCTTGCTCCATTTCCAACCCGTAGATCTACTTCACCTTCTTTGAGCAACCTTCTATTCTTTAGTCCCTGCACATTTAGGCAAATGTGAGATCCACATCCGGTATCTAATATCCAAGAACTAGAAGTAGAAAGTAAAATATCTATCACATAGATACCTGAAGTCATGGCAATCTCATTGCCCTTCTTCTTCAGCCCTTCCTGATAAAGCTTGCAGTTACGCCTCCAATGCCCAGTTTCCTTGCAATGGTAGCATACCGCATCCTTTTGAGATTTGGGTTTAAGCTTCTCAACAACGGCAACCTTTGCCTCCGGTTTAGCAACTTTTGCTTTAACCTTGGGTTTGAACCCCTTTCCTTTATTCACCATCAACACTTGATTGGTTTTCTTGGAAATATTGTTCTCTGCATTCTTAAGCATCCCATGCAATTCAGACAGAGATTTATTCATCCCATTCATGTTATAATTCAAAACAAATTGATTATAACTTTCAGGGAGTGAATGCAATATCATATCCGTAGCCAGCTCTATCTGGATAGGATATCCAAGCCTCTCAAGATGTTCAAGGTGACCCTTCATTTTCAACACATGAGGCCCAACAGGTTGTCCTTCAATCATCTTGCATGAATGAAGAGCCTTCATAGTGTCAAACCTTTCCTGACGTGCTTGCAACTGGAACATTTCCTTCAAATGATTTCCCAAATCATAGGCTTCCATGTGTACAAGGTCCTTTTGAAGAGCCTTACACATGGTAGCAAGCATCAAGCAACCAACATCAATAGAATCATCCACATGTTTCTTATGTTGGTCCTTTTCAGCTTTAGTTGCATTAGCAGCAGGCTCGGGTGGAACGGGTCCATCGAGAATGTACAACTTCCTTTCCTGTTTGAGAACAATTCCCAAACTGCGGATCCAATCCACATAGTTGTTGCCATTCTCTTCTAACTTGTCCTTCTCGGGAGCCGATCGCGATGATGATTTTGATTAGTGTTAGCAGCCATTGATCTACAAAGATATGCAACAAATATGAACACATATAAGTACCAATTTCATTTAAGAGATTAATTAACGTATTTCATAAATACTCCCACTAAATTATATAACCTTCTTATACAATCATGCATAATATAATTTAATAGGCTAAGACCCAACTTTAATTTAATTTCAAGTCGGCTATGTACGATTGCTCAAAATTAAACTAAAAAGGTAGATAACATTTATCAATCATATCAACATATGACTCTTAGATCCTTTATGAGATTATAGACATCATATGTCACATGTTTCAATCCCATCTTATGCCTTAGGCCCAAAACTGTTTTGATAGCCTAATTGAGTTCAACCATTTTAAACGTATAGCAATCACCGTTTGCTCATCTTGATCATACAAAGATAGAATTAATGTACCTCGCTGTGGCGTAGCCTACATAAAACTATCCGTGTACTCACAAGTGTTTAAACATGGGTGACATAAACAAACTCAAATTTCAATGAATGTTCATTTTACATGTTTATCAATTAACATGGCAAGGTGGATTCATGAAAACTATATGAGCATAATTATGAACATGGAATAATGCAACACAAATTACATTTGATGTGTAATTACTAGTACGTGGCATCGTATCCAAAGTTATCCCACACTTCCCAGAAGTGCCTATGCCCTATGGGGAAGGTCTTGGCTTCCAGCCTATATACTAAGTAATTCATCAAAACCCATATTATAGATTAATCACATTAATCACATAATTCAATTCATAATCATGGCATATCTACATATACAATTACTTTCATAAGCAAATCCCATATAAATTCATGTTCTAAATCATATACATCATGAAAATTCATATAATCACATTACATAATTATCATGATAATCTAATATAAACATCATGAACGGGGCTCTGATACCACTGTTGGGTTTTGAGGGTCCATGCGCAGCGGAATAATGCAATAACTCGAAAAATCCGGAGCCCTAGGATCCGTTCTAGATGATTAATTAAGAAGAATGATTTAGAATTACTAACCTTGTGTGCTTTTGTCGTTGATAAACGTGACCCAACTCCAGATTGACGATCTTGCGAATCCTTGATGAACGATTGTTGAATCACGAACAAAAGATCTTGAAGAGCGAAGATCCTCTATGAGTATCCACGCGATGAACGAACCCTAGAACTCTTCTAGGAGGATTGCTAGATCCTTTGATTGAAACTCTTTTCAATCGATGAAGAATAATGGAATTGATTGTGTTTGATTCTCAATTCACAATTGAAAATCTCTCTCTTTTGTGTTTCTCTAAGCACAAAACGTTGGAATCACGGCTAGGGCAACCAGGGGTAAGTATTTATACGTTATAAATAAAAGCCCCTTGCGAAAACCCTAAAATTAGGTCATTTACGAATCAGTCCAGAGCCGACGGGACGACTCGTCCCCCAGGGCACGAGTCGTCCCCTTGCAACCTTCCACTGATTCTGGCGTCCCCCTTAAGGGGAATAGTTGGCTCTGCTCAGGTCACGAGTCGTCCCTATGGGCACGACTCGTCCCTCAGGACGCCCCCTCTGAATCATCCGTCCCCTTTATGGGGAATAGTTAGTTCAGACTGGGGACGAGTCGTCCCCTGAGCACAGAAAACCCATATTCTTCATTTTTTGACAATTCGTTCGATGCGTGCGACCCCATAGGACTATATTATGTTGGCAATGAGTTCGATCACATCGATCCCCATAAGACATGAGCGGACTCTAGCAAGCCATCATGCCTACCCAAATAATATAATATCAAGTTCGATTTTTCCTACATAGAACATATCACAATCCCATTGTCACACGATGTTATATTGAACATGAGTCATGGTCCACGTCAACTCATATTGTTCAATGCTTTCTCGTTACCAAGTAAATTGATTAATCGAATGATATTAATCACATTAATTTATTCGGGCATGACCATGCACTACATCAATCTTACTTACGAGTGGCCTAGCAAACATCTCTCTTTACGAGGGACAAATTTCCATCTTGACTTATCATTCTTCCCAACAAGAATCATATCATGCCAATAATAGCCCTTATTGTTATCCGGTTAAAGACAACGTTAAACTATATCAAACATAATATTCATCGAGTGGAAGACGATGATAATCTCAGGTCAAAGGATATCAATGATATAACTATATGAGATTTATTTATGATATACGACCATGACATAAATCTCATAATGGGTCAAGTCCAGTACCTTGTTCTCTAACAAGTACCCATGAATCTAATGTGCATCTCCATGCATATAATCATCACATGATTATCCATTAGACTTCATACTAGTGCTTCATAAGTACTAGGGACACGATTATTATAATAAAACATGCAAACATATATAACAATCAAAGAAACAATCTCTTATATAAATGAACAATGACAATACATATAAGTCTATCTCTATAGGCCTAGGGCACTAACACCTACAGTCCATTCGTAATAGTCTGTCTTTCCATTTCTGGATGTCCAAACCTACCATCCTCTTTGAAACCTTTAAAGACATCCTGATTTCCGCTCCTTCAGGTTCTTGTAAATTTGTCATCCATCCGTCATTAACAAAGAAGGGTAAAACATGTTGACCAATAAATTAGTTTAATAACTCCAACTGTAAATCATTCTAGTCTGAATGATCACAAACATCAGCCATTATATCGGTAAACAAAGCTATATAAAGTTATAAACCTAATTGTCCTCTAATTCCTAATCCTTTCCCGTGCATCAGTCCTTGTTCCCAATCAAACATATTTATAAGCCTTGTTGTCAGGTCATTGCCGTCAAGTTTGGTGGTTGTGGACATCTTTAGAACTTCCATTAGAAACCTTATTCATTCGTGATCCTATTAATCCCATCCATAAAATATAAAAATTGTGCTCATAATGATGTCGGGTTACTAGCTGTTCCATATGCTTGGTATGAATGAGAACATTCAGTTCTCCCCCTTGTGGGGTATTTTCTATCTCCTGCTAGCCTCCCTAGCGGGGTGGGTGCTCCTACGGTCACATCTAGTTAGGAATCACTACCAACTCTGACCACAAGGAGAATAAATAAAAGAGAAAAAGGAAGAACTCGGATGTTATTTTATGAGGCATAAACTTAACTTTACGTGTAGTCTCATGTATAGTTGCTCTAGCACTTAAAAAAAACACTGTTTGATTTTCGAACAAGTCTTATTGTTGTTTGGTAACTTAATGAATTCTTACTCATGTCTATTTGTGCTGTATTTTTGTATGTGATATAGTTGAAGGACATGGCTGAAAGGCTGCCTGTTGGACCAGCACGGAATATCAAGTCTCCTTCCCTCACCTCCTTTGGATCTAATCTTTCTTCTAGCGATGTGTCAAATATTACAATTGATCGGCTTAGTGGTCAATTGGCATATAATGAACTAGATTCTAATGGGTCAAACAGCCAGTTTGCATTAAATGGATCTAGCACTGTCAATAACCGCGGCTCAGGTCACACTAAACCGGGCCATCTAGAAGCAACACGAAATGGGAGTAAAAGCAAAGATGGTGATTCTCGTAGTGACAATGAGTGGGTTGAGCAAGATGAGCCTGGTGTGTATATTACGCTAACCTCCTTACCTGGCGGTGTCAAAGATCTTAAGCGGGTTCGCTTTAGGTATGCTTTTCTAGTTCTACACATTTTCATTTTCAATTTTTCCATATTTATGTACATTTCAATGCCATTCATCGGAACAACTCATAGACATGAATTTTTATGGTTTAAATTTGAATTAGACTTGTGTTTACATTATGGTTGTCTCGGCAATGTTTAGGGTCTTAACATGAACCAGACTTGAATTTACTTTGATATACATGGTCATTTTTGAAGGGGAAAATCACTCAAACACAAATAATATGAAAGAAATAACACAAGATTTGGTAACCGAGTTCGTCAACACATTACAACATATGGGGGTGTTGCCAACCCAGAATATCCACTATAATCAACATATATGGTGTTTACAATCACAACACATCCAATCATACATAGGTACAAGCATGACTTCTCTCTCAAACACACACATGCATCACCTCTCCAGAAGAATATACTCATCATGGTCATGGCAACGGGTGGCAGAATTCCCCCCCCCCCCCGGGCTCTCCTAGGCCCCCCAGCCTCTGTTGACTCTTTTTGTGGCTCTCTCTGTTGTACCTGTCTTTTTCCTCAAGCGCACAGTCTATGGCTGTCATACATGTTTATATAGGGTCTACACAAAAACCCTAATTCTTTTCTAAGTTGGAAATTGGACAAAAAAAAACAAAAAAAGAAGGAAAGCTGAAGATGGGCTATGCGGCCCCATGATGGGGGGGCATAGCTCTCAAATTACCCATGCAGCCCCATCACTCCCAGTAATGTCCTGCGCGTTTTTACTTCCTTCTCCTTTTTCTCCTTCTTTAGTACTTTGGCTCCAACTCAAACTTCCCAAGGTTTAGACTTTCACCCAAACAATGTTACTCGTTGGTTTAGACTCCATAACCCAACACAAAATGTACTTGGGCAAAAAATGAAGGGTGTTATTAGCACGCAATTGCCATCCTGGAAGTAATCAAATTTACATCTTCTTATTAGAAAGAGAAGATTATAACATGTACCATTTTAAAAATGATTAGAGCCACCAAATGCTGTATAGCTGTTGTCTACTAAACATGCTACAAAGTAGTATTTGCATTAGTATGTCCTACCTGTGGTATGCCTTTTAAGTTGTTTGACTGTGTAGGCAAATGGCTCTGCTTGCTATTCCAAATTGACTTCCGCAGCCGGCCAGCACAGCTCAAAGTCTTGCTTAGCCTAGGGTTTCCTTCAGTAGGGTTCTTAATCCATGTGAAAGAAACAAGTTAGGATAATTGCATCAATTAAATAAAATATTAAAGGATTGCTTATCTCTTCTTTCCATTATCTTCCCCCGCCAATAGATAAATGCTATTCCCTCCGTGCCAAAATGAATGTCTAAATTTGCTCTTGATCTAAAGCAAAGTCGGACATTTAATTTGGGACAGATGTACTTCTCAGGGTTTACGAAATATATACTAATGCTCCTATTTGATAAGATGAAATTTTAAATGGTGTGCAAATTTCTGAATGTAGTCGAAAGCGGTTTAGTGAGAAACAAGCTGAACAATGGTGGGCAGAGAACCGTGCAAGAGTATATGAGCTGTACAATGTGCGGATGGTTGACAAGTCAAGTGTAGGTGTTGGCAGTGAGATTTAGCACACATTGAGACGTAGAAACACGTTATATGTAAATGCTTCTTTTCTTTTTTTTTTATCGCTCCGTTCTGTTCATTCACAAGGCGGGTGGTCATATTGGCCTAAATCAGCTGGATTTCGGCTTTCCATCTAGCTAAGCTTTGGAAGCAGGGTTTTCTGTTAGGAAATAGTATTAGATGTATTTTTTCCTGTATTGCATTTTCATTTTTTACGTATAAATACACACCTCGGGTGAGGGGGTTGAGGGCGGGGAAATGTAAATCTTTGTATTGTAGGTTTGCGAGCTGCCTGCCTCTTGTTCGAAAGCAGCAGCTGTGATGTGTATATTTTCATAAGCAAATACGTAAGTTTTCCGTCTCTTTATATTGGGAGGCTTGCATTATTGTGTGTATAACTGATGTGTTCGTTGCTCTTTATTTACCAGTTTGGTTCTTGCTGCTATTGTAGCCATGATTTCTAAGAAATTTTACTGCCATCACTGCTATTGTTTTGCAGTTTTTGGGTATTAAACTTGGAAATGTTATGTACGGGCGGAAGTGGTTTTCATGCACACAATAAGTTCCTCACAATAATGTACATGCACACAATAAGTTCCTCACAATAATGTACAACTTTTTCATGAATGTACACATTTCTCTAACTCACTCTTCGAATGGGAGCCACTCTTGATACAATAAGACATACTCTCTCCGTCCCACGTGTCCCACGTGAATGCAAACTTATTTCTATTTTGGTCCGTCCACGTCCCACGTAAATGCAAACTGCCCAAAATGGAAACAAATTTATTATTTTATATTCACCTTACCCCACCTACTTATTCTCTCTCTTCATTTTTCACTATACAATTTATTCAACCAACCTACTATTAACTTCACTCATTCTCTCTCTTCATTTCCTACCACACATTTTCATTATCTTAATAATATTTCTTAGTTATTGTGCCCACAAAAATGGTTTACATTCACATGGGACGGAGGGAGTATTTGAAACTAAGGCATCTCCTAATTCAAGTCTTATATAGATAGATAAATACTAAAAGTTTTATTGAAAAATCAACTGTCACATTCATAAATCACATGAGACAATGTACGAGACAATGTATGTATGTTACTCATTCTTGAACTTGATCCAAAATTCCAATATGGAAGAGATATTGGATTAGTTTATTGGCCGTATCTAACATTATAAAATGTTTATTCAGAGTAAAAAAAATAAATAAGAAGAATTATTATGGATGGATGGCATATTACTTTTTTAAATAATTTGGAACGGCGCCTCCCAATTACTTTTTTAAATAATTAAGTAAATGTAAAATTTTTACCATCAAATGTAAAATATTTATAGTACACATAATAAATATTTAAAAGCATGAACGTATATTTTACATGCATTTTCAATCAATGAGCTAATAGTAGTGAACCTTTACAATTGTGCACTATAGATAAAGGGAAAATTATAAATAAGGGTACAAAGGATAGGGGTGTTTGTATTTCAAGTTTCGATGTATTTTATTTTACTATTGAGGGTTCAAAGTTGTGAAAAGTTGACAATTAATTGCCTTTTGACGTAAACGTTAGATTTTTTTGTTAAATCATCGCATATCGTCCACGTGACATATAACAAAGGACATTTTGAAATAAATATTACTCAGTAAATAAGGGGTATAATGAAATTTTATAAATTGAAAGGGCTAAAATAATTTTTTTTCCTAAACAAAACTCATATAATCCACCCATACCAACAACCATTCTTTCACCGATGTCACTCTCCCACGCCGCCGCCGCTCCTCCCCACGCCACCCTCTCTCTCTTATTATTGTTATTAGCCATAAAACTAATTAGAGAGGCAAAAAAACAATACCTTTTTCTTCATCTTCTTCTTTGTCCCATTTCTAACAATGTCAAAAAGAGCCATAAAGTTTCGAAAAAAAATGCAATTTTTGAAAATTGAAATTAAAATTGCAATTGCTCAAAACAGATCTCAAATTGATTATCATAAATGGTGATATTGTTGGCGTTATTGGTTGTGATTGTGTTAGTTGTTTAAATACTTTCTGTGATATAATCTTTATTTAAGTAATATACTTTGGTTTTGCAAAAATCCCCCAGGTGAGGCTGGATATTCTACAATAGGGTATTTACCTTTAAGTAAAGCAGACTGGTTCAGCTATAAGATTTGCATGCCCCCTCTTCCTTAGGAGTTCTACCTTTTTGGCAAAAGTAGTGACTTCTACTTAAAATTTGTAAGAAAAAGAAAAAGGATGAATACGTACCTAAACACTATCCCTTTTTAAATAATAAACTTTTACCGTTTTCCTTCCGTGCTAAATTCAATGTACAGTTTAACCAAATAGTATTTTATTTTATTCTAGAAAGTTTGACACCATTTAAGAAAATTGTTATAATATTAAGAATTTTTATAAAGTCTATCACAGATCTAGATCTATTGTATTGTCTATTACAAATTCCTATGCCACTATTTGATGTCAAAAAAATGCTACGGAAAGAAAAGTATAAAAAAATGGATAGAATGTTCACCACTTCAAGAAATTCACCTTAGAAATACAGGACATAAACAATCCACCACTCAACAAAATCCATCGAAGAGATACAGGGTTGTGTGTTCACCACTAAACGGAATCCACCGAATAAATACGGAACAATAAAAGATGGCACAAAGCTCAACTTTATATTTTTATCAACTCAAAATTCAACTCCCCTTACAATGATAATTTGTAGGCTATTTATAGACTATTGGGAACATCCCTCCAAACTTGGAAACCATCAAAATATGAAAGGAATAAGTCTTATAATTAATTACATATAGATAAGATAGATGATATATCCATAGATTCATGAAACTCAAGAAAATAGTCAAAATTCGGATGTATGCGTCTCTTTGACTGTCCTTTGGTAAAACAGTCACAACTTTTTCTAGAAAAATCCGAATGTCGATCCAAAAAGTGCTGTAAAAACTACACTTAAAGACCTTTTCAATGATATATTATTTGTAATGTTTGGCTGAGGATATTGATAGATACAGCCGGTTCAAGTGGGAAGACTTTGTTGAGTTTGTCAAATACCAACCATTCGGTTCCCGCATCATTCTCCCTTGGTTGGAGAAAATTCGTCCTCGAATTTTAATGTTACGACGAATATTGAAATCATATACTCCCTCCGTCTCACACCAATTGATACTTATTTCCTTTTTGATCCGTCCCACACCAATTGATACTTACCCAAAATGGAAAGAAATCTTCACTATTTACCCCACCCATTCTCTCTCCTATTTTACTTTTTCACTCACAACATTATCTCTCCTAACTATTCTTCCCACTCATTCTCTCTCCTATTTTACTTTTACACTCACAACATTCTCTCTCCACTTTTTCTCTTTCTTACCTTTCCTTAATCCGCGTGCCCATTTTTTTGGTATCAAATGGTGTGGGACGGAGGGAGTATCTTATATCGAATGTCAGCATTGTGCTTACATGAAGGATAAAACGTAGGTTGTCTTGAAAATGACCAATAGTACTCACTTGACAATAGCTCATCATGAGCATGCTCCCTTTTCACTTGTGGATCTTCAACAACACAAGGAACATACGTGAAATATTCTCTTTCAATTATCTCAATTGACTCGTCACTCTCTTCATCATCGATTGGTGGCAAATACCAATCAACAATGGGTTGCAGAGAAATTGAACTGATAAATGGCCAATAAAGATCCGCCATCTTTGATTGAGAAAGAACAATATTTTTTTAAGAATTTTTTTTTATAATAAAATGCGATGAAAACAAAATTGATGATGGAGAAAGAGAGATGAAAAGGATGATGAAAGGGATAAAAGGATATCTTTACCAAAACAAGGAAATTCTGGTTTCGTCTCTGATACCACTTGATGCCGGAAAAACGCTACGGAAAGAATAGTATAGAAAAGCGGATAGAATGCTCACCAATTCAAGGAATCCACCTTGGAGATACAGGGCATAAACAACTCACCACTCCAAGGAATCCACCGAAGAGACACAAGGTTGTGTGTTCACCACTAAACGAAATATATCGAATAGATACAGAACAATAAAAGATGGCACAAAGCTCAACTTTATATTTTTATCAACTCAAAATTCAACTCCCCTTACAATGATAATTTGTAGGCTATTTATAGACTATTTGGAACATTCCTTCAAACTTAGGAATCATCAAAATATAAAAGGAATAAGTGTTATAATTAATATAGATAAGATAGATGATTTATCCATAGATTCATGAAATTCAAGAAAATAGTCAAAATTCGAATGTATGCATCTCTTTGACTGCTCTTTGGTAAAACAGTCATAACTCTCTCTAGAAAAATCCAAATGCCGATCCGAAAAGTGCTGTAGAAATTACACTCAAAGACCTTTTCAATCATATATTATTCGTAATGTTTGGCCGAGGATATTGATAGACAGGGGCGGATGGTATATAGTGCCTGGGGTTGCCCAGGCAACCCCAAAAAAAATTTTTTTTTTTTTTTTTTTGCAAACTTAGCTTAAAATATAAATTTTATTGATTGGTTTGTGATTGAACTATTTTTGGTTATTTGATTCATTATTATTTATTTTTTATTCGAATTTTGAAATATATTTGAATAATTGATGTATGTGTTGGATGTTGCTGTGTTCTAATTTGTACAAACTTAGCTTAATTGCTTTTTTGATAACATTGGTAATAGGTTTGATCGGTTCTTCCCGGTAACTCCGAGAAATAAAGCAAGCACTAGTGTTCCAATTGCTCAAGAAGATGAATCCTAGGAAACGTCAAATGTAAATTGTGTTTATTTTCAAATGTAAATTGTATTTATTTTATGTAATGTTGACGTATTGAAGCCTACTATATTTAATTATTTATGCATGTAAACATTTTGAATTTTAATTTTGCGTAAATTTTTTTTTAGTAAAGAACAGGCAACCCCAAATGTTTTGGGGTAGATCCGCCACTGTTGATAGATACAGCCGATTCAAGTGGACAGACTTTGTTGAGTTTGTCAAATACCAACCATTCGGTTCCCGCATCACTATTGAAATCTATTCAAAAATATGATACACACGCCTATCTAGAAAATCGTTTATAGGCGTTTCGCACCATTTGGTAGTCAACCCGCTATAAATGTTTTGCGTCATCGGTTAGTCCACTCGTTATACACGTCCCACATCATCCGAAAAATCACTGAATAATATATAAAATATATAATTTTTAAATTATTATCCAAACTTATTTAACAATTTTTTTTTTCAAAAAATTCCTCTTTTACACAGAAAATAAAGTGAGAGACAGAAGAATGGGAAGGAGTCACGTGAATGAGTAGTGGGTTTGGGTGTGCACAAGGCACGCCTGAAACAGAATGCACGTGACTAGTTCAGAACCAACCAAACCAACCCATTCTCTGTGTCAGTGTCACTGTCACATACAAAACATGCTCCACCACTCCCTTCCACTTCCACGTGAACCAAATAGTTTCGTTTCACTTTTATTTACATTATTAAGTGGAGTATTTAATTGTAAAAAAATACTCCCCCCGTCCCAGAACAATTTTCACACTTTCCCTTTTGGGCGTCCCAAAACTTACTTCACACATTTAAAACTTACCTAAAATGGAAAGGAATCTTTACTATTCCCTCCACTCATTCTCTCTCCTACATTATTTTAATACTCACAACACCATTATAATTTACTATTCTCTCCACTCATTCTCTCTCCTATTTTATTTTCACACTCTCAACACTTTCAATATAATACTCCCTCCTTAAAACATGTGCAAACAGTGTATGTGAACATTGTTCTGGGACGGAGGGAGTATTATTGTAATTTTAAAATTATCATTATTTTAATCCCAAAATTATGGATATAGATTAGACATGTCCAAATAAAACCGGGAATCGACGGAACCGGCGGGTAGAACCGGAACCGGGAATCGCCGGAATCGGGAACCGAACGTAACCGAGAACCGGATTGAAACGGTTCGAATACGAATCCACCATATTGGGAACCGAGGACCGGCGGTTCCGAAACCGGGAACCGAAACTCAATGTAAGTTAAATGTAATATTTAGTATTTATTTAGCATTTATTTAGTATTTGTACTTGTACTTGTAGTGTAGTGTTGTTTTATTTAAATTCTAAAAATATTGTTAGAATTTTTATTCTATCTTTAATAATATACTAACCAAATTTTGTTCACTTCTCATTCTTTTCAAAAATATACTCTCCAAGTGAAAAAAAAAACAGATTAGTTAGCGTCTTTACTGTCTTAAGAGGTTTGAATTTTTTTTTAAAAATAGTTAGAGGGTGATGGAACCGGTGAAATCGTTGGAACCGAAACCGGAATCGGCGGATAGAATCGGGAACCGGGAACCGGATTAATATGGTTCGAATACGGTTCCGGCTATTTGGGAACCGGGAACCGGCGATTCCGAAACCGAAAATCGGAACCGAAATCGTTTGGACATGTCTAATTTGGACACGAATCAATTACGGATTTAGAAACAGATTTCGAGCTAAAATGATATATATTCAAAGTATATACTTTCTCCGTCTTATATACTTCCTCCGTCCCATGATAATATATAAACTTTTTTTTGGGCGTCCCACAATAATATATACTTTCCTAAAATGGAAATGAATCTTTATTATTCTCTCCACTCATTCTCTCTCCTACATTATTTTAATACTCACATCACCATTATAATTTACTATTCTCTCCACTCATTCTCTCTCCTATTTTATTTTCACACTCACAACACTTTCAATATAATATTTCCTCCTTAATTTCCGTGCAAAACCCAAAAATCTATAAAAAGATGGGACGGAGGGAGTATAAGATTTCACAAATGAATTTTGCATGTGAATTAGAAAAATGTGTAAGTGGTGTAAGTGTTGTGTAGGGGTGTAAGCGGTTCGATTCAAACCGCGGTTTAAGAACGAATCAAACTATGCAACTTGGTTCGATTTTTGATCACGAATGATTTGGTTTGGTCTCAATAAGTGGCACTACATGGTTCGATTTGGTTTGTGATCTGACCTTTACAAACTAAATTAAACCGAACCAAATCAAACTAAATCGCGATTTGAGACCGACAGAGTGAACTACCCAACCAAACTGTCAGATCAAACCATAAACTATATGATCAAACCACTATACCGAACCACCATAACACATATATTAAACATATATTTGTATGTCGAGTAATATTTACTTTTAAATCAATAAAAAAAAACATAACATACTAATCCTAACCTCCGATTTTACATCTTATTCAATACTCTCTCTGTTCCATACGAATTATGATTTTCTTTTCCGACACGGGTATTAAAAAATACTAATTTAATAAGAGGAGAGATAATGAGTGTAGCAGATATTGTGAATTTAAAAAGTAAATAAGAGAGAGAATGAGTGGGAGGAATAGTAAGGAGATTGTTGTTATAAGTATGACAATTGGATCCAATGGAATATAAAAATATTATAAACTTGTCATTTTGGGATATCCTAAGTCGAGTTGGACATCCAAAATGACAAATTGTCTTAAGTCGGATGGGACGGAGGGAGTATTAATTTTAGCATTTTTTAATCTTAATTGCGATACATAAAAAATCAAATTCTCTCCATGATCGACATTGTATATTGTGTTTTCTTCCTTCAGCCTCTCGATTTCTTCGACTTTCCTTTTCAAAACCCGAATCTCTCGCTCTTCTTTATTGATCACGATTTTTTAAAAAAGCATTCGACAATGAGTCACAATTTTTGAAGCTTGTTTTGAATCACAATCATAATCATGGTTTGACCTGTCGATGTTATTAAGAAAGATGATTTATTATTGTATATATTACTTATGATAATACAATATCAAGTTACTTTCCTTATTTAAAAATGTGACAAAACACAAAACAGTTTAATTAGTGTACATATGTTCTCCCTCCCAAGTCCCAATTAGCTTTTGCAATTTGACCAATTTGCCCCCTAATAGTCTATATATACTTAGGTAGATAGAGAATGAAGTTCATCCCATTCTAATTCTTGTAGTTAAGACTAAAGAAATCAAGAGAAGATTTACTCTAGGCATGGAAAGAAAGGGTTTTGGGCTCCTATTTCTCCTCCTCCTCATTGTGTTGGCTTCTGGTTAGTTTCTCTCTTAATATTTCTCATCTATATAGCAAAATAAAGTCAAACTCAAAGTCAAAATATTTTGTAAATGTCTTTAATTTGTGACTAATTCATACTGATGCATGTAGGGTTTAATAAGTTTTGGTGATTAATTTGATACAGAAGTTGGAATGAAAGGAGTTGAAGGAAGAGTATGCCAGTCACAAAGCCATTACTTCAAGGGAGGATGTGCTAGAGACCACAACTGTGCTTTGGTCTGCCGGAACGAAGGTTTCTCCGGTGGCAGATGCCGTGGCTTCCGTCGCCGCTGCTTTTGTACTAGGCTTTGTAATTGAAAGTAACCAACTGCATGCAAATGCTGCTGCTGCTGTCGCCCCACCGGTCGAGTTCTATGTTTTTTTTTTTAAATCTTGTTTAGGTAAAATAAAAAAAATAATAATATCAATGGTTGTTATGATTCTTGTCTAGGTTTGGAAAAATTAAGGTTAACTCTTGTTTGCAGCATTGCTATTTCAATCGAGTTTCATTTAGGGTTATCTTTGAATTGAAGTTGTGCATCCTTGATTTGTATATGGCTTTTGCTTGCATCAATCCAATTGTGACTTTAGTCCATGTTACTTCTCTTTCACGTAATGTTCATATTTTTTTATTTTGTTTATTTCAAAATAAATATTATATTTTTAAATAAAATAATAATTTTTGCTAGGATGGACCAACCACAAGAGAAATTGCAACAAGAGATACAAAGTTACTCACACACATGAAATAAGAATAAGACATGCAATATTATGTGGTTCGGCTTAAAGCCTATATAAATTCACTATTTTCTTGATATTACAAGAATGTAGATTCTCTCTCTCTCTCTACACTCTTGAATATCCTCACCCATGCATACTACTATTTTTCTCTCTCTCTAAATTTGTAAGTCTATTCTAACTCTTTCAAGCTTTATCAATATCCTAACTAGTGAAACATATTTATAATGCTAAAATACACTCACTTTTTTCTTTCCTAACCGATATGAGATAACTTTTCATTTTTCTAATCGATATGGAATTAAGTAACTCTTTTAAGTAACTCTTTCCTGTAAACAGGATTTTAGTAATATTGTCCAACTCCTAACAAATCGTCAATTGATTCAAATTTCCTAAAATCTCATAAAAAAAACACATTTTTCTCAATTTTCTTCTTAGTGATGGCAACGGGGTTAGTTTAGGATGGATTTGGTATTTCTCGAATCCGCTCCTGCTTGAAATCCCCGTAACCCGAACCCGCTCCTGTTGGGGATTTGGGGAATCTCACATCCATCTTGCTCATATTAGCAATCCTAACTTGGGGAGAATAATCAACATGTAGCAATATAAAAGAAAATATCACCTAAGTTTGGTAACTCAGTTCATCAACAATACATGACTACATCTGGGGGAGATGGCAAGCCAGAATATACGCTATAATCAATATATGATGGTGGTTACAACTTTGCACATGCAATCACTAAGATCTAAGCATGGCTACTCTTCATGCACAACCCTCTCAGACATATCTCCTCTCCTCTATCAAAAAATATCAAGAACAAACATACCTCGGGCATGGCTAGGGTTGTAGGAGTGCCCCCTCGTGGCATCTCCTAACCCCCATTATCCTGTCCTTGACACTAATTGTGCTCTCTCTTGTGTATCCTAGTTCTCTCGCTCAAACACAAATAATATATTAGTCACATTATTTATATGTAGGGATACAAAAGTAAAAAACCTAATCTACGTTGGAAACTCAAATTGAATAAGAAAACTAAATTTCCTAAACATAGTCAAACAAGGAATCACAAGAAACCTAGAATCACTAATATTAAGTTTCCTATTCTTTCTTTTCCTCCTCCTCAAGTAATTTGGATCCAACTCAAATTTCTCATTTGTTTAGACTTCCAAATCTACCATTCGTCCCATGTTGCTTTAGACTCCATAATCCAACCGCCCTGCCCCCACCCCTATTTACATTAAAACCTAAATCCTTCTTGTCCCGTTTGGTTCAAGAAAATAATGCTAATATTATTATTTTATCTTTTATCTTAAAAAGATTGAGATTATAGTAATAATGTAATTTTTTATGAGTGACGCCCATGCAGGTGCCCTCGACATAAAGGTTATTATTGTATATAAATATATAAAAAAATGATTACATTATCAAACATAAATTGAAGCTATATATAAATATTTAGAATAGTATATAAATAAAGTGATATATTATACGGGTTTGAGTTAAACGATCGGGTTTATTGAAATCACAAAATTGTCCCTTACCCGCCGGGTTTTGAAAACCTCTTCTGAAACCATTTCTATTGGGGCGGGTCTTTTCGGATTTGACACAGATTTGGGGTTTCTGACATCCCTACTTCTCCTTCTGCTCTTCCACGCAAGGACTTCCCCTCCAAATAGCAAATTTCCTCTCACCTTTACTCCAATGAAAAATCAAGCACTTTCCTTTTCTTACTTTACATGTCTGTTTTCTTGGGTACTGTGATATTTCAATCCCACATCAGAAATATGTAGCATTTGCTTGTGATATATAAGCTCTCACTCTACAACCTATGTGCACCAATAACAATTTACCTTTGGGTTGACTTGTGGACCCAAGTTACTTGTGCTTAGTAGGCTAGTATGTGGTGCTTATGTAGTGGATTGGATTTTCGAACTCGATCGTTAGAAATGGTAACAAAACAGTGTAAGGCTTACAAGCTCGCCTGGGGTACGATTTGGGTATTGTTTGGGCCTTGTCGGGGATGACAATGATTTGTGTGGGGGGAGATTGGGATATACCCCATATCGGAAATAAGTGGCTTTTGATTGTGATATATAAGCTCCCACTCCACTAACTCTAGGTGCCAATAACATCCATGTACTTTTGGGTGGGCCTGTAGGAAATCAGTGGACCAAAGTTGTTTGTTCTCAATGGGCCAGTGGGTGGTGCTAATGTAGTGGACCAAGGTTTTTGGGCTCGGGTCGTTACAGTTACCCACGAGATGTCAATATTCCCAATTGAAGCAAACTCGCAGTCGCACGAGTACTTTACATTCAAAGCGGTTTTCACAATCTCATCATTAAGCTTGAAAAGTACACTCCTGTAAGTACCCAAATTCGGATCGTCAAAATTCGTCAGAAAGTTAACCGAAATCCGTTAACTGGCCCGCTCCAGGTTAATCGAAACTCGTTAAACTCCCCGTTGCCATGCCAATGAGACGTCCCGGGACTGCCCCGTGCATCCCGACGTCGAAGCGTACTTAAAACGTGTCATCTCACGTAAAAGTACGACTTTCCCTGAAAAATGCACTTTATGATACTTTCCGGGGGCATTTTGGACATTTTCCGGACTGTTATTTTAAAAAACGGACAAAATCGGGACCGGGGGACGAACTCCCACACATTTGGTGAGTCATGGGACACGTGGCAGCCATGCCGCCCCCATACATCACCTTTCAATCGAAATCAAAGGGAAAAGACTAAAATACCCTGGTATACGATCAAAGTCCGGGGACTCCTGTGCACATTTTACGAAATTGCCGCCAAGCCCTCAAAATTCCAAAATACCCTGAAAACCCCTGGAAATCGGTCTAAGTCCGTGGGACTCCTCGCATTTTTCACCTATAAATAGGAGGTGTCAAAGCCATTTCATAACAACATTTTTACCCCAAAATTTCACCACGGCCACGCGGCACAAACCGGTTTCACCCCACCCGAGCTCCCGTTTTGCCTCGATTCGCGTGAAACCTCCGTATTTCGATCAAATACGTCCCTCACCACTACGAAACACCGTTTCAAACCTCTTTCCGTGTCCCGTACACACCTTAGAGCCAAAGGAGTCGACCACTAGCCATAGGTATAACTCCCTCTCTCTAATCTCTCGTTTCGTCTCGGTTTACACGCCGGTCGCTATAATCGTTTCGAACACCGATTCTTGAAATGTAGACGCCTCCGTCTAACGGGGTCCGATACGTTTTAGCCCCTCGATCCTCTTCTCTTTCCGTAAGAGAAGTAATCACGGAGTTAAAACGGCGTTCCGACCCGTTAGTTTACTTTTACGTCATTTACCATTCGGATCGATCGATCCGTTGATCGTCATTTATTTTCTGTCATTTACAATTGAGCCGTTTTGGCTCGTTGATGCGTCATTTACAACTCCGAGCCGTTTGGCTCGTCGATCGTCATTTACTGATTAGGATCGTTTGATTCCGATTGATCTTGCTTTAAATACTGTCATTTACAAAGTCCGACCCGTTTGGATCGTGATAGTATTTACTTTTCAAAGTCCGAGTCGCAACCCGATTCGTTGATTGCATGTCATTTAAAACGCATTTTTCCCGTAAAAATCGTTAATAATGTAATGCCCGGTTCAAAATCGGAGTTCGTCCTTCGAACTCTCTTTCAAAACGCGCGAAATGACGTTTGGCATCCGAACGCTCATCTTTCAAACTAAAAGCCGCTATTTGACATTCAAAATCATTTAATACGCATTTTTCCCGTAAAAATCGTTAACAATGAATCGCCCGGTTCAAAACCAAAAGTTCGTCATTCGAACTCCTTTTCTAACTCAAATCGACGTTTGCCACGCAAACGCTCATTTCCGTCTCAAAACCGACGTTTGTCATTCAAACGATCGCTTTTTCAAAAGATCACCTAATCAACGTTTGACATTCAAACCAAGATTAAGCTTGTCATTCAAGCCCCCTTTTCAAAAACACACACACACACACGATTTCGAGAAAGGTAGAAAGACTCGTCATGCGAGGCGTTTCGGGTGATCTCAATATACTCTTCCCGAAACGTAACGTGACCTCCGAACCTAACAATCTCTGGTACTAAAAAGCTTTTTACTCGTTTTTTGCTTCCAATAAAAATGACCCCCGTTTTCAAAGCCTTTTCCTAAGTTTTTGCTACCAATAAAAACGACACCATTTTCACAAAAGCCGTTTCTCAACGTTTGGGCTCAAAATACAAAAACCGCGTGGCGACTCCTCATTTTTTTTCCTTCCCATGAAGCGAGGTCAAACCCTCCGCGAAAGACAACCGCGTTTCGCGCCGCCCGCGCGAAATCCCGGGTAATTTCAGTTGGCGACTCCGCTGGGGACAAGGATACTTTTTTCAAAATTGCCGACGTTTTCAAAAAAGCCTTCCGTGGGTCAAAATTTCGTTTACCCTTCCTCGTTTTCGTGTGCGTGTGTTACTTTAAACCTCGAACGGTTTTTTCAAAGGCATTACATTGTCAACTTTTCAAAATCATACCATGTTTGTGCATTTCCATTCATGTTTGATTTTCATTGATGTCTTTTGAACTGCGCATCATAATGCTTTAAGACACATTCTGAAAAATCTCTGTTTTACTCAGAAAAAGAATTTTAGTGACCGCACACTACGCGCGCGCTTGCCTCGGAACACCGCACTCCACGTGCGCTTGCCTCGGTACACTTTGCACACTACTGACCCCTAACCCGGGATGGCCTTATCGGTTGCACCCCGATTGGTGCGCGAGACACCTTTCGGGCGCACGGGGTCGTCCCAAACATCCCATCCTAGCCCGTGTAAGCCATACACTCTTTGTGTCACACTTTGTCCAAGACCCCGGTTGGTTTTTGGCTTAGCTCGTGTCATAAAGCCTAAGTGTATGTTTTTTACGCCGAGCCCCGCTCTGAGTCAAGCTCGAGAGGTTGAGACCGAAGGTCGTTCCCGACCCGAAGTCTTGAGCTTTTCAGCCTTGACTTTGATGCGGAGCTCTGCCGAAAAATATACCCGAAGGTTCAATGTGAAACCGTGTCACCAAACCTCACCGTATTCACCGTGCCAGCCACAACTTGGCCAATGCCAAAAGCTAAGGTCCCTCACGCAAGCGAGTCAGGAGAGGTCATGCCAAAATTTTGGCATGATCCCCGCCTTAACTTAAGGACGTTGACTTATTTGTGGCCCGTGCGACACATACGTTGAAAGTTTGCGTGATCAGCTAGCCTTAAGTTCACTTTTTCCTTTGTCAGTGGAACTCGCTTGCCTTATAAGACCTCGCTCGGGATAGTCCGTATCGAGAAAGATGATCTACAATGGAAACGAGGAGCTTATAAGCGTAGTGATGAGATCCGGCGATTAGAGCTCTAGGATTAGTTGCGAAAAAGAAGACCCGCTCTTTTCCAACCGATTAAGACTACGAGAAAACACGCTTTAAGTAAACATTAATCGGTAGCGCACATTGCACGAGCCCGAAACCTTGAGCCAAATACCCTTTTCAGAAGCCTAAACCCTTCCTTTCGTTCCCTGTAGCGAGCGAGAAAGTGGTTCAGATTTCCGGGTCGGCGCCTTGCCCGGAATCACCGTAACGGCGGCGTCGAGACGGTTCTTCGGTTCCCTCGGTTCCCTCGGTCGAATTTCCGACATGTCTAGTTCAAGAAATCGTGACGGGGAAGGACCCCCGCCACCGGCAACGAGATATGACATTGGAAGAAGCCATCCAGGGCTTGTGAGGTTCACAAGAGGTAGAAAGAAGATCGGCGGAATTTCGTGGTACGGCTTACGAATGAGCGTGGTATAGCGGCTATCCCCGGTCGGACGATACTTTTGTCACAGTCGAGGATGACGATTCCCCAAAACCGGTTCACCAAACCTTCAATCGGGTTCCTCCCCCGCCAACTTACGGGATGCCTTCGAATCAAAGAAGCAGTAGGCCTAGGCTTCACGTTGCCACCTCCCGGGGCAACCTGTCATATTTGGCCGGCCAGTGCTACTCCTATCACTCAATATCACCGGCGCACCGGCTGGACCATCCCGAGATGCCAATATCCTTCAATACCCTCCGGGTTCGTCCCATTGCCTATACACGAATCCCAAAACACGGGGACAAACCCGTCTGATTCGAAAAAGGCCCCCATATATCCACATATATCAAGCCTTCCACCTCCAATCACTACCGCCCACGTGGTAGCACCGGCGCCGAGCCTCACGATCCACCATTTGGACCCGACCTTAGCTGGATGGTCGAACGGATGAAAGACACAGAAAGCCACCATGAGCGGCTCAAGCGGGAAACGCTCAAATCCACGGATCCGGGAATGGTCACGCCTCTCCTGCCAAGTTCAGAATGTCGAAGATGGACCGATTCGACGGAACCGAATGTCCTCAAACGCACGTCGACACCTACGTTCTCGGCATGAGAGCAAAAGGAGCAACCCTCCAGCAAATGGCCGACAACTTCCAGCATACGCTTAAAAGTTCGGCGTTACGATGGTTTCGAAGGGTCAAGCTGCGGATCACCACACACAGGATCGGATTAGTAACATCTTCTGGAGCAGTACCGATCCAACTTAGAGTGGGAAACAAGTCGCGAGGACTTAATCACCACTGAGCGAAGCGGATGAAAGCGTCGGAGAATTCTACAAGAGGTGGAGTTGGAAACTCTCAGAGATCATGAAGCCGCTCTCCAAAGAGGAACAGATGCGGATCTTGAAGTCCTGCTTAAGACCGTCCATCAGAACTCTCATCAGTCACCATTTCTTCCCAGATCTTCGGGCCATGGTCAATGCCGGCTCACAGTTCGAGAAGGATCTCAAGGAGAAGTTGGCTCTTTGCACGGCCATACGAGATACCGCTCAGCGGTTGCATTCAATCCCGCACCGGCCCCGGCGAAGGAAAGATACGTCTGTCAACTACATCCATCGGGGACAGCGGTCGGGCAACGAAACCCGAGTCCCACAAAGTAACAACTCCACTTCAAAGCAGCCTGCCGTACACTTCGACAAGTTGGACATGCCACTAAGCAAGATGTTGGAAGGGTTAATCAAGGAAGGTCTCCTTAAACCCGTTGCAAATTACAAACCTAAGAATCCCGTAGCCAATGTGGACAAGAACAAATCTTTGCGCCTTCCATCGGTATCACGGCCATACCACGAGACAAGCTGTTTGGGGTTGCGATACGAAATCCGAACTTGATAGAAGAAGGCAAATTGGAGCGTCCCCATGGGCCCGGTCTGATCGGAAACCCCTTCCAGAACAATAACAGATGTGAATTCCATTGAGTGGGTGCCAAGAAGATTGTGTGAGCAGTTCTCAGATTCTTCCGGTCGGGTCCTCATCTAATGTCCACATCGGCTACGATGTTTGTGATCGCCCGCCCTTTGCTCGGGAGTACGAGTCCCAAGATATGGTCAGGAGCAATCCTCCGAGAAAACGAAGAAGAAGTCCTCTCGACAGATCTTTGAGAGAAAGATATGAAGCTTTGGAGATACCGGTGTGGAGTACACTCGGAGAGCCATCGGGAGGTTCGACTACTACGTACTCTACTCTAGCCAGTCCTCCTTCCTCCAGGCCATGCGGCTTTAGAGCAGACAAGGGTGGAAAAGCCGAAAAGTCCCAGCTGAGAAACCGAGTTAAGGCCCCGGGGCTCAGGAATACCTCGGACCTTGGTAACCTTGCGCGATCGGAAATAAAATCCCCCGCGGGATCAGCTAAGATTCAACTTGTCCAGCTTCCGAGCCCGGACCGGCAAGGGAAGATCAAAGTCATCTTGGCACTCGCACTCGATCAACGTGCTAACCAAGGGCGGCAACCCCCACAAACAACCTCAACGCAATCCCGAGGTTCTTAGAGAGCTTTACCTCGCAAAAGAAAGACAGGAAACGGATGGCTGGATGACTCTCCTTCTACGAATAGAGATGAGATCTACGATTCCCGGCGTATGGCGGTATGATCACGTTACGTGACGAAGACTTACCGAGAGATGCCTCGGGGCACAATGAAGCTCATGCATCACCCTCAAGCTCAACACCATATCACTCCCGGAGTATTGGTAGATAACGTCAGTCGCCCGTTAATGTTCTCCCTCTCGGCATGATGCGAGCCCTCCGCATCAACGAAAGCCATCGATTCCGTCAACCGGACTATCGGGGCCTATGACCAGCACGTCTCGTCCCATCACGGGGACGGTGACTGGAACTACAGTTTTGAAACCCAAATGGTGCCGACAAAATTCCACGTGATGGACATTCCATCCGAATTCACGGCTCTCTTGGGACGCCCTTGGCTACATCACATGAAAGCCATAGCCTCCACTCTCCATCGGGTGTGTTAAGTTCATTAACCCGGGGGAGATCTTGAAGTCATCCGAGGGACGGTTTCCTCATAGGGAAACGAAGCGAGACAATAGCAGCGTGCCGCGGCCACGGGCATCGGGGCTACCTCCTTGAGCCGAGGGGGACTATCGGGGCAAATCTCGAGAATCCCTCGAGTCGGAGATGCTAACTATGTAAACATACTCGAGCGGGCGGACCACAGAGCGATCCGATACATCAAGTTCAAGTTCAGCTTGTCGTTTCCAACATTTGGAGGCAGATTCGAAAGAAACGCTGAACATCGCCATGATGCGGGCACGTAAACCCCCTGTCTCCAATCGGAGATTCGTCAGCATTCTTCAAACCAACTCTATGGCCCCACCAGGCGAAGAGATCTTCGTGATAAAGGTCAACAAGCATCGTCATTCTCGTTTTGAATGCATGAAAGTTGTATGGGACGTCCTCCACGAGGAACTACCCGTTGCACCCCTCTTCTCCAAAGAAGGGCATGATGTTTTCCTAGCAGCTCCAGCAATGCATCCGGACGCGATACGTCCCTACGTTTGGGTTGAGCCGTCAGATGACGATGAATCAGGACTCTCCGGAGTCGAGGATGCGGCAGACCCGCGGGCAGACCTCTGCATTCACATGCTCGGTTTTGAGGACGGCACTCTTCCGTCCCGAGGTCACCTATGACCAAGGCTCCAACACCATGGAAATTGTCAAGCTCAACGTCCGGTCTGGCATTTATCCGACAATTGGAAGTTACTAGTTGACACGACGAAGAATCCTACGATCAAGTGGCCGACGACGACTTAAATCAACATCATCTATTCCCGGATATCCCGACGATACCAAGGATCCGGTCCTCATCGTCGATTCTGCGCAATGCCAAAGTCACCCTCGGCTTGCTGCTCATGGTAAACGAGGCCACTGGCCAAGCGAGCTCGAGCTCATCACTACTTCCGAGTACCGGCCCGGTGGCAACCGGCCCGTGCCGTCGGTCAAGCTTATACCCTCGCGCCGCCAAGGCCAAGGGCAACAGCGAAGGAGACCAAGCTCCTCACCCTGTCACAAATCAGATCAACCTCGGGAACGCTTCCGGCAGCCACCCCGAAAACATCTATGAAGGTCTTCCCCGCAAGACAGAGTTAGCTTCCAATATTGGAAATGACCACCTCAGCATCAACATGCTCCAGTCCGATTCTACTCCCAGTCTTCACGGCCCCGGATTCGAGACATCACGCGGTAGACGCTAGCTCGATAGACTTGGCGATCGAGCGAGATCACGAGGCTGTCAACATCGCAGAGTTCAACACCCCGTGGGTTCAATCAAGCAAAATTGGGCAAACTTCTTGGTGATCGAGATCAAGGAAGGCCGCATGAAATGTCCCAGTCCGACTTCCTTCGTTAACGTAATCCAAGTGTTCCCGCCATTCGGCGATTTGGATGTGAT
The DNA here is from genome assembly GCA_022495995.1 of Adenophora triphylla var. japonica. Taxonomy (NCBI): domain Eukaryota; kingdom Viridiplantae; phylum Streptophyta; class Magnoliopsida; order Asterales; family Campanulaceae; genus Adenophora; species Adenophora triphylla. Next base: position 76,514 of record JAFEMH010001482.1, on the reverse strand, counting down.
CACGGTTACGGACACTAGTCGAGACGGCGTGGCACCCTACGGAGACTGTTTAGCTCTCGCGAGGAAAGCCCTCATGGAACTAGCCGCTCAAGAAAGCCATCTTTGGGACGAAGACCAAGCTCGAAAGACCTACGAGGGACCAAGCCCTTAAAGTGTCACAGGCGGCTTCCGGACGAGAAAGCTAGAGGCCACTCTAGACCAGTTCGACCTCGGGGTTTTGCCACGGCAACTTCACCGACTACAGTCTGTTCTCATCCAACCCCCTACGCCACACGAGGGTGGTCAGCGGTCCCGATGACCTAGGAGATGGAACGACACACAATGAAACGAATCCCGGCGCTTACCTCCGAGGAAAGCAAGTTCTCTGTGAAGACGATGACGAAAGCGATGAAACTATTCTTTTCCAAGCCGGGCATGAAGTCAACAAAACCGGACTCCCGAGGTCTGGGAGGATGGAAACGGATCATTTCCACACTCAGGCGAAAGGCCAACTCGGGGAGGAAGGTCTATTTAAAAACAAAGAGGAAGATGGAAATTCGTCTCGAGCAACTACTCATGGAGATTCCACGATCTACGGCATTCGTTTCTGAGACGATCGGCCGGTCGGCCACCACCAGCTACATGGGCGAGATGTTCGGGAAGCTGCAGACTCACCTTCCGACATACCCGCTACTCGAGATAAAGCGTAAAAGAAAGCTCTCCCCGGTGGAAGTTTATCTAGGCTGCCGCATGCAGGTTCAAAGAAGCCCCGGCTATTCTCACATGGGAAGAAACGCGATCATTAACTCTCGACGCAGCTCGCAAGAAAGTTAATCGGGCCAAGAGTGGAGGAAGTTTAGCAAACCATGAGTATCGCCGGACCCAACTCGAGGAATGCCTTGAGTATGCTCGGCGAAGAAGGAAAGGAGTGCGGTATACCGTGAAGAGATCAAGGAGACTGTTTGCCTGAACCTAGAACTCTCCAACCTCCCCCGGAGGGTCAATGCACGGTTCGGCTCAGACGACCACTTTGTTGTGCGCTGACATTCGAACAGCTGCGTCAAACCGTAGGCTACCTCCCCGCAGAGGCACCTAAGCCGGTATCCTGGGACAGAATCCGTCAAGCTGCCGAAGCTTCAGGGAATACATCCATAGTCAATGAGTTGAGGGAAGACATATGGCCCTATGCTACGAGGAATCCTCCTCTAAATATGGCTCAACTCAGAGCGGCCTGTTCAGAAGGAACCTCCAAGATCCAAATATGCCACGTGGACCTTCCACTATCTCACGACCAGATTCCTCCTGCCATGAGGATGATGAAACTCATGAACTTCATCCCAGTACTGGGGCTCGGCAAAAGGCTACAAGGCCAACACCAAGTTATTGAAGTCAAGGACCACACCACGGTCCAGGGGCTTGGCTACGTGCCAACACCAGCTGACATCAAGGAAAACAAAAGGCTCGCCCGCGAGCGACATCCTGCAAAGGGAACCTCAGGCACGCGCACCCAATCTCCGGCCTTACGGCTTTGACCTCGCTCATTACTTCACCAAGGCAAAGGAGGGAAACAAAGAGCAGAAGCAGCATGGGGACCGATAAGGGAGCAGAACGGCGGCACGAGCTGAGGGGACCGACGGCCGGCAAACCGAGCGGGCTGAGGGGCCCGACGGTGAAACTGATGAAGATGAGAAAGAAGCAGGATAGTCGGCAGAGACTACACAAAGAATGGAACAGCTAGCACGGGACCTCAAGCGTTTCAGAGGACTCAAAGCTAATCCGATTAGGGGAGCGTTCCTCGACATCACAGCTCTATCTGGACCAACCGCCACCACAGTCCAGCACGAGTACACATTCAAGGGAATCCCCGACTTGGAAGAGCAACTCAAGGTAATCTCCATGGGAAACAGATTGTTCGGATCAGCCACCGAGGCCACATTCGAGACAGTAACTCCAAAGCAGAAGGAACCAGAATTCATAGAAGACGCTCTCAGTGGACCAGCTCTACAGAGTCTCTTTGAAGAGGTCACGGAGGTGCCGAACCTGATTGACCTGGGCTCCAAAAACAGCATGATTGCCATGATTGGGACAGCAGAAGCCAAGCCTCTCGATCCCCGAACCCTCATCAAGCATCCAGCAATGCCACTGAAGAATTGGGTAACTTTCACCGGACCAAGGGCAAGCCAGGCAAAATTGGAAGACATGTTGGGCCTGCACCCACATCTCCCTAAACCCGGTCTCACACCCTCTGAGTCAGTCTTTGTCAGAGTCCAGTCCTCTGAGTCATCCAATGGCCTTACGCCGGAGGACCATGATAATGTAGCCAACCATGTATTTCCGTTCTTGCTTAATGAAAAGTCTGACCTTTCGGAGTATCCTCTCATTGCCACTTTAACAACTGATAAGTTAACAAACAACTTAAAAGACGTTAATAATTCAATTGATAAAGAAGCAGACACATTAAATGAACAATACATTAAAGAAGTTCTCGAGCGTGTAGTCGACCAAGAGGACAACCGGGCCCAAGCTGCCGAAGAGGTTATGACCAAAGTGAACCTGGGGACAGTGCAAGAGCCTAAAGAGACACAAGTGGGCAGTTTCTTCGCCGATGCAGAAAAAGAAGCCCTGATAAGCCTCCTCCGGGAGTATGTTGACGTGTTCGCCTGGTCATATCAGGACATGCCAGGACTTGATCCCTCGATCGTAGAGCACAGAATTCCCCTGGATCCCGAATCCAAGCCTGTCAAACAGAAGCTGCGCAAGATCAAGCCAGAGTGGTCCTTGCAAGTTAAAGAAGAAATTGAGAAGATGCTCCGAGTTGGTTTCATCAGAGTGATTGAGTACCCGACTTGGCTCTCCAACATCGTGGCGGTCACCAAGGCCAATGGAAAGGTCAGATGCTGCGTGGATTTCAGGGATCTCAATAAGGCCAGCCCTAAAGATGATTTCCTACTGCCTAACATCGACATGCTGGTCGACACCACGACAAATTTCGAAGTAAAGTCCTTCGTGGACGGGTTCGCTGGATACAACCAGATCAAGATGTCCGAGGAGGATCAAGCCAAGACTGCCTTCACCACTCCGTGGGGGACATACTGTTACACGATCATGCCGTTCGGTCTGAAGAACGCTGGGGCTACCTACCAGCAAGATGCAACAGCCCTCTTCCATGACATGATTCACAAAGAAATCGAAGTATATGTCGACGACATGATTATCCACTATAGAGGATCAGACATGCAGCACATGACAGATCTGAGGAAGTTCTTCAATAGACTCAGAAAGCACTCCATGAGATTGAACCCTGCAAAGTGCACCTTCAGCGTCAAGCGCGGCAAGGTACTGGGGTACATGGTTACAGAAAGAGGTATCGAAGCCGATCCCAAGAAAATCAAGGCCATCATCGACATGAAGCCGCCTCAGACTTTAACAGAAGTGAAAAGCTTCATGGGAAGACTTCAGTACATCGGTCACTTCATCAACCGGTTGACATCTCTCTGCGAGCCCATGTTCAAACCGATGAAAAAGAATGCCGACATCAAATGGGACTCCGAGTGCCAAACGGCTTTTGAGAAGATCAAGACCTACTTGGTGAATCCCCCGATTGCGTGCCCGCCACATGAAGACAAGCCACTACTCCTGTATCCGACAGTAATGCCAGACACGTCAATCGAGCAATGCCGGCACAAGAACGAGAAAGATTCCAAGGTTGAGCATGCAATCTACTTCGTAAGCCGGAAGCTTTAAGGAAGTGAACTCGGCTACTCGGCATTAGAGAAAACTTGTACCGCCTTGGTATGGGTAGTCGGGAAAGCGAAACACTACATGCGGTCACATTCGGTGCTCCTGGTCTCCAAAATGGACCCCGTCCGATATCTCTTTGACAAGCCATCCTGTCAATGCGACTAGCCAAGTGGTCATTCTTCTGGTGAGTTCGACATCAAGTACATGGTCGAAAATCAACAAAGGGTAGAGTAATGGCGGATCAGTGGCCGACTTCCCAAGCCGGTGAACCTAAGGGTCCCGATCCGCAATTTCCGGACGACGAAATCTTCTCAATCGACGGCGCAAACCGGCAACTCTTCTTCGATGGGGCGGCCAACAAGAAGGGGAATGGTATTGGAATGCTCTTTGTCGATCCCAAGGACGAGCACACTCCCATAGCCATCAAGCCGAATTTTGAAACGACCAACAATGCGGCGAGAATACGAAGCTTTGTGCGGCCGGCCCGGAAGCCGCCCTCGAGCGCAACATCTCGAAGCTGGATGTATACGGAGACTCATCATTGATCATCAATCAAGTGTCCAACAAATGGAAGACGGTAGATTCGGCCTTCGAAGTACCACGCGTACATGGAGGAGCTCATTGCTCGGTTCAAGGACATCTCTTTTCACTATTTGCCAAGAGACAGGAACCGCTCGCATGCCCCGGCAATCCTCGCCTCTCTTGTCGAAATTCCCGATGGGAAAGCGGTAAAACCCCTCGAGAATAGGCGGACGGAAACACCCGCCTATTCTTGTGAGATCGAAATAAAAGGAAATGATCGACGAACCCCGGTACAATCAAATTTACCGGTACCTCCAAAGCAGAGAAGCTTCCTTCACAAATGAAGATGGAAAATACAAAGAAGGGATCAAAGCCAAAAACATGATGGCATTAAAATGCCTGGCATCCCATTTCGTCATTCTGGGGGGTATGTTGTACAAGAAGCGCCACCAAAGGCCACTCCTTTGGTGTGTAAACAAAGAAAAGGCCAGCGAGCTAATGAACGAAGTTCACAACGGAACCTGCGGTCCGCACATGAACGCCCGAGCATTGACACAGATCATTCTCCGTATGGGATACTATTGGATATCAATGGAAACAGACTGCATCTAGTTCATCCGAAGCTGCGACAAATGTCAACGGTTCTCCAACCTCAATCACATCCCTCCTCATGAACTCTATTGCATGACTACACCATGGCCTTTTGCCACATAGGGAATCGACGTCATCGGCAAGATCACTCCACCAGGGAGCAATGGTCACGAGTTCATTCTAGTCGCAGTCGACTACTTTACCAAATGGGTAGAAGCCAGATCGTACAAGGTACTGAATTCTAAGAAGGTGGCCGAGTTCATCCGAGAGAACATCATGTGCCGATACGAAGTGCCCAACGAGATCATATCCGACAATGGGGCTCACTTCGAAGGAGATTGTGACCAACTTCTGACCGAATTCAGAGTCACACGTCACAAGTCTTCTCCTTACATACCACAAACCAATGGTGCAATAGAGGCAGCCAACAAGACTCTCGCCATGATAATCAGAAATATGACAACCAGAGGTCGGGACTGGCTCGAAAAGCTACATCTAGCCCTCTGGGGATACCGAACATCAGTCAGAACCGCCACAGGGGAGACTCCATTCGCGCTTACCTACGGAATGGAAGCAATGTTGCCCGTGGAATTGGAAATTCCATCCCTCCGAGTCCTCTTGGAAAACGGGATCAATGAAGTCGAATGGCTACAGAGCCATCACGACGAACTTGCTCTACTCGACGAGCGCAGATTGAAAGCCATGGAACACACTCGAGCCTACCAGAGCAGAATGGCCCGAGCATTCGATAGGAAAGTCAAGATCCGAGACATCAGAGAAGGCGACTTGGTGCTAAAGGAAAAGCCTCCTACGCAGACCAATCCCCTCGGAAAGTGGGAGCCTACCTGGATAGGACCGTTCGTGGTACAAAGAATCTTCTCCGGAGGAGCCATGAAGTTAGCAGACTTGGACGGGAATCCTTTCGTTAACCCCGTAAACGGAAGCAAGCTCCGCAGATACTTCGTTTGAGGAAGAGCACGAGTCAACTCACCTTCCCCATACACCGTCCCCTCAGTAAAATTAAAAGTGCTAAAAGAGTAATACCCAACTGGATACATTCCCGCTAATGATCCAGGTAAAAAATAGGGTCGCACTTCTTTTGTCTTTGTTTTTCTCAAAATTCACCTAAAGTGTCGAACTACGGTGACCTGAGCCCCTTAGTCCAATTGTAAAAGGGGAACGTAGGCAGCCATCATTGGTTCGGTCTAAAAAAAAAAATAAGCATCAATTGCTTGTGTTTCGAAAAACTCTTTTCATTTAACCTACAAATTCATTACGGTTAAAACATTCTTTGATGAGTTCAAGCACGGTCAACTCTTGACTCGCTACTATAAGTACCCAAATCTGGCTCATGCCTTCCGGTTAATTTCCCCAGCAATTCCGGTAATTCTTCCGGCAATCCCCCGGATTTTCCTAGAGTTCCGAAACAATTCCGGAACTGTTCCAAACCACCTAAGGGGAGAAGGGACTGCTTGGAGCCAAAGAAACACGTTTTTATTTTATGAGGAATTCCCTTCTAGAAGACTGCCACCTTGCATGTTTCTAGAAGAATCTGGAAGTGGCTACTTATGTCGTGCGACATAATAGGCCATGAAGACTTCTAGAAGCTTGCCACCTTGCATGTTTCTAGAAGAATCTGGAAGTGGCTACTTATGTCGCGCGACATAATAGGCCATGAAGACTTCTAGAAGCTTGCCACCTTGCATGTTTCTAGAAGGAAAACGGTTATGGCTTGTTATGTCGTGCGACATAATAAGCCCATGCAGGCAGCCTATAAATAGAGGCCTTCACCTCTCATTTTGGGCACCTCTCCTTCACCCCTCAGTCCCCCTCTATAGGGAATACGCCCAGAAGCATCCCCTCTCCTCACATACCCCCTAAAACACACACTAACCCTCCAAATCACCCATCATTCAACCAATACACACACACACTTCCCACACACATCAAGAACCAAAGGTTCTCACTGAACCAAGACTCAATCCCAGCCCCGGAGGTTGCTGATTTGAAGGCTCCTATATCTAACTTGATATAGGAAGTCGTGGTCTTCAAGGGTAACGATTTTCTATCCTTTTCCTTCCCCTATCTTCATTATATGTGAAATCTCTATGCTAAATGCGTTGATAATGTGGTATTCTGATTAAAGTTGCATGCTTTAGTGTTATATTGCTTAGATCCATATCCATTTGCATATCATTTCATGTAAAACCCCCGGCTTGGCATTGTTTCTTGCATGAACACTCAAGATGAGTGTGGATTCCTCATATCCACACCTTCTTGAAGTATTCACTATTGAAATACACACTCTCTGAGATCTATTGGTGAAGTAACTTGGCTATATTAAAGCCTTGTTACCTCTGTAGATCCCAGCTGTAAAGTCTCTGCAAAGTGGCTAAGTATGTCACGCGACATAGGCAGCCTATGTCACGCGACAACATTGGCCAGTCTGCAGAAACTTCATCTTTTCACTTGTAATCTGGCTTTTACCTTTACATGCTCCCTTGAAATGATCATATACATATTTTTGGGGTCTATCAAGTAAGTAACTTAGATATATTAATGCCTTGTTGCCTCTGTATATCCCAGTTGTTAAGGTCCCTGCAAAGTGGCTAAGTATGTCACGCAACATAGGCAGCCTATGTCACGCGACAACTTAAGCCAGTTTGCAGAACCTTCATCTGTCCAGTTGGTAATCTGATTTTAACCCTCATCATGCTATAATCTGATGTCTATCTGCAATTTAGATAGTATCTTCATACATAAAAATGTCATCTTTTCACTAAAATACCATTTTTAATACATAAAGGTGCATCCTTTACACCTAAAGCCTATTTTCATGCATCAAAATCATTCCTTTTGCACTCAAAATTAACATCCTTTGCATTAAAATCTCCTTTTCACATTTAAAGTGCATCATTTGCATAAAAAGTCATTTATTTACACAAAAATGCATCTCTTGCCTTCAAAATAACATCTTTATGCATCATTGTAAGTACCTAAATCTGGCTCATGCCTTCCGGTTAAATTTCCCGGCAATTTCGGTAAGTTTCCCGGTAATTCCCCGGACCTTCCTAGTGTTCCAGAAATATTCTGGAACTGTTCCAAAACAAATAAGGGCTGAAGGGGAAGCTTCCTAATTAAGAAACACGTTTTTCTTAATTAGGAAATGTTCTAGAATTTGCCACCTTGCATGGTTCTAGAAACATGCTGAGTCACAAGGGATAATGCCGCACGGCTGCATTAGCCAAAGGTCTCTGGCCGCACGGCTTCATTGGCCTTATCCAGACTGCCTATAAATAGAGCCCTTCTCTACCCATTTTCATAACAACAACAATACCATAAATCACACATAATAAGAAGAAGACACTCCCAAGAGCTGCTGGAAGTCCAAGAAGGTGAAGAAGAAGACCAAGAAGCCACCTCCCTCCTCCTTGAAGATCCCAAGATCAACCTTTCCACCTAGCTCAATCCAAAGAAGAAGAGGAAGCCATTGGTAACCTCTCACACCCTAAACTTGCAATCCTAATTGCTCTATGTGATTCTAATTGCTCATTGCATTTCATATAATTGCTATTATCTTGTTTGGGACTTGGTAGATTAAAGATCATATCTTTATACCCCCTTTCCCCCATTGCATGCATTAGGCATCCTTTGCCATTAAAGATGTAATATTTTGAATCAAAGGTGCATCCTTTGCACCTAAAAACCCTATTTTTACATAAAAATATCATCTTCATGCATCCTTTGCATATAAAAATCCAATCTTTATGATAAAAATGCATCCTTTGCATATGAAATCCTTTTTCAAGCATCCTTTGCATTAAAGATCATATCTTTATCCTAAATTAGCATCCTATGCTTTTCAAAATACAATCTTCATGCATCCTTTGCATATTTAAATCCCAATTTCTTCATAAAAATGCATCCTTTGCATAAAAATCATGTCTTTATGCATCCTTTGCAAATAAAGATCATTTCTTTAAATCAAATGCATCCTTTGCAACCCAAAAATGTCATCTTTTCACTAAAAATGTCATTTTTACATGCATTCCCCCATGTCCCCATTAGCAACCTTGGAACGGACCGGTGTAAAAGATCCTATCTTTACATCGTTCCTTCCATAAAGGTTTCATAATTTCTTTAGAAAGGGACAACCTTGAACCCTATATCTCCGATTATCACTTAAGATGAGTATGAAGCATCTATATGAGCTCGACCGTCTTAAAGTGTAGGATTGATGGGCTAAGGACCCTCCTTTTCTAAAGAACCTCATCTTTGACTATAAAGAGAGTCATTCTCTCGATCATGCAAAGTTCCGAGGTTAAAAATGCAATGATCACAAGTCCAAGATGAGGACGGGATCATAATCCCGAATACATAAAATCCAAGAAATCCCGAGCGACAACCAATAAATGGTTTGTACGTCCGGAAGACGACTTGGGACATTCCCCCCCTTTATTTTCAAACACATGCACACAAGAAAGCACGCAAGCAAGCACGATTAATGGAATCTTGGGAGACTTGCTCCGGCAAGGCACCTTGGGTGAACGACGATCCGTTCTTCCCAAGGGGTAACTTAACCTCCGAACCCATAAAACCTTTTTTTCAAAGTTTTGAGGTAATCAAAATGGCGTGGCGACTCCGTTTTTCAAATTAAACCGGATGTCTTCAAACTCGCGTGAATTTCCAATACACAAAATTTGGGGCACACATTCACAGTTTGGCGACTCCGCTGGGGAAATCCCAAAGGAGAAAAGCTTTATTTTCAAAACAAAAAAAATCGATACTCGGTATATAGGTGGGATCCACTTAACCTTCCTGTACACTCCACGATGTGGGAGTTGGGATAACCGGTGGTTTAACAATCCCACGTACCGGTATCCCTTTTCGAAAAAAATTTTGAAAAAAAAATAAAGAAAGCTTTTCCCTTTGAGCGGGTTAGACTCCGTCGGCTGATTTCATTAATCGTGCTTGCTTTCTTTACCTTGCATTGCATCATTTGCATCTTGGCATCTGTGCATACTTTGAACGTGAAACAACCCGAAAAAAATAGCAAAGGAGTGGAACTGGAAAATTGATCCATGCGGTCGTACGGCTCAATCCTCCTTGGATTCGGACCGGGCGACCTCGGTGGCAATTCCACCGGGAAAAATCATGGTTAATGCGAGTCCTAGCGGCTTGGGGCTACTCGGCTCCATGGTGGGGCTCCCAGAAAATTTACGTGCTTACGTGCTTGCATTTTCCCCGTCCGAAAATCATTCCTTTAAAACACATTTCATGAAAATCTCTGTTTTAACTCAAAAAGGAACATTTTTAGGAGACCGCACACTACGCGCACTTTGATATATCTGTACACTTTGCACGCACGTCCTTCAAACCCGGAGTGGTTCAGTGCGATCACGGACGGCCTTACGATGCTCCGGGCGCGCACGGAATCATTCCAACCTCCCCATGGCGGCCCGGTGTCGACCAATGCACGATCCGTGTCACACGTTTCAAAAAACCGTGACTTTTGGTTGGTTTTGGTCTAGTCCGTGTCATATAGCCCGGTTGCATACCCTCGTAAAGGTCAAGCCTTAGTTCATAACGGAAGCCAAGATTTTCGCTCAAGCGGAACTACGCCAAAATTCCGACAAGGAAAAATTGGTAGGATCTTGACTCCGACATTGACTTTGACCTTGACCCGCACGGAATGCGTAAGAGTCGAGACCGGAGTCTTTGCCAACAAATCAAAAGATCTTTCGCTCAAGCGAAGCTCTGCCAAAATTCCGACAAGGAAAAATTGGCAAGATCTTGACCGGCATTGACTTCGATTCGACTCACGCCGGCGTATGCAACGAAGTTCAATGTGACCTTTGTGTCATCCGGCTTTTGCCGCCCGACCCATGCCTATTATCTTCTCGGACATTACCGAAAGTCAAAACGTCATTCGCTCAGCGAAATTACGCAAAATTCTATCAAGGCGAGAAGACGAGACTTTCCCGGTATTGCCTTGACTATAATCCGCATCGCTCGTGCGTTGAAAGTTCCTATGACCCGCTAGACCCGTTAGGAGCGTTCTTTACTCTCGGTCGGTGGGATCCGCGTGCCCTATAGGACCCTCGCGGTGCATCCACCTGGGAGGTCGAAATACGGGTGGAATACGAGGGGCTTATAGACGTAGTGACGGAACCCAGCGATCCGGGATCTAGAGTAGTTGCGAAAAAGAAGGGCAAATCCCCTTTTCCAACCAAATAGATATTAATAAAAGACAACATTTTAAGTAAGCTGGAAGATTCTAATTTGCATATTGCACGAGCCTTGACTAAACACCTACCCCGAGTCTAAACCTTTCCTATCCCTTTCCCTTGGCGAGAAAAAGTGGGTGAGAACACCGGGTCGGCGACTTGTTAGCGCGAGAATTCTCGAGACGGTTCGCGAGAATCCTCGGTTTGGTCGATCCGGAGAGTCGAGAATGTCCGATTCGACGAGAAACGATCTTGGTTTGGGTAACCGAGATGACTAGGGAAGAAGAGCTAGCCTATAGCCAATGCCCTCCTCCATCCTCATATAATCCATTTCCAAAAATGTCCCTTTTCGGTCTTCCCCAATATCCCAAGCCGTCGGGGTCCCGACACCCTCGCGGCCTTTGCATTCCCTATGGGACTCTTTCCCTCCTTTCGGCCTAATCCAAATCTCCTTACCACGGAATCTCGGTACCGGCTGACCTCTCTAATTTCGTCAGCGCTTTGTGAATTTGCCTATCTCCCGGACGGTGGTAGTGAAGAATCGGTCGGAAATGAGAATAGGAATGGATGGATTTACGGATGATGATGACAGGTTCGGTAGAAGGAATGGACTTGGAGTCAGCGGAAGTGAAACCCAAAGGGCAAGATGAGGTAGAAAACCACAGACCTGGAATAGGGGATGAAATCACTTCAAAGTGTATTTGCAGTCTGTGTGAAGGCTCAGAAAAGGGAAAGGATGTTAGCTCAGATGAGGCAGCATATGAATCCTACATCCTAGAGTTCAATACTCCTTACAAAGATTTGGTCGGTGAATGGAGGGACTTAATTGAAGCTCTAGCGGAAAGAGGGAAGTGGGCTCCACCGGCCGATGCGGAACACGTAGCGTCGGCGAAGCCAAACCCTCATCGGGAAGAGTAGACTCTGTTACGGTGTTAATAGTCACTCCACGAAGCACAGTGCGAAGAAGAGTGTATGGATGCCCTGGAAAGAGTCTTAAGTCTCGAGCGACCCAGTCCCTTTATGTCCTATGATGACAACGATGTTTTCTTGGTAATTCCCAAGTCGGAGGAGGAGTCCAAGATACCTCTTATATGGCGTCAAGTATCCCGACACGCTTTTGCCCTCATTGGTCATCAAAGTCAAGGCGAAAGTTCCCACGAGGATTCTTGTAGTGATGCTTGATGAAGACATAGTTGAAGTGCCGGAAGGAACAGTAGAGGAATGGTTAGCCCGAAGCGAAAAGCCCGAGAAAACCTTCCGACGGTAAGAAACGGGAACCCGCCATGAGGTTTGACCCCTTGAAATCCTTATTGATGATGGAATTTCCCACTTCGAGAAAAGTGTTTGGCCAACGTCAAAAATGCCGTCGAAGGTTGACCCCTAGAGAAAGAAGGGACATGCTTGACGGTGATGAGGAATGTGATCCCACTCTGTTGAAAAAATTGTTAGGTCCGGATGAGAAAGCCATTCGCCGGGCTCCAAACCACGAAAGTGATAACTCCTGTTGCATGCGACTTTGAAAAGTTTGAATGAGGCTGTGAAGGCTTTAAACGGAGAAGGTGAAGCTGAAACCGGCCAATTGCTAAGCCAATTAGAGAGTCGAGAACCACGAGAAGGTCGAAAGCCGTTAACACGGGATCGGGTTCGAAGCCGCCTATGCCTCCGGTAGCGCCGTTAATCGGATTAATCGGCGAGAAATTGGCCATACGCCGGCAAGAGCCCGCCTCGACTTTGAAAGAGCTAACGAGAATCCTCCGGTAGGAATGATGACCGGAAAAATCTAATGTCTATGTGATGACTCGGTGCAGACGGATGAGTATTGAGCGGCCTAAGGGTGACAGAAGGAATGCCGTCTCGGAGCCGAAGACGAGATAAGAGGCCTTATAAGCCGGAAGTAGAAAAACCGGACTACGACAAAGAGGATCCGGTGTTGACTCGGTTGAAGTGTACCCAGGCCAATATCTCCTTGTGGTCCACTGTTAACCTCTTCATACCCTCATAAGTTAAAGCTAGAAGAAAGTTTGGCCAAGACCATGGTGCCCATAGATGTCACCCCGGATGAGGTCGTCCAAATGATTGGAAGTATCCATTACGGAAACATCATTACCTTCATGACTTGGACTGCCAAAGTATGGGGCTAGTCATAACGAACCTCTTTACATCACAGTCCAGTTAGAGGAGCGTCGATTGCCACGGGTATTAGTCGATGGAGGGTGCACGATGAATGTCTTGCCGGCCAAGATGATGGACTTATTGGACTTGAAACCAACGAGATTTGAAGCCTTCTAGTCGAGACTATTAAGGCTTATGACTCCCTTTGCACGATCGGTTTTGGGGATTGCTACTCTCAAGTTGTGGTTCGGAAAAAAGGTCATGGACGTTGATTTTCAAGTGATTGATATTCCGATTTCATTTCTTGCTTTCTTTGGGACGGCCTTGGATCCACCGGATAAATGGGGTAGCCTCTACTTTGCACCGGTGCATCAAATTTGATCAAGTGATGGGACTATCACAACCATCTACGGAGGCGGTGTCACGGTAGAAGGAACCGGCCTTTGGAGATATCCCGATATTGGAGATTAAGCATGACGATGAAGGGTTGGCATTGATCGGATTCTCTGTAGCTTCTTCCAAAGCACAAGTGTGTTGCATGACCTCACCACTACTTCGATAAAATCCCTCTGCCATGAGAATGATGAGAAAAATGGGTTATCTTAGGGACTTGGATTGGGTAGAAGACTCCGAGGGTCGCAATACCATCATTGATGTAAAGGAACAAACCACCGAGATATGGATTGGGATACAAACCGAATTCTCGGAATGGCGAGAAAAGCTAAAGGGGTCCGGCTCCATCCCTACGGTTTATCACGACCCATTACTTTACAAAGGCGGGACACAATACGATAAAAGTGATCACGAGATCTCCTTGCGAGAAAACCCTTACGGAAAATCTTGAGAAAGTGAGGGAAAGCCGGCCAATCCTGTTCGAAGAATGTTCCTTGACTTGCCGGACATTCACAGGGCTACCACTACCGTTCGAAGCAGTATGTCTTCAAAGGGAACTCGGACGGCGTCGAGAGAGTCGGCATCCGGGGTAATGGATTTCTCCGCCTTCGAGTTAGCTCTTAGAAGATCGACGGATAGAAGCTTCCGGTAGTGAAGACGGTGAGTGGGGTTTGCAAGAATTGTTTGACGAAGAAGCACGAGATCCAGATTTGATCGACTTCGGCTCGAGATGATGAGATAGTTGCCGTAATTGGAGACGGTGGTGAAAATCCTTTTGATCCCCGCACTTTGGTAACTAAGACGAGAGATGTCGTTGAAGAATTGGGAGACGTTCTCGGGACCGATAGCCGGCCGACGGCAAATGATCGCGGAGCTTGGATTAGTACCCCGTCCTTCTCAACCCAGTCGTGTCAAACACCACGTCGTCTATACGGTCGAGTCGGGAATCTTTGAATTCCAGTCCTACGAGTCATCCGAAGGCCTCACGCTGAGGACTATCAAATGTAATCGATGTCATCTTTCCCCTTATTTTGAATGAAATGACGAGATCTTTACGAGTATCCTCTTATTGCCAACTTAACAAATGATAAATTAACTCAAAACTTAACAACGATTAATAATGAATCATTTGAACAAGATGCAAACACACTAAATGAACAATACATTAAAGAAATCTTTAAGCGAGGTTACGAGAAAAGAGGAAAACCGGGCCCCAAGGCCGAGGAGGTTTTGACAAATGTGAACTTGGAGTGCGTCGAGGAACCTAAAGAGACACGAGATTGGAAACTTCTTCCCGGGGTTGAACGGGACGGGCGATCGATGCTCGGAGAATACGTCGACGTGTTTGCATGGTCATACGGGGATATGCCGGGGCTAGGCAGGTTCGATAGTAGAGCACGAGAATCCCTCTAGCACCGGATGCTAAGCTAGTAAAGCATAAATTGAGGAAAATCAAGCGAGAATGGTCTCTACGAGTCAAAGAAGAAATTGAGAAGCTACTGCGGGTAGGATTCATCGAGTCATCGAATATCCGACATGGTTATCCAATATTGTGACCGTCACCAAGGCCAATGGGAAGGTGCGGCTCTTTGTGTGGATTTCAGAGATGCGAACAAGGCCGGCCCCAAAGACGATTACCCTTTGCCAAACATAGACATCTGGTGGACTCCACGCCAACTACGAAGTCAAATCCTTCGTTGATGGCTTTGCGAGCTACAACCGAGATCAAGATGGCCGAGGAAGACCAAGAAAAACGGCCTTCACCACACCGTGGGAACTTCTTGTTATACGGTGATGCCATTTGGGCTTAAAAATGCCGGGGCTACTTACGAAGAGCGGCGGCCGCGCTTTTTCATGACATGATCCACAAGGAGATTGAGGTCTATGTAGACGACATGATAATCCACTCCAAAGGCGAGGATGGGCAGCACTTTGTTGACTGCGGAAGTTCTTTGAGAGGTGAGACAACATTCCATGAGACTAAACCACTGAAATGCACCTTCGGAGTGACGAGGGGAAAAGTGCTTGGGTATATGGTCACGGAGCGAGGTATCGAAGTTGACCCCAGAAAGATCAAAGCCATTATGGATATGAGGCCACCTCAAACCCGGACGAAGTCAAGAGCTTTATGGGAAAAGCTGCGGTACATCGGCCGTTTCGTCAATCGGTTGACCACTATGTGCGAGCCCATCTTCAAGCTCATGAAGAAGAATGTAGACACGAGAATGGACCGAAGAATGCCGGGATGCTTTTGACCCAGATTAAGGCATACTTGGTACATCCTCCGGTGTTATGCCCCCACATAGACGAAACCTCTTACGCTCTATCTCACTTGTCAACGATACGGCGGTTGGGGCTATGCTTGCTCGGGAGAAGAAAGACTCTCGGGTAGAAAATGCCATTTACTTTGTCGGTAGGAAGGCTGCGGGAAGTGAGCTCAATTACTCGGCATGTGAAAAGACACTGTGCGGGAGAGTGCAGGTAGTCGGCAAGTTGAAGCATTATATGCAAGCCCACCTGTGAATTTGGTCTCAAAAATGGACCCCATCAAGTACATCTTTGATAAGCCTTCCCTCTCGATGCGTCTAGCAAAGTGGTCCTTCTTCTTAGCGAGTACGACATCAACTATGTGACCGGAAAGGCCATCAAGGGTCAAGCGTTGTCGAGACCACTGGCGAACTTCCCGGTAATGAGGACGAGAGGGCACGAACCCCAATTCCCGAGATGAAGGGATCTTTGCGGTCGAGCCGAAAACCGATGGCAATTATTCTTTGACGGAGCCGCTAACAAAAGAGGAAATGGCGTAGGGATGCTATTGGTCGATCCGAAAGATGAGCATACGCCAATAGCCCTCAAGTTGAACTTCCACGCCACGAACAATGTCGCCGAGTACGAAGCTTTGCATTCTTTGGTTTGGAAGAGTTTGCCTTAGAAAGGAATGTCAAGGAGCTCGAAGTTTACGGAGACTCGGCCACGATCATCAACCGGGTTTCCAACAAATGGAAGGCTGTGGACCCTAATTTGCGGCGGTATCATGCCCGTATGGAGGAGTTATTTGGGCGGTTTAGAGAAGTGACCTTCCACTACTTGCCAAGGGAAAAGAGCAGTTCGCGAGATGCCCTAGCTACTCTAGCCTCATTGGTAGAGATCCACGAGGGAAAAGCCATAAAACCCTTTCGAGTGGGTAGAAGAGAAGCCCAGGCCTTACATTTGTGAAGTAGACACAGGACCCGAGCCTATAAAGGAACCACTGGTACAATCAAATTTACCGGTTCCTCAAAGATGGAGAGTCGGCTTTCGAGAGACGAAGAAGGTAGACCAAAGAAGGCGTCGAGCCAAGAGCTTGCAAGCCTTGAAAAGGTTGGCCTCCCATTATGTCATTCTAGGAGGCAACTTGTACAAGAAGCGGTACCAAGGACCACTCCTCTTGTGCGTCACTCAAGAAAGGGCCAAAGAGTTGATGACTGAAGTCCGCAATGGTCCCTGCGGTCCTCATATGAATGCGAGCCACGATGCAAGTCATCCTCGAGAATGGGTTACTCTTGGATTTCCATGGAAACGGTGTGTCCGGCACGTCCGAGCATGCGACAAGTGCCGGCGGTTTGCCAACCTCAACCATCTCCCGCCTCATGACACATGCTTGCATGACGACTCCTTGGCCGTTTGCAACTTGGGGTATTGATGTGATAGGGAAAATAGCCGGCGGGAAGCAATGGGCATGAATTTGTGCTAGTAGCCATCGACTACTTCACCAAGTGGGTAGAGGCCAAGTCCTACAAGGTCCTCACTTCCAAGAAGGTTGCCCGGTTCATCAAAGAAAACATAATGTGCGAGATATGGGGTGCCCAGCGAGATCATTTCCGATAATGGGTCGCACTTTGAAGGAGGCTGCGATAGGTTCTTGTCGAGTTCAGAATCACTCGCCATAAGTCGTCCCATACGAGACCTCGAGACTAATGGAGCCGTGGAAGGCTGCTAATAAGACGCTCGAACGGATCATCAGGAAAATGGCCACCGTGGTCGTGATTGGCCCGAAAAGTTGCACTTGGCACTCTGGGGCTACGAACGTCTGTCGGAACGGCTACGGGAGAAACTCCTTTTGCCCTAACCTACGGGATGGAAGCGGTGTTACCGGTGGAGTTGGAAATCCCGTCATTAAGGGTCCTCTGGAAAACAGTGTCAATGAAGTAGAATGGTTGCGTGCCGGCATGATGAGTTGGCCACGCTTGATGAGAGAAGGCTAAAAGCCATGGAACACACCCGAGCCTACCGGAGGCGAATGGCGGAAGCGTTTGACAAAAGGTTAAGGCCGGAGACATCAAAGAGGGTGACTTAGTGTTGAAAGTGAAGCCCCCTATCGGAGACAACCCCACAGGAAAATGGGAACCCGTTTGGATCGGCCCTTATGTGGTGCGAGAAGATACTATCGGGAGGAGCCATGAAGCTTGCGGACACAGACGGCAATCCCTTTGTCCACCCGGTCAGCGGTGATAAGCTCGAGAAGATACTATGTCTAAAAAAAAAAAAAAAAAAAAATCTTAGTGCAAAAAGAGTAATACCCGGCTAAGTGAAAACCCCAAAAAGGGCGGTCTAGGCAAAGACGGGGTTGCACATAAAAAAAAAAAAAAAAAAAAAAAAAATCTTAGTGCAAAAAGAGTAATGCCCGGCTAAGTGAAAACCCTAAAAGGGCGGTCTAGGCAAAAAACGAGTTGCACATAAAAAAAATATAGTTCACCGGAATGAACTACGAAGACTGAGCCCCTTAGTCTTTCTTGTAAAAGGGGAACGTAGGCGGCCATATATGGTTCGGTCTAAACAATAAAAAAGGGCAATCAAGCTTCCATGAAGTGCGTCCTAAAAAAAATAAAGGGACATTTCGAGTTTTCATAAAACGGGTCCCAAGCAATAAGACATTTGAATTTCCATGAAATGTGTCTTGATTAATTTCTAAGATAATATTTCTTGTTCATTACAAGTTAAAAACTTCTTGATGAGTTCAAGCACGGTCTACTCTTGACTCTGCTAACTTTGCTACAAAGATCTAAAATACAAAAATGCCTAAATAAACTAATGTGTTTGCAAAATGGCAATAAGGGAATCCTAAGAAAAGATCATCGGTCGTCATTATTTGAGTCTTCTTTGGTCTTCTTCCCTTTACCTCGACCCCGTCGAGTTTTCTTTCTCTTCTTCTCTATAAGGTCGGTATCCCTCATCCCGATCTCCGGTATCCTCGCTGGAGCCTCTACCAAACCCGTGTCAATAAGTGCCCTCTCTGCACGAGCACGAGTCCGCACTTCCTCCCTGCGAGCCTCGGTCGAAAGGAGCAACCTCGGACAATCTCTTGTATCGAGCCTCCATATCTACGATCGGAGTCACCCAGGCGGTTATGGCGACTCGCCTTAGCCTCGGTCTCCCTAGAGTCCTACTCGAGTCACGGTCGGCCCCAAATAAAGCCGACGTCTCTCCCCCGAGAATGACTGAGTCGCTCCCATTTCCCTCTCGTACCGGTCAAGTAGACGGTGGTCAAGATGGTGCTCTTCACTGCTCTGAAGATAGCCACAGGTGGGAAAGCGAGTGTATGTCCAAGCCCTCGAGAAGAATGAGAAATGTTTGGATCTCTCATATCGATGGCATCACCTCCATGGTCCGGATGTCCTCCCAATCGCTCAATGGCTCTGTAAAGCCCAGCTGCACTGGATACCAAGCGGGGAATGTAGAAGGACGACCGGCGAGAACCACTGGAACCCTCGCGGCATAGGACTCTGAAATATCCTCACAGTGCAACCTCCGGTGAGGTATCCACCAACGGATGTCAGAAGTGGATAGCCTAGCCATCGTCGGCTCCCGGCTACCACTGGTCTGTTGCCTCGGTGCACCTCTCAGAAATCACCCGAGGCAGCGAGTCGGCAAAGCCCAGCAAAGCCAGAGCCTCTCTGCGGCCATAAAGTCGGCACACAGTGGACTCCCGAACCTCATGAAATGGTCTCCCTAGCCATCTGTCAATGCCATGCAATGTCTCTCCCAAAACCGGTGGGACAATGTCCTTCCCGGCTCTACGAGTCTCGACCATGTCTAAGAGACCGCTATGAAATTCCCACGGACTCGGCGGTGAACGGAGCGAGAAAATATGCGAGAGAATAAAGGCATCCATAGCCACCGTGGTCGCGGCCATAGCCGGAGACCCAAACACCCGGGATATCGAAAGGTCAATCATGTCAGGGGCTATCATCATCCCTCGGCCTCTCCCAGAGAAATCTGCAGAAAAGATGCAAGCTTTGCCGCCACCGACACGTCTCCGATCAGCGGAATAGATATAGCCTCAATTTTTGGACCCCCAATCAAGGCTCGGAAGTCTTCATGTGTTGGGACAATCTCGTTGTAAGAAAAGCAGTAAACGTGTCTCCGGACGTCCCAAAACCTTCTTCTTTGCTCTCAAAAGGTCCCAATCGGGCGGGAGATCCCTCAAATGACATAAAGACTTGATCTTGAAGGAAGAATCAAGCAGCCCCTTGTGAAATTGGAAGTTGTGCTTCGCCCAAGATTGAAGATCGGACAGAAAACGGTCTCGCTTCCCCTTTTGCAATCTGACGGGCTTCTCCATTGCAAAATGACCAAAGATGGTGTCTTTAAGTCCAAAATGTGCTCTGGGAACAATTGGGACAAGTCTAAGTTGAAAATGAAATGAAATGGCCAAGCCTTGCTTTTATTCGAGAAAATAACCGGTTCGAGACAGGCGTGAGCCGCACGGCTTCATTAGCCCTCAGGACCAAACCGCACGGCTACATTTGCCATCTGCAGAAAAAATCTGCAGCAACCAAAGTTGCTGCCCAAGGGAGTTTTCACCCCACTTTCTCAACCAAGACCTGTACAAAAACATGTTCAAAGGTCACCCCAAGCATTCATATATCATTATAAATCATTTTGGTCCGTTTGACCCCAATTCCAAGCAAAAAACTACCCGAGGCTCAAGTAATATGCAAATTAAAAAAGCATAAATTAGAAAAGCAAATAAATTGTTAATACATTGTCTTCGCCCCATCGGCGCCCAAATAAACCAAAAAATAAACAAAATGTGCATAAAAACGTGTTCATTGTTTGTTTCGTTCCTAAATCCACTCTAGAGACCTCCTAGGCCTCCGATTCTTCTTCTTCTTCATCACTGCTCAGCTCGTAGACGCTAGCCTCCCTCATCAAGTCCTCTTGGTCGCTCACATCAGATAGATGGACATTATCGTGCCCTTACTCGGCCAGTTTGCTCGAATGTCGGCATTGGGTCCCCGTCCCGAGGCATGGCACTTTGGAAGAGTACTCGAGGCCGATGAGGTAGGCGTTGTGCCCCAGACATGCCTTCTCTTGCGCCGGGCTCTGTGCGTCCGCTGCCGCCTTTGAAGTGCGAGCCGGCTTCCTCGAAGGGACCAGGCACATGTCTTTCCGGCCCATTCTGCATGACCAATCTGTCATAGGTGCGAGCTGGAACACGAGAAAAAGAGGAGAAAAATCTCGAAAAATCTCGAGAAAATCTCGAATTGCAAAAAAAAAAAAAGCAAAGAAAGCAGAAAAAGGGAAAGACCCTAAAAGTATACTTACGGTCTTTGTCGGGCGGCGGGGTATCTTGGGGCTCCCTAGTGTCGGGGACAGGAATCCTCATCCTCCTCGGTACTCCGTGGACCACATAAGACGGTGTGCGGGAGGGATCGGCGGGTCGAAGGCTCATCCTCCCCGTATCCACGAGTGACCGCCGGCTTCATCGGCTTACGTGGCGTCCTCGGGCGGTGCTCCACAAACACGGCGTAGGGGTATCCATGTCAAAATACTCCTCGGCGGCTATACCTCCACAGTACCTAGCAATCTCATTTGCACAATCCACAGGCTGTAGCATCCGTCTTTGGAGGATCATGGGGAGTAATGGCGTCGATGGAGGGACATGGCCATCTTTGCCTAGAAAAACGATCTCCCAGATAGATGACGTCACATGTCAGCCCGGTCAACCACCTCCTCTGCCTCGTCGCCTCAATGGCCTCTCCTAGCAAAATCTCCGGATACCTGCCCCAAGGGTAGAAGTCCACTCCATCGTGTCCATCCCTGTTGATGATCGGCCTCACCATCTTATAATCAAAAGTGATCCGGGTCTTTCCCGTGAACTTATCCCTCGCATCTCCCCTCCAGCGAACCATAGCAGGGAAGATGGTGATATCGCTCTGTTGGTTCCAAGGAAAGAACCCGATCACCTCACAGAACCAGACCTGCATGTTCAAAACATCAAAAAGGGTCATTTCTCTCATAAAAGTCTCAAGACAGGAAGAGAAAGAGAAAAGAAAGAGGGACTACCTCAAGGGCAAATGAAAAGCAGTCCATGGAAGCAGCTTTGTTCCGACTGTACATGTCCAGAGAGAAGTAGAGCTCTGCCAATCCGGCCTCACCCCACGAGACCGTCCCAATCCCGCCAACATCCTCCAAAGAGTCAAGGAGGCAAGTCATGGCCAGCGTCCCAGAATTTGCGAAGATGGTGACCGACAGCATCAACCACACAAAGGCTCTAGCAAGCTGGTGGGCAGTCACCTCACTAACGGCAAAGTCCCGTATGCAGTTCTGGACTGCCACCTCGACGTTCCGCGTCTCCATCCCTAGCCCCTCGGGAATCAACTCAAACCCGACCAAAGCTCGGAACTCCTCCGCTATGATATGGTCCCTCCAAGTCACGGGCCTCCCGGTGAACTGTAGGCCAGTGATAGCTGTGAAATCGGCGGGAGTCACTGTCAGCTCTCCCCAGCTCAGATGGAAGCTATGAGTGGTGTCCCACCAAAACTCTGAAAGGGCCTGGACCAAGCCCTTGCTCTTAGACGTGATGTGGATCCCCCTGCCGATAGCCTCAATGAATGAATCTAGGCCGGTAGCCCGCACCAACTGCTTGGGGTTCGCCCCATTCTTCTCGAAATCTGGCATCCTCTGCCAAAGCCTGACTGCGATCTCAGAAGGTCCCCTGGATTTGTTCTCCTGTAGGAAGAACGTAAAAGAAGTGTGTCAGTCCTTCATCTCATTTTCAAAAGCATGCATATATTCAAAAAAGTGCACATGTTTTCAAAAGAAAAGCATTCATAAAAATTTTTTCTAGCATCCTTTGCATGAAAAAACATGTCTTTCATCACTTGAAACACGTCATGTCAAGCCCCATTGATTTCCTAAAGCACAAATTCACAATTTTCAAAATTCTTTGCACATAAGCAGTATTTTTTTTCAACAAAGTGGCATGCATGAATCCTTTTCATTGCCCAAAATTTTGTTTTCTCATTGATAATCAAAATTTTGACTTAGTTCTAGCACATGCAAGAACTCCGTCTCACTTTAAACAATTATCATTCTTACTTTATTTTCGAGAAAAAAGTGGGTCATTCTCATTATTCTTGTCAAATAAATTGCACATGCATGTTCTTAGCCTCATAGGTTAATCATCAATGTCTCAAAATCATTCAAAAATCCTAGGAAAATCCTAGAAAATTCCTAAAATTCGGGTCAAGCCCTAAATCAATCAATACTCAATCAAAATCGACGGAATCGAGCCAAATAAGAACGCTTACCCCAACCGGTCGCGGGTTCGTCGATTTGTGCTCTCTTCTCCCCGGATAGAGCTCCGATGGAGGCGTAAGAAAGTCATACTTTCTCTCCGTTCGAACGAGTTCCTTTCTCCTCCTTTGAGCGGCCGCGGAGATGTTTCTTCTAGCTTGTCTTGGCATAGGATTGCCCTCCGGATCCATTCTTGATCAAAGGAAGCAAGAGGATTGAAAGAATTTCGAATTCTCTTCCTCTCTTCTCTCTCTCTCCCTCGGCTGGAATGGGCGGAAGTGATGCCCAATAGCCCGTTCAAATCTGTTTTAAATAATCTGGAAAAAACATACTTCTAGCCGTACGGCTTCTTTTTCCCCCATCTCATGTCGGGCGGCCTCATTCGCTCTGAGCAGAAATTACAATTTTGCCCCTGGACTTTCCACTTGGGCCTACAATTCCTGTTATCCTTTAACTAAGATAACATCTTTTTCAGAAGATATCCCTTATCTCCTAAGCAATTAAGCTTTTTTCCCAGTCGCCTCCGTTAATTCCGTTATAACGGGATAACGCTAGGTGACAACCTCCATTAATTGTCAATCAGGTGACAACCTCCATTAATTGTCAATCAGGTGACAACCTCCATTAATTGTCAATCAGGTGACAACCTCCATTAATTGTCAAAAACCTCAAGGATCTTAGACATCGTTCCTAACTATCTAGTGATGCTTGAACTACGATCAAGGCTTGATTCCTCCGGGATACGTAGGTAGCCTTTCATAAAAGGTCCAGCCATCCGACCACTTTGGTCACTCTGTTCCTTCGTCACTCATCAGTGATGAAGTAGTCCCTCATAGAGACTTTGATATCTGACCACATCGGTCACTTCTAGCATATCCCCAGTAGGATCAATTGCTTGACCTCTTAGGTCATTTTCTCTTCTACTTCCTCAGCAAGAGACCAGTTTCTCTTCTCCATTCCTCAGCGGATCTATTCCGAACTACGGCCTGGCTTGATTCCCACTCGGGATACGTAGGTAGCCTTTCAGAGGTTCAGCCACTCGACCACCTCGGCCTCTCAATCCGTCTCGGCATTCGCCAGATCGGATCCTTTTCTATCGACAACCCCACTCGCCTTGCAAGTGACGTTGCCGAGGGGCTTCTGTAAGTACCCAAATCTCGGCTCATGCCTTAGGTTAAATTTTCCGGCAATTTCGGTAAGTTTCCGGTAATTCCCGGACCTTCCTAGTGTTAGGAAATATTCTGGAACTTGTTCCAAAACAAATAAGGGTGAAGGGGAAGCTTCCTAATTAAGAAACACGTTTTTCTTAATTAGGAAATGTTCTAGAATTTGCCACCTTGCATGGTTCTAGAAACATGCTGAGTCACAAAGGATAATGCCGCACGGCTACATTAGCCAAAGGTCTCTGGCCGCACGGCTTCATCGGCCTTATCCAGACTGCCTATAAATAGAGCCCTCCTCTACCCATTTTCATAACAACAACAATACCATCAATCACGCATAATACGAAGAAGACACTCCCAAGAGCTGCTGGAAGTCCAAGAAGGTGAAGAAGAAGGCCAAGAAGCCACCTCCCTCCTCCTTGAAGATCCCAAGATCAACCTTTCCACCTAGCTCAATCCAAAGAAGAAGAGGAAGCCATTGGTAATCTCTCACGCCCTAAACTTGCAATCCTAATTGCTCTATGTGATTCTAATTGCTCATTGCATTTCATATAATTGCTATTATCTTGTTTGGGACTTGGTAGATTAAAGATCATATCTTTATACCCCCTTTCCCCCTGTGCATGCATTAGGCATCCTTTGCCATTAAAGATGTAATCTTTTGAATCAAAGGTGCATCCTTTGCACCTAAAAACCCTATTTTTACATAAAAATATCATCTTCATGCATCCTTTGCATATAAAAATCCAATCTTTATGATAAAAATGCATCCTTTGCATATGAAATCCTTTTTCAAGCATCCTTTGCATTAAAGATCATATCTTTATCCTAAATTAGCATCCTATGCTTTTCAAAATACAATTTTCATGCATCATTTGCATATTTAAATCCCAATTTCTTCATAAAAATGCATCCTTTACATAAAAATCATGTCTTTATGCATCCTTTGCAAATAAAGATCATTTCTTTAAATCAAATGCATCCTTTGCAACCCAAAAATGTCATCTTTTCACTAAAAATGTCATTTTTACATGCATTCCCCCATGTCCCCATTAGCAACCTTGGGACGGACCGGTGTAAAAGATCCTATCTTTACATCGTTCCTTCCATAAAGGTTTCATAATTTCTTTAGAAAGGGACAACCTTGAACCCTATATCTCTGATTATCACTTAAGATGAGTATGAAGCATCTATATGAGCTCGACCGTCTTAAAGTGTAGGATTGATGGGCTAAGGACCCTCCTTTTCTAAAGAACCTCATCTTTGACTATAAAGAGAGTCATTCTCTCGATCATGCAAAGTCTCGAGGTTAAAAATGCAATGATCACAAGTCCAAGATGAGGACGGGATCATAATCCCGAATACATAAAATCCAAGAAATCCCGAGCGACAACCAATAAATGGTTTGTACGTCCGGAAGAAGACTTGGGACATTCCCCCCCCCCCTTTTTATTTTCAAACACATGCACACAAGAAAGCACGCAAGCAAGCACGATTAATGGAATCTTGGGAGACTTGCTCCGGCAAGGCACCTTTGGTGAACGACGATCCGTTCTTTCCAAGGGGTAACTTAACCTCCGAACCCATAAAACCTTTTTTTCAAAGTTTTGAGGTAATCAAAATGGCGTGGCGACTCCGTTTTTTCAAATTAAACCGGATGTCTTCAAACTCGTGTGAATTTCCAATACACAAAATTTGGGGCACACATTCACAATCATTTGCACTCAAAATACTATTTTCTTCATAAAAGTGCATCCTTTGCATAAAAATCATGTCTTTGCAATAAATATCACTTCTTTAAACCAAAAAGCATCCTTTGCAACCCAAAAATGTCATCTTTTCACTAAAAATGTCATTTTTACATGCATTTCCCCATGTCCCCCATTAGCAACCTTGGAACGGACCGGTGTAAAGATCCCATCTTTACATCGCTTCTTTCATAAAGGTTTCATAATCTCTTTAGAAAGGGACAACCTTGAACCCTATATCTCCAATTATCGCTTAAGACGAGTATGAAGCATCTATATGAGCTCGACCGTCTTAAAGCGTAGGATTGATGGGCTAAGGACCCTCCTTTTCTAAAGAACCTCATCTTTGACTATAAAGGGAGTCATTCTCTCGATCACGCAAGTCCCGAGGTTAAAAATGCAATGATCACAAGTCCAAGATGAGGACGGGATCATAATCCCGAATATATAAAATTCCAAGGAATCCCGAGCGACAACCAATAAATGGTTTGTACGTCCGGAAGACAACTTGGGACATTCCCCCCCTTATTTTCAAACACATGCACACAAGAAAGCACGCAAGCAAGCACGATTAATGAAATCTTGGGAGACTTGCTCCGGCAAGGCACCTTGGGTGAACGACGATCCGTTCTTCCCAAGGGGTAACTTAACCTCCGAACCCATAAAACCTTTTTTTCAAAGTTTTGAGGTAATCAAAATGACGTGGCGACTCCGTTTTTCAAATTAAACCGGATGTCTTCAAACTCGCGTGAATCCAATTTGGGCACACATTCACAGTTTGGCGACTCTGCTGGGGAGAATCCCAAAGGAGAAAAGCTTTTATTTTCAAAACAAAAATCGATACTAGGTATATAGGTGGAAACCACTTAACCTTCTTGTATCGCTCCCTAACCCGGGGCTTGGGATAACCGGTGGTTTAACAATCCCACGTACCAGTATCCCTTTTCGAAAAAAAAATAAATAAAAGAAAGCTTTTCCCTTTGAGCGGGTTAGACTCCCATCGCTGATTTCATTAATCGTGCTTGCTTTCTTTGCCTTGCATTGCATCATTTGCATCTTGGAATTTGTGCATACTTTGAACGGGAAACAACCCGAAATAGCAAAAGGAGTGGAACCTGAAAAATTGATCCATGCAGTCGTACGGCTCAATCCTCCTTGGATTCTGACCGGGCGACCTCAGTGGCAATTCCACCAGGAAAAATTATGGTTAACTGGCGACCCTGGCGGCTTGGGGCTACTCGCCTAAGACCGATGGGGCTCCCGAAAATTTACGTGCTTAACTGTTGCATTCTCCCCCGTCCCGAAAATCATTCCTTTAAAACACATTTATGAAAATCTCTGTTTTAACTCAAAAAGGAACATTTTTAGGAGACCGCACACTACGCGCACCTGATATATCATGTACACTTTGCACGCACGTCCTTCAAACCCGGGGTGGTTCCAGCTGCAGTCACGGACAGCCTTACGATGCTCTCGGGCGCGCACGGAATCATCCCAAACTCCCCATGGCAGCCAGTGTCGACCAATGCACAGTCCGTGTCACACGTTTCAAAAAACCGTGACTTTTGGTTGGTTTTTGGTCTAGTCCGTGTCATATAGCCCAGTTGCATACCCTTGTAAAGGTCAAGCCTTAGTTCATAACGGAAGCCAAGATTTTCGCTCAAGCGGAACTCTGCCAAAATTCCGACAAGGAAAAATTGGTAGGATCTTGACTCCGACATTGACTTTGACCTTGACCTGCACGGAATGCGTAAGAGTCAAGACTGAGTTTTTGCCAAAAATCCAAAGATCTTTCGCTCAAGCGAAGCTCTGCCAAAATTTCGACAAGGAAAAATTGGCAAGATCTTGACCCGGCATTGACTTCGATTCTGACTCATGCACTGCGTATGCAACGAAGTTCAATGTGACACTGCGTCATCCGGATTTTGCCGCCCGACCCATGCCTATTATCTTCTCGGACATTGCCGAAAGTCAAAACGTCATTCGCTCAAGCGAAACTCTGCCAAAATTTCGTTAAGGCAGAAAGACGAGACTTTCCCGGTATTTCCTTGACCATAATCCGCATCGCTCGTGCGTTGAAAGTTCCTATGACCCGCTAGACCCGTTAGGAGCGTTCTTTACTCTCGGTCGGTGGGATCCGCGTGCCCTATAGGACCCTCGCCCGGGGCTGTCCACCCTGGGAGGTCGAAACACAGGTGGAATACGAGGGGCTTATAGACGTAGTGACGGAACCCACTGATCCAGGATCTAGAGTAGTTGCGAAAAAGAAGGGCAAATCCCCTTTTCCAACCAAATAGAAATAAATAAAAGACATTGTTTTAAGTAAACTTGAACAATTAATGTAATCATAATTGCATGGTCCTGTCTCTGAAATCCCTAATCGAGACCTCCTCGGTCCGATTTCCTATCCCGACCTTTCATGGTCAAATCCCTAATCGATACCCCCTCGGTCCGATTTCCTATTTTCCTATCCTGACCTTTCATGGTCAAATCCCTAATCGAGACCTCCTCGGTCCGATTTCCTATTTTCCTATCCTGGCCTTTCATGGTCAAATCCCTAATCGAGACCTCCTCGGTCCGATTTCCTATTTTCCTATCCCGACCTTTCATGGTCAAATCCCTAATCGAGACCTCCTCGGTCCGATTTCCTATTTTCCTATCCCGACCTTTCATGGTCAAATCCCTAATCGAGACCTTTTCGGTCCGATCTCCGATTTTCGATCTTGTCTTTTCAAGGTCTCATCTTTTCCGATCAATTAGGATTAGGAGAAAATGTGTTTTAAGCAAAAGTTAAGCGATAAGTGCATGTTACTTGAGCCTTCAGCCCAAACACCTACCTCCGAGTCTAAACCTCACCTACCTCCTAGTCTAAACCTTGCCTATCCCTTTCCCGCAGCCGAGAAAGAAATGGACGAGAATACCGGCCGCCGACTTGTTAGCGCAAAATTCTCGGACGCTCGCGAATCCTCGCTTTGTTAGTTCAGAGAATCGAATGGCCGATTTGATCGAAACAAAGAAGTGGGATGAGTAATCAGATGACTAGGGAAGAAGAGCTAGCCTTATCCCTGGAAAAGAGTCATAAGGTCCATGAGGAACAGCAAGCCATGATCATTGATGCACTCCGTAGCC
Source organism: Adenophora triphylla var. japonica (assembly GCA_022495995.1). NCBI lineage: Eukaryota > Viridiplantae > Streptophyta > Magnoliopsida > Asterales > Campanulaceae > Adenophora > Adenophora triphylla. The sequence continues at coordinate 47,348 of JAFEMH010001482.1, read as the reverse complement.
ATAGGGTTCAGATAGTGGTCGAAGCCAATGGTTCCCTGGTAGAAGATGAAACTCCAGATGCATCAATTTTAGCTCCTCTATCCTATAACCAATGCCCTCCTCCATCCACATATGATCCCTTGCCAAGGACTACCCCTTTGCAGTCCTTTCCAATGTCCCAAGCCATTAGGGTCCCGATGTCCTCACCTCCTCAGATAAGACCCAGCTTTGTTCACCACCAACAGAGAGCAAATGCTACAGCTACCCCGATTTCTCGGCCCCCAATCAGTTCAGGTCATCATCTTGGAATGGGTCGCTTTACCGCTCACGGCCCAGTTTTAGGTCATCATCTTGGAATGGGTCAGGTTGCGGCATCCCAAGCCCGACAGCTTGACATGACCCCGCAAACCAATTTGGATCCGCCGCTCCTCAGGCTCCAAGCTCTACCCCTCTCCTCCAGCTTAGGAAGTCGACAAGGTCAAATGCTCCTCATCCAATTCCCGCACTCACCGTTACGCAAGTTGCTCCTGCTCACCAAGTACAAGATACACATTGCTCTTCCAGCCACGTTCCTCGTTGTGGTCAAGACATGTTCAGTCCTACTTTTACGGTGCCTCGAACCTCATATCTTCAGCAGTCATTTGGATCAGCGCTCTGTACTCCCTGGTATTCAACTATTACGAGCCATATATCCCCGTCTTCGACAGCTGTCAGACCCTATGAGGCCCCTTATGAGTCTCACCACTCCCGATCCTTTGGTTCATATTCTTATGCTTCAAGTTTGACTTACAAGGAAGGTTACGGTCACGGTCATGCTTTGAATGCTCAGACTGTCATCTCTCCCACCAGGGTACTTCCTACTGTGGTTTCATTTGCTGATGCCAATCTTGTGGCGGGGCCGTGTGGTCCTAATGCTCCTATTGACTCGTTCGAAGGAATATTGGTAGAGCCAATTAAGAAAATACAGGAAAATCCTAGCAGCGAAAGTGTCGACAATCGCTCGACTCAAGCCATCTCACCCTACCAATCTCGCGCATCTGACACAAAGGAGTCGAATCTTGACGCTTACATTGATGATTACATAAAAAGGGTTCGTGCATGGGGAAGCACTTCTGGTCTGAAAATGTCTCGCCGCTATAAACCTTACCCTTCCAACACGGCTGCAACATCTGGTAAAGGAAAGAAGGCATTGTGTATAATGGACGACATCAAGAAGGTACCAATAAATAGTGGTCCTCCAAGACAACGAGAACATTTTGATGATTTTGGGATGCCCATGGGCTTAATCTTCAAGGCTTTAGTAAAGCTAGGCCTCCTGGAGCCCCTTAGAGACTACCATCCAAAGAGCTCAAATACACTCCTCGACATGAATGAGCATTGCACCTTCCATAGTCATTATGGCCACACAACCGAAAACTGTATAGCCTTGAAGAGAGCGGTCCAAGGGTTAATCGAAGGTGCAAGCTTGAGCGCCCCAATGGACCAAAACCGACGTACTGCTCGTAATGGTGACCAAGTCAATGACCAAGGTTCGGATCAAAGAGCATCAAGAATTTACTTCCAATACTGAAGGGTAGAAATGTGGTCCGACAGCGAAGAGTAGCTAGACTAGGTTCTACCTATCCTTAAGCAAGATTAAAAAAAAAAGAAAAAGAAAAATAGTCTCTCAGTCAACCTTCGTAGGTTCTAGTACTTTTCTCTTTCAATCAAGTCCTCTACGGACATTGTAATCAATCTTTAATTTTCTATTAAAGAGTCTTCTTCTTTTCTTGCTAGACTTAAGACATTATTTGCACACCTACATTACATTTAATGAAATGGTTTTATTTTATATGATCATTTGCATTGCTCAACGAATAATCTCTTGAAATAATTAACATTCTGATTAATCGGTGTGAGAAAGTCAACTAATGCCTTTAAGCCATACACTTTCCTTACCCCACAAAAGGCCTCCATTAAACCATACACTTTCCCAATCATGCCCCCACCTTCACTTTGACCAAGTCAACAACGGCGGCATTTTCAAAGAACAACAAAAGGCCACTCAGCTTCGAAAGATTGACCCCGTGTTGACAACAACCCAGGAGCCTGCCTTCGACCTCAAGGATGTCAAGAAAAATTCAAGCAGGGGCTCGCCTTGGCCCTCGGGTGCTTCATAAAATAAAAAAAATGTAGTGTAAAAAGAGTAATGCCCAGCTAGGCTGAAAATCCCAAAAAAGGGCAGTCTAGGCAAAAAACAGGGTTGTACATAAAAAAAATCTTAGTGCAAAAAGAGTAATGCCCAGCTAGGCTGAAAATCCCAAAAAAAAAGGACAGTCTAGGCAAAAAACAGGGTTGCACATAAAAAAAAATGAGGCCAAGGACCCAGCACCGCCCATCAAAAGCTTGACGGACAGGCAAAATCAAAGCTCAGAGAATAAAAGTTGTCGATAACAATGGGGCGGTCAAAGCAAAGCCAGAAGCATTTCATAAGCCTGTAGGCACGTACAAATCCTTTCTCCCCCAATAAAAGAGGAAGCAATTGAAGCAGCCGTCCAAAAATGACTTGGTCAAGGAATCATCCTGAGGCCCAAGCCTCACCATCCAATCTTTTCATCCGAGCCTTTTCACTAAAGGAACCACAAATCCCATTTCCCAAAGCTTGAAGCAGTCCGGCCAAAGCCGAACTACGGCGACCTGAGCTCCTCACAATGAGGGGAACGTAGGCAACCAGCAATGGTCCGGTCATAAACACATTCAAATTCCCGAAAATTCGATCTCATCAGTGGCCTCTTCCATAAACACATTCAAATTCCCGAAAACCCGGTCTCATCAAATGACCTCTCCCATAGACACAGTCAGATTCCAGAAAATCCGGTCTCATCAATGACCTCCCTATACACAAACTTTTCTTTCACACCAGCCAACCTTGATCCTCGAAACTGGTTGACTTTCTCCTCATGATTAATAAGAATGTTTTTTCATATCAAGATTAATGGTTGAATAACCCGAACATCAATAAAGGGTTTTAAGCAATCTTGTGATCATTGTAAATAAAATAAGTTTTCAGATGTCTTGACAAGTCTTCCTTTTCTACATCTTAGGAAAGATAGTGCTAAACACTGATTTTCTGTCAGCAGGGGCTTCCATACACTTTTACCAACCTTTCTACGCTTATACTCTCTCAAAAGAGTCAAACCCAAAGCGAGTTTTGTGCCTACATCGAATAAGGCTATCAAAATAACACAAAATCGGGATTTATTCCCACCTTTCGAAAAAATATGCCCCTGCATGTATACATTTCTAAAATCTTTTCTTTCACATCTTCTTAAGGTTGACTGATTGACTAAAAAAAAAAAAAAGGATAGGTTTTCCCTCTTCTGCTACAATTCGCATTAGGGCTGCCTTGGAACTCTTCAAAGTTGGGTCTTTGCCAAGCCATTCCTTTAAACTGGGGCTTCTTTAGCCATTTTTGGGGTTCGCATCGAGTTCTTCACTAGGTCCCTAGATGGATTCAGACTTGGTCAGATTAACCCCAGGATCACGTTCGCAGTACCAATCAGATTGGGATTTTTGCTAGGTCACCAGACTGGGGCTTCGCCAAGTCACTTCGCCTACTCAATTCATTCAACCGGGGCTTTGCCAAATGAAAGGATCTTTCCTTGATTTAGTAAGACATGGGGCTTTGCAGAAAGTTTTTTCCTCAGACCGGGGCTCCGATAAGTCACATCCATCCCTAGAAGAGAGGTTTGGTCACTTCAACATCTGATTTGGTTATAAAAGCCTGTCAGCATCAGCTTCAAGCGCCAGAGTTTAAGAAAAGGACATTAATCAAGACCCAAGATTTAAACCCAGTCTCAGCCCAAGAAGGAATTCTAGTCCACGTTGACAACATCTCAAAGAATAAATGCTAGCTCACCCGCACCCAAGGGATACGACCCCACCTGCTTGAAACCTGTCTTAAACAATTTCCAAACACATTCCATATGTACATCCAGACCCAGTCCCTACCATGTTTCCAAGAAAAAAAGAAAAAAGAAAAAATCACCCCTAGGCTCAAGTAACGTGCCAATTGCTAATGATAACATTTTCTCCCAAAAAAGCGCCTCCGTTACTTTCGTTATAACGAGATAACGCCAGGCGATAGTTTCCTAATTGTCAAAAATCCAACTTTAGCTACCTCTATCACAGATTGAGAAGTACGTTCAAGTTTTTTCCAAACTTTAGTTACCCCTGTCTCCTCGATAGTGACGTAATGCCCTGTGGCCTATTTTACAAATTTACCCCTGTGGTTCGTTTTATTATTTTGTCCCTAGGATTCTCAATTCCATTTCTCAACATAATTAGAAAAACCCTAGGGTCCTTCTCACTTTCTTTACAAAAAAATTATCGAGTACGTCCCATTTCTTTACAAAAATTATCGGGTACGTCCCATTTCTTTACAAAAATTATCTTTACAAAAAATTATCAGGGTACGTCCCTTTTCTTTACAAAAATGATCGGGTACGTCCCGTTGCTTTACAAAAATGATCAGGGTACGTCCCACTTTATTTACAAAAAATTATCGGGTACGTCCCACTTTCTTCACAAAAATTATCGAGTCCTTCCTACTTCTTTACAAAATCCATCCTCTCTAGCGATCTCCGTTATTCTAAGATGAAGGAATAACATTTCGCTCTCTTTCGATCTCCGTTATTCCAAGGTGAAGGAATAACATTTCGACCTTTTTCGCGATCTCCGTTATTCCAAGGTGAAGGAATAACATTTCGCTCTCTTTCGATCTCCGTTATTCCAAGGTGAAGGAATAACGTTTCGACCTTTTTCACGATCTCCGTTATTCCAAGATGAAGGAATAACATTTCGCTCTCTTTCGATCTCCGTTATTCCAAGGTGAAGGAATAACATTTCGACCTTTTTCGCGATCTCCGTTATTCCAAGGTGAAGGAATAACATTTCGCTCTCTTTTGATCTCCGTTATTCCAAGGTGAAGGAATAATATTTCGACCTTTTTCGCGATCTCCGTTATTCCAAGGTGAAGGAATAACATTTCGCTCTCTTCCGATCTCCGTTATTCCAAGGTGAAGGAATAACATTTCGACCTTTTTCGCGATCTCCGTTATTCCAAGGTGAAGGAATAACATTTCGCTCTCTTTCGATCTCCGTTATTCCAAGGTGAAGGAATAACATTTCGACCTTTTTCGCGATCTCCGTTATTCCAAGGTGAAGGAATAACATTTCGCTCTCTTTCGATCTCCGTTATTCCAAGATGAAGGAATAACATTTCGACCTTTTTCGCGATCTCCGTTATTCCAAGGTGAAGGAATAACATTTCGCTCTCTTCGATCTCCGTTATTCCAAGGTGAAGGAATAACATTTCGACCTTTTCGCGATCTCCGTTATTCCAAGGTGAAGGAATAACATTTCGCTCTCTTTCGATCTCCGTTATTCCAAGGTGAAGGAATAACATTTCGACCTTTTCGCGATCTCCGTTATTCCAAGGTGAAGGAATAACATTTCGCTCTCTTTCGATCTCCGTTATTCCAAGGTGAAGGAATAACATTTCGACCTTTTTCGCGATCTCCGTTATTCCAAGGTGAAGGAATAACATTTCGCTCTCTTTCGATCTCCGTTATTCCAAGGTGAAGGAATAACATTTCGCTCTCTTTCGATCTCCGTTATTCCAAGGTGAAGGAATAACATTTCGACCTTTTTTCGCGATCTCCGTTATTTCAAGGTGAAGGAATAACATTTCGCTCTCTTTCGATCTCCGTTATTCCAAGGTGAAGGAATAACATTTCGACTCAGTAAATGCTCGAACTACGACCTGGCTTGATTCCTCCGGGATACGTAGGTAGCCTCTTGTAGGTTCAGCCAATTTGTCACATATGACGCCCCCTTTCCCCAGTGGATTCCGAACTACGATTTTGGCTTGATTCCCATCCGGGATACGTAGGTAGCCTTTCATAAAAGGTCCAGCCACTCGACCAATTTGGTCACCCAATTCGTTTCGGCATTCGCCAGATCGGATCCTTTTCTATCGACAACCTCACTCGCCCTACAAGTGACGTTGCCGAGGGGCTTCTGTAAGTACCCAAATCTGGCTCATGCCTTCGGTTAATTTCCCCGGCAATTCGGTAATTCTTCGGCAATCCCCCAGATTTTCCTAGAGTTCCGGAACAATTTCGGAACTGTTCCAAACCACCTAAGGGGAGAAGGGACTGCTTGGAGCCAAAGAAACACGTTTTTATTTTATGAGGAATTCCCTTCTAGAAGACTGCCACCTTGCATGTTTCTAGAAGAATCTGGAAGTGGCTACTTATGTCGTGCGACATAATAGGCCATGAAGACTTCTAGAAGCTTGCCACCTTGCATGTTTCTAGAAGAATCTGGAAGTGGCTACTTATGTCGCGCGACATAATAGGCCATGAAGACTTCTAGAAGCTTGCCACCTTGCATGTTTCTAGAAGGAAACGGTTATGGCTTGTTATGTCGTGCGACATAATAAGCCCATGCAGCGACCTATAAATAGAGGCCTTCACCTCTCATTTTGGGCACCTCTCCTTCACCCCTCAGTCCCCCTCTATAGGGAATACGCCCAGAAGCATCCCCTCTCCTCACATACCCCCTAAAACACACACTAACCCTCCAAATCACCCATCATTCAACCAATACACACACACACTTCCCACACACATCAAGAACCAAAGGTTCTCACTGAACCAAGACTCAATCCCAGCCCCTGAGGTTCTTTGATTTGAAGGCTCCTATATCTAACTTGATATAGGAAGTCGTGGTCTTCAAGGGTAACGATTTTCTATCCTTTTCCTTCCCCTATCTTCATTATATGTGAAATCTCTATGCTAAATGCGTTGATAATGTGGTATTCTGATTAAAGTTGCATGCTTTAGTGTTATATTGCTTAGATCCATATCCATTTGCATATCATTTCATGTAAAACCCCCGGCTTGGCATTGTTTCTTGCATGAACACTCAAGATTAGTGTGGATCCCTCATATCCACACCTTCTTGAAGTATTCACTATTGAAATACACACTCTCTGAGATCTATTGGTGAAGTAACTTGGCTATATTAAAGCCTTGTTACCTCTGTAGATCCATTTGTAAAGTCTCTGCAAAGTGGCTAAGTATGTCACGCGACATAGGCAGCCTATGTCACGCGACAACATTGGCCAGTCTGCAGAAACTTCATCTTTTCACTTGTAATCTGGCTTTTACCTTTACATGCTCCCTTGAAATGATCATATACATATTTTTGGGGTCTATCAGTGAAGTAACTTGGCTATATTAATGCCTTGTTGCCTCTGTATATCCCAGTTGTTAAGGTCCCTGCAAAGTGGCTAAGTATGTCACGCGACATAGGCAGCCTATGTCACGTGACAACTTAAGCCAGTTTGCAGAACCTTCATCTGTCCAGTTGGTAATCTGATTTTAACCCTCATCATGCTATAATCTGATGTCTATCTGCAATTTAGATAGTATCTTCATACATAAAAATGCCATCTTTTCACTAAAATACCATTTTTCATACATAAAGGTGCATCCTTTATACCTAAAGCCTATTTTCATGCATCAAAATCATTCCTTTTGCACTCAAAATTAACATCCTTTGCATTAAAATCTCCTTTTCACATTTAAAGTGCATCATTTGCATAAAAAGTCATTTCTTTAAACAAAAATGCATCTCTTGCCTTCAAAATAACATCTTTATGCATCATTTGCACTCAAAATACTATTTTCTTCATAAAAGTGCATCCTTTGCATAAAAATCATGTCTTTGCAATAAATATCACTTCTTTAAACCAAAAAGCATCCTTTGCAACCCAAAAATGTCATCTTTTCACTAAAAATGTCATTTTTACATGCATTTCCCCATGTCCCCCATTAGCAACCTTGGAACGGACTGGTGTAAAGATCCCATCTTTACATCGCTTCTTTCATAAAGGTTTCATAATCTCTTTAGAAAGGGACAACCTTGAACCCTATATCTCCAATTATCGCTTAAGACGAGTATGAAGCATCTATATGAGCTCGACCGTCTTAAAGCTTAGGATTGATGGGCAAAGGACCCTCCTTTTCTAAAGAACCTCATCTTTGACTATAAAGGGAGTCATTCTCTCGATCACGCAAGTCCCGAGGTTAAAAATGCAATGATCACAAGTCCAAGATGAGGACGGGATCATAATCCCGAATATATAAAATTCCAAGGAATCCCGAGCGACAACCAATAAATGGTTTGTACGTCCAGAAGACAACTTGGGACATTCCCCCCCTTATTTTCATACACATGCACACAAGAAAGCACGCAAGCAAGCACGATTAATGAAATCTTGGGAGACTTGCTCCGGCAAGGCACCTTGGGTGAACGACGATCCGTTCTTCCCAAGGGGTAACTTAACCTCCGAACCCATAAAACCTTTTTTTCAAAGTTTTGAGGTAATCAAAATGGCATGGCGACTCCGTTTTACAAATTAAACCGGATGTCTTCAAACTCGCGTGAATCCAATTTGGGCACACATTCACAGCTACACGCTAGCAAAACTACAATAAAACATTAATCAATTAATGTGTCTGCAATGACAGTGGGTGGATACTCTGGACAGCAAGGTCAACCTAGTTTCCCGTACTAGGTCCTTCATCCTTCTTCCCCTTCCCTTTCCTGCGACGAGTGTTCTTTACCTTCACATGAAATATTCTGGTAGTCCTTCTACCTGGCTCAGGGACTCTTCCCGACGCCTCCGTCAACCCCTGTTTGTCAGCGCGGCCCCTTCTCTAGCTCTGTCTCGAGCGCCTCGCTTTGAGCCATCATAACGGTGCTTTGAATGGCTTCCCGATCGGCATTGGTCTCATAATCGGCCATGGCATCGCCGATACGATTCAGGGGTTAGCCACTTGCTTCGGTCCTCCTCGAGGTCGATGTCGGGTGATCGGCACCCAACGGACTCACTCCATCTCCACAAGATAGCCAGCTGTGTCTCCCCTATACACTCTTCGTACCGGTTCGAATCTTTGCGTCGGCGAGACGGTGCCCTCTCTTCGGTGAAAGAGAACCCTGGCGGGAAAGGACGTGTACGCCACCACCGCGTGAGCGGCAATAGCGTCGAAGGATCTTCCATCGGCAAAGATCCCACCTCAAAGGTAGCGGCATAACTCAAATCCGTCGGTGGCACTGCTCCGGCCCGTCTTGTCGCAGAACCAACGATGGAATGTAGAAAGACGTGCGAGAGCAGCCCGGCACTCTGACAACTACTAGACCCTCCTGAGCGATCCAACAAGTCTATAACTTCCAATGGGGAACCCACCATCGCAAGTGATGCGTGCGGAGTGCGGCCATCGAGCTCCGGCTCGGCTGATCGCCCCTATCACCGAGAGGACGTCGAGAGAAAGACCCAGCGTCACGGGACATTGGCACCTCGGGCATCATCTGCGGTCTCTCCCTTAACCACATGGTAAGCATAGCGGGACTCCCTCCCCACATGTATCGGCTGCGGTCGCCATCCGACCTATGCCCGGGAACGTCTCGCCCACCAAACGGCACGATGTCTCCCCGCTCCGACTTTGCCTCACCAGGTCCGGTACCTGTGATGGCACACACCCGGAAGACGTGAATGTGAACAGAGTAGCAATCGCGTACGAGCAAACGCGTCCCACGCAAAGACGCTCCCCTCAACTCAGGCAAATCTTTTGGGCGGTCCCAAAATGTCAACATAATCGGTATTCGGTATCGGCATCCCGTATGCTTCTCCGGTAGAGATACCAAGCAAAGACACTAGCTTCTCAGCGGTGGCCATACCACCGGCATACGGAAGAACTAGGCATTCCGTCTCGGGTCCTCAGAATGGCCCGGAAATCTTCGAATGTAGGAGTGATTTCGTTGTACGAAAAGCCGTACACGTTCCTCCGTGCGTCCCGGAGCGAGGCCGCTCTCAAAAGATCCCAATACGGCATGAGCTCCTTCAAAGCCCAAACAGATTTCATCTCGTAACAACCTTCAAAAAACCCCTTGTTACGCCTCGTGTGGTTCCGTACCCACGGCGAAAGTTTTCCAAGTATCGCTCTTGCATCCGAGACGACAACTTAGGAAAGGGAGCCATGACGAAAGTGAAGAAAAGCCTTAAGAATTGGAAAGGAATTCAGCGAAATGATTGAAACAAAGGCGTAGTCTTTACAAATTGCAAAGCTGAAACGCAATTTAAAGGAATCTGGAAATTCAATCCTAGTCCAGTAGGACTCTCCTTGCGATTGACCCGGTCAACTCTGCGGCCCATTGCTCCCAAATTGGAAGCAATTCCAAACAATCCCCTATTCACACCTTTATGAAACCAACGTCTTGCCTGGTTTCATTCAATCAATATCAATATCCCTTCCGCCGGGCTTGTGTAACGGTGCGATTAATTAAATATTAGTGCATATAGGCTTAAATTTTGACCCGTTCAATTTTTAATGCATGTTTCATTTTATTTATTTTTGATCAACCTACTTGCTTATTTGTCGAAAATAAAAGAAGGTAATCACTAAATGGAAGTGCGAAATACAGGTTCCGCCCCACGGGCGCCTTCTTCGAATACAGTTCAAATCAAATTGTTCCTGACAATACATGCATTTTGTCTAAACAAAGCAGTAAGAAAAAAAAGGGGACTACTCCGAGTCCTGCTCGTCATCCGAGCACACGACGTACTGCTCCGCCGCTGCCGGATCCGTCGCAAACAAGAAATCGCCAAATTCCTCCATGCGGGAATATGCAAAAGGCCTCCTCGGCGTATGCGAACTCGAGGACTCTCCCCTCTTGTGCCCCGAGTGCGAAGAAGAAGGAGCTCCAAACCCAGCCGTTCCACCCGCGAACTGGCCAAATCCCTGTGCAAAGTCCTCCCCACCAGCTGTGGGAGCAGGCGAACCTCTCGGCCTAGACGGCCTCGGCTCACGGACATCAACGCTCCTCCGGGAACTGCATCGCATGAACTCCACGAGCCTCCTAGCGTAGGCGGCCCACCCATCCACCAGCCTCATAGCGTCGTTGTACGTACGGCCAGACACCTGCGAACCAGGAAGGTCATCAGAAGACGAACAGAAAGTACAGATGCAACATTTGCGAGAATACTACTATCAGCGAGAAAATCAAAGAGTGCTCACTTAGAAGCATTGGGGTCGGCCACATGTATCGTGGTCTCGGCTCATCCGGAGTGGGATCACCGGTCGTCTGCGTGAGCCATCCGGTCCCTCGTACGCCGGCCTAGCGCGTAGGATCGGAAGATCTCGAGGACCTCCCGGGGACCTCGCCACTCCTATCTTTGCACTGCGGGCTCCTCGGCCTCATCCTCAAAAAAGTATCATAGTCGGCTCCGTATGACGTACTCGGTATAGTACACGCCATGTCTATACCCCTCCGGCTCCTCCATCGGCATCTCCCGAGGATGTTGCATGTGCGTAGGAGGATCCACCGGCACCAATGGAAGGGACCCAGGCCTATCTCGACGAGTCACCCTCTCCCCGGATACATAGCGTCGCAATGAAGTCCCACCGGGAGCTTCGCCGCCGTGTAGTCTCGCTAGCAATCCGAACGGCGACAAAGATCAAACCTACCCCACCGGGTCAAGCTGGATCCTCTCGGAGAACTCTCGGCTCGGGTGCAGGACACCTCCTTGTACGACGGTCGCGTACCCACTCTCGACGAGACCGGCTTCTTCACCTTCTTACGCCGAGCCCGGCGGGCGGTGTACAAGGGTCGATACGCATCCTTAATGTCCCACTCTGCGGATTTGAACACCTCGTAGCACCCGGACACCTTGAAGCAAATGGAAAGTTATGTCAGCTACAAAGCAGATACATACGAGTACATAAAAGAGGCAAGGAAGAGAAAAAGACATGAACTTACATCTAAGACAGGTGTGAAGCAGCTCAAGGAACTCTCCTCTCCCCGCGAGAACCTGTCCAGGGAATGATAGAGCTCGGCCGGTCCAACCTCCCCATGCGAACCCCTCACGGCATCCGGATACGTCGGCGACCGAGCAAAGAGAAATGACGGGATGTGTCGGAAGTCGGGGAACAAAGTCGCGACGGCGCAAACCAAATGAACCCTCGAGCCGGGCCTCCGCGGTCATCCTCAAAGATCCGGCCAAAATCTGCAATACCGTCTGCGGATGCCTGCTCCATCGGCACATGCCGAATGCCTAAGCCCGGCATCGGTGATATCAAAACCCGGCGGCTCGGACAAGCTGCTTTCCAGGGTATAACCGTCAACCCACACCAGCGTGTTGCCATAGTTCGGCAACCCAGTGATAGCGGCAAAATCCGTGGGAGTCACCGTTGCCTCCCCCCATCTGAAATGGAAAGTGTGGGTCGTATCCCACCAATACTCGCTCAGGGCAACATACATGGACCTGGCCCTCGGCGTCGTAGTGATCGCAGCTACCGCACTGATGAACCCAGCCAGTCCGGAGTCAACCACCAGCTGCCGTGGACTCCTCTCTCCCTCTCGAGCCACGTTCGGGAGAATCTCCCACAATGCTCTCACTACCTCAAAGGCCCCCCGACTCTTCTGATTATCGACGTCAACCTTCCCTTTCCCCTGCATGTGAACAAGACAAGAGCAACATCAACAGAGTGCATGAACGCATGTCCAAATGATGCAAATGCAATGACAGTTCTCATTCATCATTTCGAAAACTCCGTCGAATCCGGAACTTTCAAAACATTTCGAAAACTCCTTCGAATCCGGAACTTTCAAAACATTTCGAAAACTCCGTCGAATCCGGAACTTTCAAAACATTTCGAAAACTCCGTCGAAATCGGAACTTTCAAATTCTTTCGAACATTTCAAAAATTTACTCCGTCCCGAATTAAAGCTGCTTTAATTTTGGAAAATGCATCTAGACATGGAATTTTGCAACCAAAATTTTTATGTCATCTGCCCATGGTGTCAATTGAACTACATCCTGGTCAATTTCGACAAAGGTTCATGGCAAAGTCAAAAGCCCCAATTCAAGCACCAAAATCCCTAAGTTCATTCCTAATCAAATTTCTAACATTTAAAGAATGCACATTCTTAAAATTAATGGAATTTGTAGGAAGCTTACTCGTCTCTCGATCCCTCCTTTGGAGTTGTGTCTCTCCCTAGCCGGGTAGAACTCCGCCGGATTCAATGGATGAATGATGGTTCGAATGGTCCGAACCAACCGCGTTCTTTCGTCATCGGTCCTTCCATGACGAGCCATTGGGTCCCAATCACCTTCCATATCGATTTTCCTTCGCAAATTCGAGGAAATCTTGCAATTTGGGGTGGATTTTCTCTCCTCCTCTCTCTCCCTCTCGTCGGAATTAATGGAGAAAAATGGCTTCTCCTTCCTCGGCCTCGACGCTGATAAGGACATGGTCAATTTCAATCAAAGTCCGGCCGGAATCTTGTTGCACCAGAAAAATTTTTGCCACTTTGGCCCCTCAGTTTTTCGCAGTTTCAATTTTACCACTTTTGGCCCCCAAAAGTGTAAAATTTCCCCCAGTTAGACCTTTCTAACACCCCATCCCCCGAGGATAAAATCTCAGTTAGTTTTCACTAACGCCCGTCTCCAGACGTTAAATTCGATCCCAGTTGACGTTTGACGTTCAAATGCTCAATCATGTCTCCGGACATTCCAGTTACAATCCCGTCTCCAGACGTTAAATTCGATTCTCAGTTGACGTTTGACGTTCAAACGCTCAATCATGTCTCCGGACATTCCAGTTATGATTCCGTCTCCAGACGTTAAATTCGATTCTCAGTTGACGTTTGACGTTCAAACGCTCAATCATGTCTCCGGACATTCCAGTTACAATTCCGTCTCCAGACGTTAAATTCAATCCCAGTTGACGTTTGACGTTCAAACGCTCAATCATGTCTCCGGACATTCCAGTTACAATTCCGTCTCCAGACGTTAAATTCAATCCCAGTTGACGTTTGACGTTCAAACGCTCAATCATGTCTCCGGACATTCCAGTTACAATCCCGTCTCCAGACGTTAAATTCAATCCCAGTTGACGTTTGACGTTCAAATGCTCAATCATGTCTCCGGACATTCTAGTTACAATTCCGTCTCCAGACGTTAAATTCAATCCCAGTTGACGTTTGACGTTCAAAAGCTCAATCATGTCCCCGGACATTCCAGTTATGATTCCGTCTCCCGACGTTAAATTTTCTAATGGTTTTCACCATCATATATCCCCCGGCAGCTGCAATAAACCCGAACCCCAAGGCACGAACGCCTTGCAACAATCCCTCTTCGGCCATCCTCGTAAGCCCGAACACCTTTTCACTTCAGCAAGTGAACATTCATCTCCCCGGCCGCCAGTCGTAAGCCCGACCGTTCCACCTCAGCGGCCATCAAGGTAAGCCCGCACAACGATCCCTCTTCGGCCATCAAGGTAAGCCCGAATGCTCATCCCCAGCAGGATTCTAAAGAAGAAACGTTGATCCTTCCGAGTTGTTAATAACGCCAGTTTAACACAACCGTTCTCATCATTACCGCCCTATCCCCAGCAGGATAAACCTGGCAGCTGCAATAAGCCCAGTACTCAAGGCACGAACGCCTTCGTCCCAGGATAAGCGTACCCTCGCAACTCCGGTTTGAGGCGCCACACGCCCTCGTCAGTATCAGCAACTCCGGTTTGAGGTGCCACACGCCCTCGTCAGTATCAGCAACTCCGGTTTGAGGCGCCACACGCCCTCGTCAGTATCAGTAACTCCGGTTTGAGGCGCCACATGCCCTCGTCAGTATCAGCAACTCTGGTTTGAGGCACCACACGCCCTCGTCAGCATCATCAACTCCGGTTTGAGGCGCCACACGCCCTCGTAAGCTCCAACAACTCCGGTTTGAGGCGCCACACGCCCTCGTCAGTATCAGCAGCTCCGATTTGAGGCGCCACACATCCTCGAAGGTTACAGAAGTCCCAGGTTCAGACGCCTCCGAACAGTCTCGCTCAGGTCAAGGTCCCCACGCGCGGCCCTTGCACCTACGAACTACGATCGACTTGATTCCCGCTCGGGATACGTAGGAATCCTTTCGCTAAGGGTCCAGCCAGCTGACCGCCCAGGTCTTTCAAAGTAAGGCATCCCGATTTGGATCTTTATCTTTTTCAACGACACCACCTCCTTCGGAGGAGACGTCGCTGAGGGGCTAACTGTAAGTACCCAAATCCGGATCGTCAAAATTCATCAGAAAGTTAACCGAAATCCGTTAACTGACCCGCTCCAGGTTAACCGGAACTCGTTAAACTCCCCGTTGCCATGCCAATGAGACGTCCAGGGACTGCCCCGTGCATCCCGACGTCGAAGCGTACTTAACACGTGTCATCTCACGTAAAAGTACGGCTTTCCCTGAAAAATGCACTTTCCGGCACTTCCCGGGGGCATTTCGGATATTTTCCGGACTGTTATTTTAAAAAACAGACAAAATCAGGACCGGGGAACGAACTCCCACGCATTTGGTGAGTCATGGGACACGTGGCAGCCATGCCACAGCCCACACATCACCTTTCAATCAGAAATCAAAGGGAAAAGACTAAAATACCCCTGGTATACAGTCAAAGTCCGGCCGGACTCCCTGTGCACATTTTTTGAAATTGCCAGCAAGCCCCTCAAAATTCCAAAATACCACAAAACCCCTGGAAATCAGTCTAAGTCCGGCCGGACTCCTACTGCATTTTTCACCTATAAATAGGAGGGCTGTCAAAGCCATTTCATAACAACATTTTTACCCCAAAATTTCACCACAGCCCACGGCACAAACCAGTTTCACCCCTCCCGAGCTCCCGTTTTGCCTCGATTCGCGTGAAACCTCCGTATTTCAATCAAATACGTCACTCACCACTACGAAACACCGTTTCAAACCTCTTTTCGTGTCCCGTACACACCTTCCGAGCCAAAGGAGTCGACCCTAGCCATAGGTATAACTCCCTCTCTCTAATCTCTCGTTTTGTCTCGATTTACGCGCCAGACGCTATAACCGTTTCGAACACCGTTACTGAAATGTAGACGCCTTCGTCTAACGGGGTCCGATACGTTTTAGCCCCTCGATCCTCTTCTCTTTCCATAAGAGAAGTAATCACGGGTTAAAACGGCGTTCCGACCCCGTTCCGTTTACTTTTTCTGTCATTTACCATTCCGGATCGATCATTCCGTTGATCGTCATTTATTTTCTGTCATTTACAATTCCGAGCCGTTTTGGCTCGTTGATCATCATTTACAACTCCGAGCCGTTTGGCTCGTCGATCGTCATTTACGATTCCGGATCGTTTGATTCCGTTGATACTGCTTTAAATACTGTCATTTACAAAGTCCGACCCGTTTGGATCGTGATAGTATTTACTTTTCAAAGTTCGAGTCGCAACCCGATTCGTTGATTGCATGTCATTTAAAACGCATTTTTCCCGTAAAAATCGTTAACAATGTAATGCCCGGTTCAAAACCGGAGTTCGTCCTTCGAACTCTCTTTCAAAACGCGCGAAATGACGTTTGGCATCCGAATGCTCATCTTTCAAACTAAAAGCCGCTATTTGACATTCAAAATCATTTAATACGCATTTTTCCCGTAAAAATCGTTAACAATGAATCGCCTGATTCAAAACCAAAAGTTCATCATTCGAACTCCTTTTCTAACTCAAATCGACGTTTGCCACACAAACGCTCATTTCTGTCTCAAAACCGACGTTTGTCATTCAAACGATCGCTTTTTCAAAAGATCACCTAATCAACGTTTGACATTCAAACCAAGATTAAGCTTGTCATTCAAGCCCCCTTTTCAAAAACACACACACACACACGATTTCGAGAAAGGTAGAAAGACTCGTCATGCGAGGCGTTTCGGGTGATCTCAATATACTCTTCCCGAAATGTAACGTGACCTCCGAACCTAACAATCTCTGGTACTAAAAAGATTTTTACTCGTTTTTTGCTACCAATAAAAATGACCCCCGTTTTCAAAGTCTTTTCCTAAGTTTTTGCTACCAATAAAAACGACACCATTTTCACAAAAGCCGTTCTCAACGTTTGGGCTCAAAATACAAAAACCGCGTGGCGACTCCTCATTTTTTTTCCTTCCCATGAAGCGAGGTCTCAGACACCAACCCTCCGCGAAAGACAACCGCGTTTCGCGCCGCCCGCGCGAAATCCCGGGTAATTTCAACTCCCAACACCTTCAATTTTCGATTTCTTCTCATTCCTGACTTTGATCTCTCCAAATTGTCCCTCTGGATTGCAAAGTTTCAAACAAAGCTCGATCCTTTCATATATGTATCGAAACAGTGAAATCTAATACCCATTCAGACTTCTTCTCTTCGGTCACATCAGCAACAACTACAGTCTCTGTTAGTAGAAACTGTCCATCATCACTATCAATTGTGTTAACATCCTCCTTTGTCAACCTTTTCTTACCTTTCACACCATGCATACTCTTCGGATTTCACAAAAATGTGGGCAATGCATCTGGATATGGCAATCTATCTACAGTGGAAGCACTCAATCTTACTCATGTCTCTATCCCCCATGATTGACACCTTGCTCTTTCTTTTGTGCCACCACGATTATAACTCCTTCCTCCTTTCGAACCCTTTGCAACTAGCAATTTGTCTCCATTGTAGAAACTGAAAGTTTCGTGTAGCTAGGTAGCTTTAATCACACAACAGACAACGGATGTGAGTACAGATATGTCTCACAACTGTCCACACATCCACAGATAATGCAGCGGAATAAAAATAAATTAAAAGCAATAACTCAAGAATTATTTACGCTTACTGATCAATGTGATCAGCAAACTAGGCTTACGCCCAAAAACTTTTCACTATAAAAACTTTTGTTGCTTACAAAAACAAATAAGTGAAAAACTAAAATATGAAAATACTAAACGAGTTCTAATCACCTTCTATGACAAGAACAACTCCCCTTTCTCAAGTAGGACCTATTCTAGTCAGAAGTAAAACAAGAGAACTCTATGAAAAACTAGATGTGAGTTACGGATGTAAGGCACAACCTACACTCACAACCTAAAATCGACAATGTCAAATACTATGAAGAATAAGTAATTTTTCTCTCTAAAATTCCGTAGCTTCTCTTATGCTGAATGCCTTGTATTTATAGTGCACCATGGAGAAGATCTTCATGTAATAAACATTTTCCTTTGTGAGATCTCTTTTCCTATATGAAAACATAAACACACTCACAAGGAAATCAAATATTAGTGGGTTAGTCCTAATATAAAACTATGTACATAAATAAAAGATATTTACATATTTACAATCTCCTAGTCAAAGTAGGATATTAATAAATCTTTCATGAAAGTCCCAAAATCTTCTTACCATATAGAAGTCTTTTGAAATAAGGAAACATAAATATGTTCCCAAAAACTCACGCTTTCAATCTCCCCCTATTTTGGACTTTCTGGTCAAAATCAAAGATTTATAGAATTCACAATTTATGACCACAGAGTAAACACAAAAACATAGAGTTAAACATAACTCCCCCTGCATGGATGTGTGTCCAGATGTGTATACACATCCACACATAAAAACTGCATAAACCAAGTTAGAACAGAATACTGGCAGTTCATTAAAAAAAACTAAAGCAACCATTCAGCAAAAAACAAATTAAAACTATTACAACCCATTGTTTCAAAAAACTAAAACTAAAGCAGAAATTAAAAATTGTTTTTAACATCCATCAAAGCATCAAAACAAAAAAAATTCTCCCCCTAAGTTTAAAGATCTCACTGTCTCCATTTAAAGCCAGCCACAGCTGTAGCAGCAACAGCAGCATCCCAGACTTCACTTCCAGCAGCAGCAGCAGGATTTGAACTTGATTCTCCCCCTTTTTGACTAGAAAGTTTAGCATGCCATCTGAGGAGTCTATCCTTAAGGGCTTTCATATTGTTGGCATGGGCAGTGGAGGATTGAACTTGAGCTTCAGCAATTGCAATCTCAGCATCCAGATCCTTCATCTGAGCCTCAAAAGGATCATCAGATGTGGCTTCAGATGTATCCACATCTGGCATACCAAGTTCAGGAACAGTACCCAAAGGGAGATCCACATGTCTTTGCTTAGGGTCTAGAAGGGTTTTGGATTCCTTAAACAACTCAAATTTTTCAAACATTTCTTCATTTTCCTCAGCCTTCACACCATTGGCAGCCAGAATTTGAGAGATTAGAGAGGGATAAGGTAAAGACCACTTCTTAGAGGGTGACTCTCCATAAGCACAGATTTTTCTAAAGATTAAATCTCCAAAATTGATATTTCTCTTAATACCCAACCTATAAAAAAGATCAGCTTGCACCCTAGTTACAGAAGTCTTATTGTTTGAGAGGCAAAGGTTGACAACTAGAATTGTATGGAGAAAGCAATAAAGAGAGGAAAGAGAGCCACTTCCCAAATCCTTAGGTTTCACAGGCCAAGAGGATACTTTGCCATGAGTGATGGAAGAAACAACTTCATCATCAGACACATCAACCAACTGATCCAAAGAGTTATCCAATCCAAGAAAATCATTAATGACAGATGGGAAAAAGGGGACAAACATTCCTCTAACATAGACAGTGAGGGGAGAGGAGTAACATTTATCTAACCTTTTAGGCAAATTGGCATAAAACTCATACACCATCTTAGGATAAAATGGGAGAGGGTGATCAACAGTTAAAAACAGTCCTCTTTCTTCAAAGAATTTGTCCATGCCCAATTTGAAAAAGGTTTCCCTATCTCTTTTCATCTCTATAATAAAGGCCTTAGAAGAAATTAGGCCAAACCTATCAGAGGCATTCTTGGTCAGGAATTTCTTAGAAAAGGGTTTAGGGGCAGCAGTAATGGAAAGTGTTGAAGAATTACCCTTTTCAGCCTTCTTTCTGGTGGATGTGTGTCTGGATGTGTGCACATCTTCAGACACATCTTTAGCAAGAGCTTGCTTTTTGACAGATTCTACCTCTGTCTCTTCACCAGATGAGGTATCTTTTTCTAGGTCCTCTTTTTCTTGTTCTAATTCATCCCTTCCCAGCTTGAAGTTGACATCGGATGCAGTATCATCACTCTCATAGCTTGATTCTGATTCATAAGCTTCTTCCTCAATAGGCTCTAAGTCAGTAGAGGCAAACTTTTTCTTTCCTTTCAACTCCATCAAAATATTAGCTAAAGGCACCTCATCATTAAACACGGAAGAATTCTTAACAGGAGAGGTAACCTTAGGGACAGGAGCAACATCAGGAGTAGGTGTATCAACTACGGGAGTAGGAGCAGGAATGGGAATGATAGGATCAGATGGAACAATAGTAGGGGATGGAACAGGATCAATGGTCTCAGCATGGGGAACAGTATCAGAGGGAGTAATAACAGGTTCAACAACTGAGGGAGGATGAATTGCAGATTGAGCCCTAGTTCTTACAAGAGGAGCAATTACCTCTTCTTCTTCTTCTTCTTCTTCGAGAGTAATGGCGATAGAGGGCTTCCCACCAGGCTTCTTCAAATTCTTTGCCTTGTCAGACTCTGACAGCTTTCGAACCCTATGTGATCGTCTTAGATTGCGTTGGGGCACCGGAGCTTGGCTCTGGGATTTAGCTGGTGTAAGCTTCCTCTTCTTGGTCAAAGAAGGTTCCGTAGGAGAAGAAACAGGGGCGACAACCGATGGTGGAATCACCGGAGAGGTTGGAGCATTAGGGTTTTCAGCAACGGTTGAAACAGGCAAGGGTTCCAATGTAGGTGATTTTGAGGGAGAGCGTTCCATGGATGAGCTAGACGAAGAAGATGGAGGAGGAATTTCAGCAAGAAATTTGGCAATAACAGGGTTGGCGGTAACGGGAGTTTCAGCCAAGGCGATTGAAAGGGGTTCAACGTCAAGCACGTCTTCTTCATGAATGTTGGTATGATCGGCCATTTAAACTAAAGATTTGTGTTAGGTTGAACAGTAGGAGAGGAATTAATGCAATGTGTGTGAGATTGTGTGCAAAGAGAAGGAAGAACAAAAGGTTTATCAAGGGTTTATGGGGGATGGGACGGATGTGAGGGCTCATAAATACTCACAGCTCCCCCTTTCCATCTAAAACTAGGAATCCTTCTCCAAAAAGGTCTCACACAACCCAAATTCCTTAAGAGTCCTCCAACGGCTAGAAACCTTTGAGGTTACCACACACAACCAATTTCGAGGAAATAGGGGATCAAAATAAAACAAGATTTTGATAGATTTTTATGGAAACAAAAATAGTTCAGCCATATCTTTATTTTAAAAAAAAATCTCAATTGAATTTTCCAACCTTTTCAAACAAGGAATGATACACACCTTTTCTTTCATGAAAGATATTGGAGATCAAAAACCTATAAGATCAAAGAATGAATTAAGAAGGAAAATTAATTAACTAGTATATTTGCAAAGCTCCTATATGTCCTAAAAAATGCAGTATGCCTAGCATGATGCAAACACACAGGTGGTGGAAATATTCTCAGCTTATGGATGTGGCATAGGATGTGAGTCACATATGGGGACACATTTAGATCACAAAAAGTCAATGAGCAATAATCCAATCTGCACAGCCTCTAGGATGCATCCACCAATTTTTTGTTGTGGATTTTTGCATTGTGAGTAGCTTTCACTTTACTTGATCCCAAAGATAGCCCTTTTTCCCAATGATCTTATCAAGTTTGATTTCAAGTTTTCTTATGAAAATCACTTGATCACAACGGTCTGGCTTCATACTAAGGGTGAAGCAGTTGTTTCTCACATATATTTTTTTCTTTTAAAGCACCCACTGTGAGATACCTAGGAAGGTTATAACAAGTCACCAAAAGGTGACATGAACAGGAAGTGCTCACAATTAAGTGATCAAAAATAATGTCAAAGATGAAAACTCACAAGTGACCACACTGAGAAATTTCGTGCTAATGCATGATATATTTTTATTTTTTTTTGATTTTTTTTTTATAATTTTTTTTTCAGTTAATCTAATATACAGATGTGTTAGAGGATGTGAGACACATTTGTGCTCACAACCTTAGATATCACACAAACCAAGAGACTTCCTCAAGGAGGAAAATCTCCCCAAATCTAATGCCTTTGTAAATATATCAGCCAATTGATTTTCAGTCCCAACAAATTCCAGACACACAGTTTTTTGTTCTACAAGATCTCTGATGAAATGATGTCTAATATCAATGTGCTTTGTTCTAGAATATTGGACAGGATTTTTAGATATGTCCAAGGCACTTTTGTTATCACAAAAAGCAGTCAAAACTTTGCTATTCAATCCATAATCTTTCAACATTTGATTCATCCAAAGCAGTTGTGTGCAGCAACTCCCAAGGGCAACATATTCAGCCTCAGCAGTGGATAAGGACACACAATTCTGCTTCCTACTATACCAAGACACAAGGTTATTTCCTAGGTAGAAACATCCACCTGTGGTACTTTTTCTATCATCACTATTTCCAGCCCAATCAAAATCAGTGTACCCAACCAAATTGATGTTTGTTTCTTTGGAGTAATGCAGTTCTAGGTTCATAGTCCCACTTACATATCTAATGATTCTTTTTAAGGCTTTCAGATGGGACACCTTAGGGTTGGCTTGGTATCTTACACAGAGACATACACTGTACATAATATCAGGTCTACTTGCAGTGAGGTAAAGCAGACTTCCTATCATGCTTCTGTACAGTGTTTGATCAACACTCTCACCATCAGAATCATGACTTAGCTTTTGGGAAGATCCCATTGGTGTTCTTTGATGTGAAGAGTGTTCAAGCTCAAACTTTTTCACAAGATTCTTGGCATACTTAGACTGTGAGATGAACATGCCATCTTTGAATTGCTTAATCTGTAAGCCTAAGAAAAAGTTCAACTCACCTACCATACTCATCTCAAATGTGGAAGTCATGCTATCCACAAATTCAGCTAGCATAGGGTCAGAATTTGACCCAAACACAATATCATCTACATAGATTTGTGCCACAAGAATCTCCTTTTTATTTTTCCTCACAAACAGTGTTTTGTCAACCTCACCTCTCTTGAATCCTAGTTGAAGCAAATGGTCAGTCAACCTACCATACCAAGCTCTAGGGGCTTGCTTTAGCCCACACAGAGCTTTCTTCAGCTTATACACATGGTTAGGATACTTGGAGTCCACAAAGCCTTTAGATTGTTCAACATGGGCTTCCTCATTTAATATCCCATTCAGAAAAGCACTCTTAACATCCATTTGATGTAGAGTGATCTTGAGGTAACAAGCAATGGCTAACAAAAGCCTAATGGACTCAATCCTAGCAACAGGAGCAAATGTCTCCTCAAAATCAATTCCTTCAATTTGAGTGTAACCTTGAGCAACTAACCTAGCTTTATTTCTAGTGATCACACCTTGCTCATCAGTTTTGTTCTTGAAAATCCATTTGGTTCCTATGACATTACCATGTGAGGGTCTAGGAACAAGAGTCCACACCTCATTCTTTTCAAATTGAATCAATTCATCTTGCATAGCAAGAATCCGATCGGCATCTTTCAATGCTTGAACATTCTTAGGTTCTATCTTAGAAACAAAACAACAAAACTTACACGGGAGTATCTTTGAGGAGCAACTCCATAAACCAGCCATCTTTCTATAATCAACTTTGTCCTTTTGTCTAGTTCTCACTTGAGCATGCACATATCCCACAACTTGTGAAGATGGGTGATTTTTCTGGATTTTTGAAGGAATATCCTTTGATCTATCCACACACCCATTCACATTAACTTCTGGAGCATCATCCTGATCGAATCGGAAGGCTGTCCTCGATTACGGGAGTTTGAGTGGATGTGGGTGCGGATGTGGGTTCGAGATGTGGAGGCGAGATGTGTCCACATCCTTGGTTACATCCTTATTAGGTTCAAGCGGGTTTTCCAAGATGCGACAACATTTGTTGGTTCTCCGGACCTTTGTTTACGTATCTTTCCAGTCCAGTAAGCAACTTTGAAACATCATCCTCGGCGATCTTGAGGTTAAGATCAAGTGAGTCATCAAAAATAACATTAGCAGATTCCATAATGGTCTTAGTTTTGAGATTAAAAACTCTGTAAGCTCTACTATTAGTGGAATAGCCCATGAAAATTGCTTTGTCACTCTTTGAATCAAACTTGGACAGATATTCTCTATCATTCTTAATGATAGAGAATATCTGTCCAAGTTTGATTCAAAGAGTGACAAAGCAATTTTCATGGGCTATTCCACTAATAGTAGAGCTTACAGAGTGACAAAGCAATTAACATGACCCTAGCCATTTCTTGCAAAGTTCTATTCTTTCTTTCAGCAATTCCATTTTGCTGTGGGGTGATTGGTGCAGAAAACTCATGAGTGATTCCCTTAGAATTGCAAAAATTGGTGAACATTTGATTCTCATATTCAGTGTCATGGTCAGACCTAATTCTCACAGTCTTAAGACCATAAAGATTTCTCACCCTTTTGTACCAATTCTTGAATTCTCCAATTGTTTCTGACTTTTCCCTTAAGAACATTACCCAAGTGTACCTAGAATAATCATCAACACACACAAAGGCATACTTTTTCCTACCAAAGCTTTCTACTTCAATAGGTCTCATTAAGTCAGTATGAATCATCTCCAAACACCTAGATGTGGAGCATTGTTGGACCTTTTTATGTGATGCTTTTGTTTGCTTTCCCTTTTGACATGAACCACAGACATCAGGGTTCTTGAAGTTCAGTTTAGGGAGGCCTTTAATAGCTTCAAACCTTTGAAGTTCTTCCAGAGTTCTACAGTTATCATGCCCTAATTTTTGGTGCCACAGATTGACATCATTAACTTTTGAGCTTAGGCAAGAAAGATTGTCACCAAATTGGTAACAATTATCAGCAGATCTAGGACCAGTAAACACACAGGTATTATCCTTATCAAACACTTTACACAAGTGCTTATCAAATTTCACATAAAGGTCATCATCACATAGTTGACTAATGCTTATTAGGTTGGCTTTCAAGCCTTCCACATGGTACACATTGTGCAATTTTGGGAGGCCCTTGACATCTAGGGTTCCTTTCCCAACAATCTTTCCTTGAGCACCTCCACCAAAATTTATTTTCCCTCCATTAATCACTTCATAGTCAAGAAGGACTGCTTGGTTTCCAGTCATGTGCCTAGAGCACCCGCTATCAAAATACCAAGATCCAGAGATAGTACTCTTGAGGGAAGAGTAAACAACATTGCAGGTGGCAATTGGTTTGGCTACCCACTGTTTTACAGTTTTCTTTTTGGGTTGAGGAGGTCTCAGATTACCAGGATGTGTGTTCGGATGTGCATACATCTTCTCACACATCTGAGGTTGATTGAAGTGATCAGATTTTTTATCAGCCTTGAATTTGTAACAGAAGGGCCTAATGTGACCAGGAGCTAGGCAGTAGTGGCAGATGTAGTGCCTCTTCCTAGGTCTTTTCTCACTTAAAATGACTTTTTCTTTAAAAACTTTTTTTTTCACACTTTTTGAGGTAGAAGCCTCACATCCCTCCTTTACAAAATTATTTTCAAAACCCAAACCAGTTTTGTCACGTTGACCTATAGAAAAAGCTTCTTCCATTTTCATCTTACTTTTATTTAACTTAGTAAAAGTATTTTCAGCTTGTTCACATTCATTCTTGAATTTTTCAAGGTCAACTTCTCTTTTGGTCACAAGGACTTCAAGTCTTGCAATGGTATCTTTTTGAGCATCATTTTTCTTTGAAAGAACGGACTTTTTCATCTTCACAAGACGAATTTATCGAAAGAGATTTATTTACCTTAACAAGTACCTCAATCTTGTCCAATCTTTTCATCCAATACGTATGCGGCTCCTTGTATGTTGCAAAAGTTCTTTATAGGGAATGTCCCTTTCTTCATCTTCATCATCTGAATCTCCTTTTACGGAGAAACGGTTCGGCAACGGTTCGGATGTGACACCGGATGTGTTCACAAGCGAGACCACATCCAAGGAATTTTCGGGAGCATCTTCTTCTATATCTGCAGAAAAGGCATTAAACACGAGAATGGCGGTTTATGATAGACATGTTAGCCACTTCTTCTTCATCATCATCACTGTCACTAAGGGTAGCAGTTAAGCTCATTCCTTTCTTTTTAAGTGTGTTAGCACACTCATTGGCATAATGACCAAAGCCACGACATGCCCTACATTGGACAGACTCAGATGATTTGTTTTCAAAGCTTGGTTTCCTGAATCCAGTGTCGGTGCTAGGTTTTGATTTTTCAGGAGCACTGAGAGTAGGTTTGTTAGAAAATTTACTTATCCTTTTATTTTTCAGTATTGAACTGAATTTCTTTGAAATAAGAGCTACATCCTCTTCTTCAAGATTAGACTTGTCAATCTCAGAGGATAATTCCACAAGCTCTTTTGGAAGTGCAGCAGCACTTTTGAGAGCAAGACTATGTGTTTTGTTCTTTTTCTGAGCTTCAAGGTTTAGCTCAAACACAGTCAAGATTCCTATGATTGTGTTAAGACCTACAGTGTTTGTGTCTTTTGTTTCCTCAATCACAGCCACTTTTATGTTAAACCTCTCAGGTAAGGTCCTTAAAATCTTACTTACAAGTCTTGCATTGGAGATTGATTCTCCAAGACTTGTGCACTCATTCGAAATCTCATGAATCTTAGCAGCATATGACACAATGTCCTCAGTTTCTTCCATTCGAAGTAACTCAAACTTATCCATTAAAATTCTGAGCCTTGTAGCTTTCACACTTGGTGCTCCCTCACATTGAGTTTGCAGAATATCCTAAGCAGCTTTGGCTATACTCTCATTAGTTATAAGCTTGTACATATTCCCAGAAATATGGCTGGAAATAGCACCCATAGCTTTCGAATTATAATTTGCAGCTTGTATTTCTTCAAGAGTCCATTGATCTTCAGTTTTTCTTTCGAAAATAGACTCACCAACACCAGAAGGTGGCTTTTTCTCCACAGTAGGAGGTTGCCATGCAATAAGAATACACATCCAAGCCCTTTCATCAATACTTTTGATGTAATTTCGCATTTTAGACTTTCAAAGAGAATAATTGGTGTCATCCAAGACAGGAGGCCTGTTTTGGTGATTTTGGCATTCCATAATGACTACACTTTCTGGATCAACACTCAGTAATATATCGAGAGTTGGCTCTGATACCAATTGAAAGTTTCGTGTAGCTAGGTAGCTTTAATCACACAACAGACAACAGATGAGAGTACAAATGTGTCTCACAACTGTCCACACATCCACAGATAATGCAGCGGAATAAAAATAAATTAAAAGCAATAACTCAAGAATTATTTACGCTTACTGATCAATGTGATCAGCAAACTAGGCTTACGCCCAAAAACTTTTCACTATAAAAACTTTTGTTGCTTACAAAAACAAATAAGTGAAAAACTAAAATATGAAAATACTAAACGAGTTCTAATCACCTTCTATGACAAGAACAACTCCCCTTTCCCAAGTAGGACCTATTCTAGTCAGAAGTAAAACAAGAGAACTCTATGAAAAACTAGATGTGAGTTACGGATGTAAGGCACAACCTAAAATCAACAATGTCGAATACTATGAAGAATAAGTAATTTTTCTCTTTAAAATTCCGTAGCTTCTCTTGTGCTGAATGCCTTGTATTTATAGTGCACCATGGAGAAGATCTTCATGTAATCAACATCTTCCTTTGTGAGATCTCTTTTCCTATATGAAAACATAAACACACTCACAAGGAAATCAAATATTAGTGGGTTAGTCATAATATAAAACTATGTACATAAATAAAAGATATTTACATATTTACAATCTCCTAGTCAAAGTAGGATATTAATAAATCTTTCATGAAAGTCCCAAAATCTTCTTACCATATAGAAGTTTTTTGAAATAAGAAAACATAAATATGTTTCTAAAATCTCACGCTTTCAGAAACTATCATTCCTCGTCATTTTTAAATGTCCCTCAATGCTTTAACAACATTATCAAGTGTTAAAATGGTCCTACTTGTCAACATCATCTGCAGAACGGGCTTGTAGGATTTGGGTAATTAAGCCAATTGGCACTAATAAGCTTTTAGCATTTGTTAATAAGTGTCAACGTGTGTGTTAAATAGTGCAAGTGATAATGTTAATAAGTCCATGTGTGTTTTAATAAAAATTATCAGTGATAGTGTTAAAAAGTGTTAGTGTGTTTTAAAAGAGTGACAATAGTGTTAAAGAGTGTCGGTGATAATGTTAAAGTTAATGAGTCCAAGTGTGTTTTAATAAATTTCGATTTTTAACAAAATATCATTGTACATTTTAAAATAAATTATATTTAATTACAAAAATGTTATCTCGTATTTTAAAAACACAATTTTCCTAATTTTTGTTAAGAAAAAACGCATCTTTTCCTATATTTTTGCGTCTAAATTTGAAAGCATGAAGCAAAAAATGAGTACATAAAATTGGCTTATGATAAAGAGTTGACATCGTATGTTCAAACACTCTCACATAATGTTTAGAAAAAAAATGTTTTTTAATCGAGCCTAAATCGTGTCTCAATAACTTACTGACGATAAAAAACACATGAACTGCACAACAAAATAATTGCGCTGGCACAACCAGTATGAGTGATTTCTATCGCCCATGTAATTTGAGAATGCAGTGCATGTGTTTAAGAACACCAGATCATGTGCTTTGAAATGTCAGCGCATATGTAATTGAGTTCATGTGGTGTTTAAAATGACCAGTTGTAGTGTTTAAGATTGACAGTACATTTGTTTTGTATCTATCAATCCAAGTGTTTTTTAGCGTCAGTGCATGTATTGAAAAGTGTTAGTCTGTATGTTACAGAGTCAGTCTCTGTATCTTCCAAATGCCGGTTGCAGTTTTGAAGAGTGTCAGAAGGTTTGAAAAGTTTTGTTTATTTATAAAAATGTCATTAAAGAAAGTTTCAGTTATTTACGAAAATTCCACCGTATGATTCATCCCGATTCAAAAGCACGTTTTCCTAATCATCAAAAAAAAATTGTTTTTCATAAGATTTTGGCAACCTCACACTTGGGGACACTAAAAAAATAAGTGTTTGCTATTTACACATGTCAATTTTTAAACACATCCATATTCATATTTTTTAAATTTAAAATATTTCACTATTTTGTTTGTCTCGTAATAAATATTGCATTTAACTTATCAATATACTCCCCCCGTCCCGCTTGAAACTGGACAGTTACTGTTTGCACGGGGATTAAGGAAAAAATAATGATATAAATGTTGTGAGTGTAAAAGTAAAATAGGAGAGAGAATGAGTAGAGGGAATAGTAAATTATAATGGTGTTGTGAGTATTAAAATAATGTAGGAAAGAGAATGAGTTGAGGGAATAGTAAAAATTCTTTGCCATTTTAGGAAGTGTGTAATTTGTAATGAGACGTCCAATGAGGAAAGTGTGCAATTTGTAGCGGGACGTAGGGAGTATATTTTTTTAAATGGGATTAACTTGTTACACATTACTTGTGTAATAAAAAATAATAAAAAAATATTTATTTAATTAAAAATGCCACATCCATTATTCTGTAAAATAAAAAATAAAAAAAATCAGTAAGACTTTAATTTCAAACCAGAGGCGCGGGCGCTAAGATCTTCATTCAAAAGAACAAATTTCGTTCCCAACTGTTAATTTCAAAGAACAAATTCAATTTTGGAGTGTCTCCATCTTCACATTACTTCCGGATATTTTGATCCTTTGAAGAAGCCTCATAAGGTTAGAAATTTCCACATGTTTGCACACTGTAATTTCGTTCTTAAATTTGTAGTATTTATTTAGGGTTCATCAGTTCATTCAATTTCAATCTTATCTCTTTACCGCAGCGTTTCAAATTTACTTGTCAAATTGATAGTAATAATCTGATATATTAAACAATTTTGTCCCACTTTTGTCAATTGCTGATAAAAGAAATGCCTGTTTTCGCTTCAGGTCTCTTCTTTATTTGGCTGATCTTCTTTCAAGGTACTGGGGTTCAATCCAATTTCAAAATGTTTGATTTCCCCTCTGATATGTTGCGCCCCCCTCTGTTCATAAATGAATGTGGCTTGTTAAAGTAAATCTAATTTTTTTTGGATACAATGCAAGTGGAAGTTGGCTTGTAGTATTATGCAATTTTAGTTGCAAATGTATATGTGTGTGTATATGTACTTACGTAGATGCATACATATACTCCCTCCATCCCACCTCACTTGACACTTATTTCCATTTTGGGCCGTCCCAGCTCACTTGACACTTCCCAAAATAGCCTACTTTTTATAATTTTATATTCACTCTACCCCACCACTCATTCTCTCTCTTCATTTTCCACCACTCAATTTATTCAACCAACACTACTATTTATCCCACTCATTCTCTCTCTTCATTTTCTACCACACATTTTTTTTATTTTATTCTTTTTTCTTAGTTTCCGTGCCCACCTCAAGGGTGTCAAGTGAGGTGGGACGGAGGGAGTATATACCTAGTGTCTCCATTTTAACCTCGCTAATGTGTATTGAAACATTGTATTCCCTCGGTCCTGAAATGATCTTCCACTTTTTCTATCATCAACACCAACGTACTTTGAGCAATAATTTTAGTTATGAATGAAAATCAAAATTTTGTTATTGATAGTATTTACTATGGTGTATCGATAACATGTTTTCAAATTTTATTAGTATGATTAAGTCAACCTAAAGTTATTGCTCAAAATACCTTCGTGTTAACGACAAAAAAAGTGGGAAGATTATTTCAAGGCGGAGGAAGTAGTTGGCGTAAGTCAGCAAATTCATTTGGGAAGTGACTCCCATTTTAGGGACATACTACCTCCGCCCCTTAAAGATATTCCCATTGGCCATTTTGTTTGTCTCAAAAAGATAGAATTTTTTTCGAAATTGTTAGATTAAAATCATTGAATTTTGAAAATTGCCAACCAAGGCAGAAGAGGGTGTAAATGAGTAATAAGTAAACCTCACTAAGATCAATTATGGAAATGAAAATAGGTTGTTAAAATGATATGTCAAATGGGAGTATTAATGGGTCGGAGGGAGTATATATCAGAGTTACATTACGGAAGTA
This sequence comes from Adenophora triphylla var. japonica, assembly GCA_022495995.1. Taxonomy (NCBI): domain Eukaryota; kingdom Viridiplantae; phylum Streptophyta; class Magnoliopsida; order Asterales; family Campanulaceae; genus Adenophora; species Adenophora triphylla. The sequence goes on along the minus strand of JAFEMH010001482.1, from coordinate 16,340 downwards.
CAGACTAAGCCGCCGCCGATCGTCAAATCCTACACCCGTTGCCGGTAGTTGCGAGGAGGAATTTGAGTTCAAGCCATACTTATGAGAGGTGTTATAAGCATCCACAGTAGCAACGATCCCGACTTTCAGTTCAGACTGCTTTCAACTTCTTGTTTGGTAGCCCCAAGTTCTCCACCTCAACCTGGGACCTCCTAGTGACTTCCCTTGCCCTTTCCTCCTCAGTTTTGGCTGCATGATACTTTCGCCCCATATCAGCATGTTCCTCTTGAATCTTGTTTTACTTGCCTTGACTACTTTTATTCCCTTCATCCCAAACCAATCTCCTAAATTCTTTATTGGGATGTCCCAAAACATATTTCCTATTTCTATTTACACATTATTTTTCCAATACACCCCCCACAACTTTTATATTGAAGTCTTATTGAAAATTTTAGATTTTTTTACAATTGGGAGATAGGTGTGCAGTTGCAACTTTTCATCTCCCTCTAAAAGAATCCAAAAGATAATGGAATTCTACAAGGTTATGACTTCTAAAAAATAACCAAAATCTTTAATGCTCAAATGTCAGCAAATTTAATGGTAAAAGGGCAAGTTTGGAAGTAAAAAATAATTTGGGATAGAGGGGGGGGATACGTTGTTGTGCTTCTTTCTATTAGTTTTACTTTCCGCAAGTGTACATCATTGATAGGTCTAACATTCTTAAAAATTTGTTTGTTTCAGCGTACACAATTAGGATACAGATTGTAGCGCTAGTGCTAGTGGTTTACGTTGTAATTAGGTTAAGTTGGACGGACATGGCTAGAGCCGTCAATTTGGGATCGTCCCTTCGGGACGTCCCATCCCGTCATAAGAATGGGACAGGATAGTATATTTTAATCTCATATAAAAGCGGGCCTATTTGGGACATCCCGTTTGGGACGCGGGACGGAACGGGACGTCACACATTTTTTAATTTTAATATTAATTTTATTTTTTTTAACCTCAAAGGTATTTTAGCACTTAATCTTTGGTTTTTTTTTCAACTATACCATTGTCTTTTGTGTTGATTAAGCTATTTTATGAAATTGAGAAGTTTTGATCTTGTTGGATTGTGAAAGATTAATCTTATGTTTTCAATTTATGTTTTGACATCATCTCAGTTGAATTTTAGTTTTATAATATTAGAGTCTTCTTGTCCCGTATTGTCCCGCGTCCCGAGGTAGATTTGGGACGGGACGAGGTATTTCAGGCCCGCGAAGAATTCGGGATGACCCGTCCCGTCCCGCGTAGTTGCGGGATATTATAGTTTCGTCCCGTCCCGTCCCATTATCCCGAATTGACGGCTCTAGACATGGCTATGCTCTTTATTAACATTTATTTGTCACTCGTTTGCTTTTGTGTCCTTTCCCCATTGGTATTGTGCTTTCGTTTCTTTTACATTCTTCCTTCTTTTTTACTTCTCTTTTATGCACATACCTACAGTTATGCTTCGCCTTCCAGCTACATTTGTTGAAATTCGTTGGGTACTCACACTAATTTTTTGATGCAGAGCTCATAATCTAACTTTGTGAATAAATAGGAGAACAACATGACAAGCCAACTACCTCAACACCGGCTTCTCATTCAGGATGAGAATATGAATATCAACCACAAAAGTATGTTGTTTCCTTGTAGTGTGCTCCCTCCGTCCCATAATAAATGTCGCATTTGACTAGTCAACATTTTCAAAGAATGTGCTTTACTTATTTGTACATTGTCTATCTCCTTATTTAGAAACACAACATTTATTTTGGGATGGACCAAAATGGGAAGTGTGATATTTATTTTGGGACAAAGGAAGTATCTTATTGTTATAAAGCGGAAGATCAATTTGTTTTTGTTTTTGTTTCTCTCAACATATATCCTCAAGCAGATGGACTTATCATCTCTCATTATTCATATCAAAGTATTGAGTGACTTTCACACATTCCGCACTAAAATCAGTTAATCTTCATCTGCAGAGCCACTGGTTGAAGAGAAAGGGAAGAGCAAAAGAACAACTACTATAGGGAAAGGCCAGAAAGGGTTGGGAATTCGCAAAGCTCTTGGTGACATCACAAACAAGCCAACTGTGCAGCGTGAATTGTCAACTAGGACAAAGAACAAACCAAAAGAAGAATTTCATATATCAGATGAAAAGTTCTTGCATGATCACAACAAGTGTATTGAGGCACAAAAGGCGGCAAAAGACCCTTGTTTCTTGGACACCGTTCTTCCTGGACATCCTTATATGCATAACCTAAGTATGTTTTCTCTTACATTTGGTTCACTTTTGTTTGAAGTAGAATATAAGGTATGTACTCCCTCCGTCTCAAAATGAATGTCCATATTAACTTTGAGGGACATATAAGAAGTTGAGATTCAAGCATTTTTAGGGGCATATATACATAAAACCCCTTCATGATCTCACCATATTGCATCATGAGTGTTAAGTGTGAAAATAGAACTTGTTTGATGATGGATTATTTGGTAACTTCTCCAAAAAAAAAAGGAGGGGGGGCATTCATTTTACGACGTAGGGAGTATAATTTTAGCAAATGTGTTGATGTATAAATTTATTGAGCATGTTTATTTCCTAGTTACTCTAGATCTGCATATAATTCAACAGAATCAAACTTCATTTTCCTGTTTGCAGATTCTGTGTCTTTTGGATCTTCGGTGTCTTCTCCTGCGAAGGTTTGTATACTCTCCTTGGACAATGGCAATTTTGTTGAATTGTTTCAGTGCTGCTGTCTAAAATGGCTTTTTACCTTGAAATTACTTTTTACGCACTGTCTAAAAAAACTTCCTCCACCCCTAATGATTTTCCATTTTAAACTTTGAGGGGAATTTTAAAAGGTTGACTTTTAAGCACTTTTAATGCTCGCTCAAATTTATACTTTCCATTGTAATGGCATATGGTGAGATCATCAAATGTTATACATAAAAGCGCATAAAAGTAATTTTTTTAAATTTCCCTAGAACAAATTCCCTCAATATTTGATGTACACTCGAAATATAGGTTGGCCAAAAAAGTGTGGCCTCCAGAAAAGGAATTTTGAAATGAGATTGAGGGAGTACTAAATTGCAATCATAAAAAAACAACATTAAGAATACTATTTATTGCATTTTTTCAGAAATTCGTAAAAACAAGTTACTATTATTTACTTCCAGAAAGGCTTTACCGCAAATTTCAAACCTTCATATGTTCGAACTGGTTCCTTCCAAGTTACTTGTAAAGACTATATCCTTATATAGAAACACCGACACTTATTTTGGGAAGGACAAAAAAGAAAAGTGCGACACTTATTATGAAACGGAGGGAGTATTTGACATTGGAACACCAGTCATTCATTAAGAAAGAAACATTCTAAAGCCTATGCAGATTTGAATTGTTTTTTTCTGTGAAAACCACAGCATAATTGTGACTGTTGGTTAATTATTGGGAAATGATTGATGTGCAGAATTCTACAGTAGATGATGATGATTGGTTAAAGTCTCAATGCACTAAGGTGTTGCATGAGTACAACACCTTCAAGCATTTCCTGTACAGTTTATGTAGAAAAATTTTGTGTATGTAGCACTGGTCTATATCATTCAATCGTCTATTTTCTTCTCCTTTTTTCCAGGCTGATGCTGACAGCAACAATTGGTACCCAAAACCTGAAGAGCTGCCCATGTCTGAGTTCTCGGATTGGTTAAACTCTTCATCTCAATGTGACTCTCCACCACGTTGTGACTCTCCACCTTCTTCGCCTCATGAGTGGGAATTTGAACCAGTTGAGTTCACGTTAAAGGATAGTCCGGTGCACAAAGCATCCTCGTGCAGCTAGGGTCTGGGGCAGAGGCGGACCAACTTGAGGGCTTATGGGGGCATTTGCTCTTATTTGGTTTTTAAGAAAATAAAATTAGTACGTACAATATTTTAAGAATTTAGGGATTTTAGTGCAATTTATTGAAATTTGTGCCGTTTATTTAATGAAAAAAAATGCAATATTTTTTATTGCCCCCTATTAGTTAGTGAAAATAATTTTACCCCTTTTGATATTGACTCTGCCACTCGTCTGAGAAAGGGTCCCCACCACAAGAGTGAAATGTTTCACGGCATAAATGTAAGAGATGGCTTCCAGTTGAGTTCACATGAATGCAAGAAAAATGATTCTTGATCCTACTATGGTTGCATTTGTTTTTTAATGTTCATATTGAACATGCAACATGCCAAAATCAATAAAAGAGTTCAAGTTCAATTGATATCCGGTGTTCCTTTCCATATTTAAGGTTAGGGGTTCGAATCCCACCACCTGTAATTTCTTGCACTTCAAAGTGCATGCTCTCGTAATATAATAGATTAAATCATTCATTTAATAAAAAACCCTTTTAAAAAAAAAAAAAAAAAAAAAAAAGTAACATGCAAGAATCAATTTGTTTAGCGGCTCAATTGTACTTTTGAAGGTGTATGATACAAATCTCTGTTTTTGTTTCAGTTATTCCCATTGCTTTAACCTAACTATAGTTCGTCCGTCCCAAAAGGGTGTTTTTATTTGACTATTCAAAAATTTAGATGTTTCAATTTGACTATTCAAAAAAATTTCAAAAATTTAGTGACGTGTACTTTTTAAAATTACCCTTGATGAAATAAATATTACTCACACCTTTAATAATTAAAAGGTACACATTTTAATCACAAAAGATAATAGGGAAAGTTAAGTAATTGTCATTATAAAAGATAATTATAGTTGATCTTATAATTCAACTATAACATTTACTTAATCATAAAGTTAAGTAATTGTCATTTTAAAAAATATTCAAAGGATAATATAATTTATTTGATATATATTGATTGATTTTCTTAATAATATAATTTATTTGATATATATTGATTTATTTCCTTAATAGGGGTAAAAAATTCTAAAACCAACAAATATTTTTATTTTGGGATAGAGGGAGTACAACTTAATGATAATGATGTAGCACCAATTTTATTCTTATTTATTATCCTTAATTATTGCAGCTCTCTTCTACATTACTCTTCTCATTAAATAAATTAATTAATAAAGTGAAACAAATTCCAATATAAGTGTAAAATAGGAAATAGAATGCTTTTGAACCAAAACGACAATTATTATAAACCAAAAAAATTATCGAAAAGCGACAAATATTTTGAACCAGAGGGAGTAATACAGCAGGATAATGGAGATATATGCTGGAAAAAAAAACTATGTATATTCAATTCAACATTTTTATACTAGTCAAGAAAAGCAAAACCTCATATAGATGACAAATTAATTGCTAAAAAGTCCACAACCTCATCTAGATGACAAATTAATTGCTAAAAAGTCCACAAAAGAGCTCAGCATTACTTGCCACAGTGGATCAAACTCCCAGCACCTAGAAAAAGACCAAAAATGGCAGCACTCCCAACTGTGGATTGTCCAATGTACCTTATTTTCATCAGCCCTGGAACCTGCATTGCATTTGCATGCCACCACAACCCAACCATTTTTAGTGTTTTTAACACATGCTAAATACTTCAAGTGTGTAGAAAAAAAACATGAAATGATTCTATCAAAGGTAAAAAATTCTTTAATATCCGGGGTTCGCACCAATACTATTCGGGACCCACATCATATCTACAACTACAAGTATTCTTGCTATTAAGAAGCTAAATGAACTTTATTTGTCTAATTTGCGGTTTTTCAGTACTTGATAAATGTGATGTTCGGTGTGGTATATCAGGTCTGCATGTGGACACGTATTAAAAAAGAAGGAAAAACAAAAACAAAAAAATGGATTTCCCCCACTCCATATAAATAAATACTCCCTCCGTCCCACTCCATGGTTCACACTTTTTTCAAATCACGCAAATTAAGGAAAAAGGTAAGTGGAAAAAATGTTGTGAGTGTAGAGAGAATGAGTGGAGAAAATAGTAAATTTGAAAAGTGTTGTGACTATAATAGTGAAATAGGAGAGAATTAGTGGGTGAAATAGTAAAGATTTTTTGCCATTTTAGGAAAGGTAAAGCTTTTAACGAGACATCCATTTTGGCAAAAAGTGAAGCTTGAAATGGGACGGAGGGAGTATACACAAACCAAGCATCAAAACCAGAATTGGAAGGGTTTATATTTCACTTTCCTTTGCTGCCAATGAAGTCACTGAATTTGTGGTTTTTGACTTGTCACAGATCTCAACAGATATAGGAAGCGTGTAGGGTGTTTGTTATTTCACCTAAACTACATTTCCTTTTTCTTTGATTTATAGGTAGACTTATCCACTTCCTTATAATTGCTATTACTATTATTATCGGTTAAAAAAGAATTTGTTAAATGACAGAGAATGAGACAGTAGCAGGCAGATGAGCCGTCCACCAAAAAATAATGAAACAAGAGAAAGACTAAGTGAACTGCAAAAGACAACAAGAGGGCACAACAAATTACAGCAACTAATGGAGGATTGTTCTTCATCCCAACTCAAACCCATCATTACCACCCTCTGAAAGTGCCCAAAGCAGACGACCATAAAGAATTGAGAAACTGACTCCTCTCCTCTAGAAGAGAAAAGATAAAAATCTCTCCCGAAAAATTCTCCTACTCTAATTTACAACGATCACACATCTCCAAAAATATGACATGTCACTGTCTGACCAAAACCCATTTAAGTGGGGGAGAATCGCCTAAGGTAAGGTGGTTTGAACTTTGGTCATGTGAGACTGGAGACCAAGTGATACACCGGTTAAAAGGAGCGGTTAAGAGGCTGCCTGGAGAGTGGAGAAGTGTGAGATGGTGAGGTCGTGAGGGGGAGGGGAAGGCCTGAGAAACATGGATAAGGGTGATTGAAAGCGATATGGGTGTACTAGGGATCGAATAAAATATGGTGTTGAAGAGAACGGAAATTCATGTTGATGATGGGATTTGATTTTTTAATTATACTTATTTTTCTAAATGTTTTCCAAAATTTCTTCCCACCTATTTCTTCTTTTAAAATTCTTCTTAGCTTTCAAATTTTTATTTTATTTTTTTAATCTTTTTTCCCCACCTCTTTTCTTTGACGATACCATACGACGATTCACAATATTATTAGCCGACCCCAAATCATTTTGTGACTAAGACTTAGTTGTTGTTGTATACGGACCTGCCATGCATAACCCAGGTTAATGAAGGAAAAGATGGACACAGGATTCACTCTGACCAGAGCACAGAATCTGAGGGAAAGCTTTGTAATAGAGCATGTAAATCTGTCAGTGCAGTAGAATCTAAAAGCAAGTTCACTTGTCATTGGCGAAAGGAAATCAAGTAAGACTACAAACTCCTCAGAATCATGATCATCCACATAGAAGATATAAATTATACAAAATGCAATCTCTTGGCTCACATGAGAAATTTAAAGATAAAGAGTGTTGTGAAAAGATAATCCGCCAAGAATTTATCATTGCCTGTCCCAAGCCAGGATAAAGGATGAGGGTTGTGGTAGGCATATGACAGACAGCGTAAAACTTTGTCACATTATCATGACATGAATCAAAATATGAATATCGTTGAAGAGTTCCCTCATCAACGACGCGCTGCACTTCTTAGACTTGGGTGTAGTGAAAAGTATTCAAAGGTTGCTAGGTCGGCGCCCGTAAGGGACGTGCCACCCCGGCACCCGAGGGTGGTGTCAAATATGCAAGGGTTCACATATTGCGGACGGGTGCGGGTAAATAAGCTAGTCTATGGGAGGGGTAAGAGTAGTGGGGTTCGCTTTGGAACTTGACTATTTTGATAGGGAGATCAGCAGAAATGGTGGAGGTTAATAGGAGGAGAAAGACTCACATAATAAGTTTACAAGAAACTAAGTGGGTTGGAGAGAAAGCAGGAGAAATATATCAGTGGGGCTTTAAGCTTTGGAATTCAAAAAAGATTTAAGGGCAGAAATGGAGAGGAATGGAGCAGGAAATTGTATCTGGATTTTACGATGTCATATGACTCAAGTATTGAGCACCTGGTTCAAGATAAGACAATCTCACTTGGTGACGTATAGGAAGGTAGGCAATGTGAGTCAGAGGTCTTCTTCTTAGCAAGAAATGATTTTAGAAAGAGTTACACAGATTGCAAGGTTATCCCGGGCGAGAGTACAGCAACTCAACACATTTTCGAAGTAGGGGAATTTCAAGGAACAGAAAGCCATGAGTAAACCCGAGAATAAAGTGGTGGAGGCTTCATGGGGAGAACCAACAAAGATTTTTGGCTAAAATGACCAATACTGGTATTTGGTTCGAGAATATGAATATGGATATAGATTCGACTTGGATTAAAATAGAGCGTACCATAAAGGAGATAGCGAAAGAATTCTTTGGAGAATCTAAAGGAAACATGCCACCAAGTAAGGACAGATCATGGTGGAACGAGTAAGTAAAGCAAGCAATAATGCTACAAATTATTGAAAAATGTAGGAGCGATGAGAACTATGAGAAATATAAGGAGGCTAGAAAAAAAAACAAAGGAAGCAATAAAAGAGGCGAGAGCAAAGGTGAATCAAGAGTTTAATGCTAGATTTGATACAAAAAAAGGGGAAAAGGACATCTATATACTTGCTCGTATAGGGATAAAAGGACACAAGAAATTGGGAGGGATGAATGTGTGAATGGTGTAGACCAAAAAGTTCTCGTCGAGGATAAGGAGATAAAAAGGATATATGGAGGTCGTACTTTGATATCTTGTTCGATGATGATCAAGAGCAGGATATTGGAGATTTAAATATCACTTCGAGTATGGTTAATCTGGATTATATGCGGAGAATTCAAAGGAGTTTTTACCAAAAACTGCCTCAAAAAGATGTTATTACAAAAAAACATGTAAGTTGTGATATTACAAAAAACTACTTTTCTTTTCTTTCTTTCTTTTTTAAAAAAAAAATTTAAAATTTTTTTTGCCTTTTCAGTTAAAATAACTGATAAATTAGTTGTTTATAACTGATAAATTCATTTATCAGTTTTTTTAAAGAGTATTTTGTGCTTGATTTTTTGGTTAATTCACTGATAAATGCATTTATCACTGATAAACAGTTGTTTATAACTAATAAATGCATTTATTAGTTATTTGACAGATAAACGCAAAAAAAAAGTAGTTTTTTTTGTAATATTCAAAGAGTTTTTTGTAAAATCTAACTTGTGTGAGATTTTTTGTAATATCCATCTTTCAAAAGTAGTTTTTGGTAAATGCCCCGAATTCAAAAGAGTTGAAAATGGCAATAAAAAAGATAGGATTGAAGAAAGCCGTAGGACCGGATGGCATACTCATTGAAGTTTGGAGATGTTTTGGGGAGCGGGTAATAGAATGGTTAACAACACTATTCAACAAGATATGTAGAAGTAACACAATGTCAACGGAGTGGAGGAAAAGTTCTTCGATTCTTTTGAACAAGAACAAAGGTGATGTCCAAGATTATGCCAACTATCGAGGGATCAAACTAATGAGTCATACTATGAAACTTTGAAAACAAGTGGTTGAACAAAGACCAAGGAAAATTGTGAAGATTTCGGATAACCAATTTGGATTTATGCCCGTAAGATCGACTATGGAGGCAATCTATCTTTTAATACAAACCATAGAGAGATATCGGGTTAAAAAGAAATATTTGCATATGTTGTTCATTGACATGGAAAGGGCGTATGATATAGTACTAGGAGAGATACTTTGGTGGATTTTAACAAAGAAATGTGTTTCAAAGAAATATGTTTACATCATCAATGACATGTATAATGGAGTTAGTACTAGTGTCCGGACTAATGTTGGAAAGACACAAGAGTTCCTTATTACAATCGGAGTGCATCAAGGTTCTGCAATTAATCTCTTTCCCTTTGCTATTATAATGGATGAACTGACGAGGTCAAACCAAGATAATATAACATGGTGTACGTTGTTCGCATATGACATTGTCCTGATTGACGAAACAAAAGAGGGTGTTGAAAGAAAGTTGAAATTGTGGAGACAAACTTTGAAACTCGAGGTTTTAGACTAAGCAGAAGCAAGACTGAACATTTGGAGCGTAAGTTTAGCAAAGTTGAAAACATGGAGTCCAAGGGTGATCACAATTGACCGGAAGATTGTCCAAGCTTTTGATTTTTCGCTATCTTGGATCTATTATCCAAAAAGATGGAGAATTGGAGGGAAATGTGGCTCACAGGATTAAAGCAAGTTGGTTGAAGTGGAAGACTGCCACAAGATTTCAATGTGATCCTGGTATGCCACATAGATTAAAGGAAAAACACACGGCAATTAGGTATGCACTGATATATGGCACCGAGTGAAAATCGTCTAAGTTGGTTTGGTCATGTGAGACGGAGACCAAGTGAAGCACCGGTTAAAAGGTATAAGAATGGAGAAGTGATAAAATTGTGAGAAGTAGGGAAACCTAAGAAAACTTGGATAAGGGTGATTGAAAACGACATGAGTTTATTGAGATAGGATGATAATATGGTGTTGAAAAGACCGGAGTGGAGGGCAAAAATTCATGTGGGTGATGGGGGTTGATTTTTCTCCTTTTTCTATATATATATATATTGAAAAGCTTCAAAGATTAAGCACATTGCAAGCTGCACATGTTCATGCTTATAAGGTGGCTCTTCTCCTCCATCAACTTACAGAAGAAATAAAGCTTCAAAATAAATATTAATTCCCTTAGCTTACTTTGACCGGGAAAAGCACTATCATATCTTATGACCATGCAAACAAAATTCAAAGATTAAGCACATTGCAAGCTGCACATGTTCATGCTTAAAAATATTGGGACGAAAAATAATCACTCCCTGTGACCCATAAAGATTGTAGTTATAGTTTAAGGGACATACTGAAAAGGTCAGACTTTTAAGCAATTTTAGAAGCAAATATGAGTTAACTATCCTCTTTACATCTACTTGTAACCTTGTCGCATATAAGTAAATATTGAGGGATTACTAAATTTTCTTATAAATTGAACAGTCATTTTGGGACAAAAAGTTACAAAAAAAATGGACAGTCATTTCGGGACGAATAGAGTATTTTTAATGATCAACGTCAAAATCATGGGACTTATAACGAAACTATTATTACAACTACGTCTCTGAAAACTGCTTTGGGAAAAGGATGAGTAATGAGTTGAGAATATCAATATGATTAGCTACAACTAGTTTTTATGCATCAAGTAAAAAGAAAGTAGAAACCGCAACTTTAAAAAAGACATGCTTTCAGATATGGCATACTCAAGACTATGACAAAATGAAAACCATCAAATGGAAGTACGTACATAAATAAAATCCAACCTTGAGTAGCTCCTTTGAAGTTTGAACAAATTAACATTAGCAAACAATATAATTTGCAAGACTTCAGACCTAAATGCTGAAGAGCTTCAAGAATGGGGTAAAGGAAGTACCTTCAACCTAATAGCTCCATAAGTTCCATATACAGCACCTGCAGATGAACATATGAATCAGACTGTAATTGCAGAAAAAGGAAAAAGTTAATTCACCCTCAAGAAGAGTAAGAAAAGGTTTGAACTATTATCATTCAAGCATAAAGTTCTTAAACTTGGTTCTGTATCACTCAAGGTTATGTTGGCTGCTTACTTGAATCTTCAGTAGGAACTCATCGTAATTGAAGAGATGCCAGAATTTAAAGTTAATGAATCCAGCTCCGAGTACAAAGGGGACTATTTAAAATAAACCAGTTCTGGATTCATCAATGTGGATAAATAATAATGGTCTCTAGATAAGGTAGAAGCCTAGAAGATTCTATAATGCAGCACAAGATTTAGATCCTAGTTGAGATGATGACAGCAACGCAATGAGCCGAGCTTCAGCCTAAGTCGAGACAAATAGCTTCTATAATAATTACATATATATATGTATATGTAGTTATATACTAGTCTAGTAAAATCATAAGAGGTCATGGTATCCTTAGAAAAAAAATCAAATTGAACACCTAAAACAGAAGAAATGTGTACGATCACATGCCCATGTTAACTTTTTAGTAGAGAAAGCAGACTCCTTGGGTAAAGAGAAGAAGTGCAAGCAGGTATTCTGTGATTAATGAGCTTATTAGAGCGAACTTGAGTTGGACTCAATAATGCCTCAAGCCAAAATCATGTTTGAGCTCCATTTGAATCCAGCACGAGTCAAGCCAAGACAGGCTTTATAAGTTCATATGAGCAATGTTATGACTCAGGTGTGCAACAACTGAAATTCAGAGAGCATGAATTGCAGAACCACAACGAACCGTTAGTTTGGTGGTAAAGTGTGCTTTTCACATGTTACAATAGAGACACACTAGTTTGCGGGTAGGTCTTTAAATAGTTATGAAAAAATAGTAATAACAAATAAAATACAAACGAAAGAACAGCAGCTTTGTTTTTCAAGAACAATCTTCAAAAATAATTAGGTAATTAAAAACTCTTCATTACATTTTGCCATTCTATACATTGCTCATACTATACATGAGATAAACTCAAAGTATAGAACGAACTTTTTTCAAGGTTTTGTACATCGTGCAATTTTAGTCATTTGCAAGGAAGTAAATTTGGTTTATGAATTTATTTCCTTATGTTTGTCCAAACTTTGTAATTATACACGGTTGTAATGAGCTCTTTCTAGTAGCATCTTCACATCTTAAACTTGTTAAAGAATCATAAACCAAACTAATAAGAACCCAAATAGCTAAGCAAAATGCTGCAACACAGCAGTTGAGCTTTTAATTGAAAAAAAAAAAAAAACTAAAAAAACTAAGTATTTACTTTTCTAGATTTGATCACTGAACTCTTTTTTCATCCTAGCACATTTTAATTTTTGAGTCCATGGTCACTTTCACTACTCCGTCAAGTTTTTCCAGTTAAATGACTTATTTTAAAGGATATATTCGGTAGTCCACTCTTCGCATCTTACACTTCCACTTCCTTTTAGCTCACTGTCATCTCAGTACCCACATTACCGCCATCGCCACCAGAACCACCGCTTCACCACTATCCCACTACAACAAATTGAAATTTACAAGTAACACCACCAGCACGTTCAGATCTTCACCATAACCATAATCACCACCCCCAGTTTTCCACCATCGGCCACCCGCTGCAAAATTAAACATCAATAGACAGATCTCATTCTCAAAACTATGATAAAATCCAAAGCAACCAGCTTCCTCTCACCACCACCAGTAATAAAACTGCCACCACCACCAACACCAGTCCACCAACAACCATAATACTATTACTATCATCACTAATAGCCCTCAGTTTCACAACAATAGTTTTGCAATCGTCTAAATAATATCAAATCATCCAAAATTTTCATAATAAACATGATTCAGAAAACAATATCATAATCAACAATTTAAACAAAACAAATACACTTTAAGAGTAAATCTAGACATAATTCTTTGGAAAAAGAGAGAGAAAGGGGGGAGGGGTAGATCTTATTTCAAAATAGATTCAGATTTACAACGACCAAAAAAATGTAAAAAGGTTCTTCAGCTTCGCCACAGATTTGGATGAGGGGGAGAGAGAGGGGGGCAGGATCCTTGAGTGTGAGACTATAGACATCAGGGGGTAAAAATCTTGGCAATGTTAGAGGAGTCGGGAGGGAAGGAGGGAAAATTTTAGAGAGACACACCCCTAACCTTAGCATCTCGGCGTGAGACAACCCTATGTACATCAAATCAATGTCAACAAGAATTCCATATCTCTAGAAGTAAACTGTATATCTCTAGCAGTAAACACTGTAAAGAGGGTATATGTTTAGAGACACACGTAATAATAAAAAGCCGCACAAAGATACATTGATACACCATCTATGTGGGGAAGTCATTCCCAAAAAGGAAACGCTAATAGCTGATAGAAATGCAAGGTTTCACTTCCGTAATATATCCATGCCATAATAACAAATGAACCTATGTATCTGCATGTTTCCAACAACCAGAAAAAATCAAATATAAGTGAATACTTCTGTGTGAAATTGAAACCATTAATCGACAACCGGTTCTAACATCATTAGCCTTTTCACTTACATCTACCACCTTATCTGAATAGTGAGAAATTGGACTAATTAACTATCAATAAATCTGTAATCTCTGCATAACATGCTCTACTTCAGAGCTGCATAACATGCTCTACACCAATCAAATCACTATTTCCTACCCCAATTTCTCTCTCCAACCTCACTTTTCATACTCACAACATTTTCTCCATTATTTTTTTCCTTAATTCACGCGTAAACAGTAACTGTGCAATTACTAGCGGGACGGAGGGAGTATATGCAAAATTTGTCTAATTTCTCGGCCCCGCCTAGGCCCTGCTTAGGCCCCTAGGCGCTAGGCCCGAGTCCACCGACTATCACTTTTTAGAAGCTTGATTTTGACCCGTTTCATTACAATCCTCACTTCGTTCCTGACGGTAGGTTAAAGGCTTTTGATTTCTATAAGCTTACAGTAGGTAAACTCTGCTGATGTATTTACATCACATCAAAACACGCAATCAAGATATTCTAAAGCATATTGAATTAGGATAATTTCATCACAGAATCAATGCTTGACACCAAGTAAAATCGAAGTAACAAAAGTCCGATAACCCTTTTTCCAATTCGTGATTGAACAAGAATAATAAATGAGATTCAACCGATCTGAATAATCAACAGATTGAAAATTAGGGTTTTAAAGAGGAGACGAGAAAGTAAGAAAGCAAACAAACAGAAACTTACCGACGGCGCCTCCAACAGCGCCGCCAACTGCAACGCCGGCGATTATTCTGGTAAAACAGCTATCCCTTGCCATTCTCTCTCTCTCTCTCGCGCGCACACACACACACACACACACAGAGGAAGAACACACAGTAATGTAAAATGGGAGCAGTGAACAAAGAAAGAATCAGACGGAAATCAACTCTGATAGTAACTAGTTAAATATCTCGTTTATAATCTTGGTACACACTCCAAAGTAAAGATATGTAATTTAATTTTCTATTTTTCACATTAGCTCAAAAAATAATAATCTATCTCTACATTATAAAACAAGAAATGTACTGTCTACAGTTGAATGAACAGTCTATCATATGTCAACTTTCTCATTTTGCCCTCACTAAGTTGTCTCTTTTCCATTTTGCCCTTTTAAAAAAAAAAATTAATTAAAAAAAAAACACGTATCCTCGGACACGGACTTTTACTAGTTTTTAATATAAGACATGTAACTTAATTTTATTTTATTTTATTTTATTTTTATTAATATGTTCTAAAAGACAAGAAAAGGATCGAATCAATAATCTTAGAGAGTACTCCCTCAGTCTCAAAAATATATGCACATTTTTACTTGGCATAAAAATTAAAGAGAAAAATAAAAGATGATGTATTGTGAGTATAGATAATTGGATAGTAGAAAAAGGGGCACGGTTATTTGCAAGGCATGTTATTTGCAAGGGGACAATTGACAAAACTGTCCTCACCCGTACGCGGACGTTTCGTGTGATTATACACGACGTTGTCAGATAAGTTTCGTATGAAAATACACGAAATGTATTGAGTTATTTCGTGTAGATTTACACGAAATATTAACAAATATTTCGTGTATTTTCATACGAAAATTACCTGAAAAATTCGTGTATATTCACACGAAATAAACAGTCTGCATAATTCATACTTCCAAACATAAAAACTGAAAAATTCAAAGACCAATACAGCTTTCTTGAAAAAAAAATCATAAAAAATGGTATACTTTGCCATATTTCACATCACACATCCAAACTTCCAAACAGTTTTTAACAAGGCTCAATAAAAACTTCATGATTCATACATACAAATAAAAAAGGCTCAATAAGTCAAATGATACTCATGCTTATGGCCTATCTCCCGTGGTGTAACATGCTTCTTTCTCCTTTGCGTGTAGGTGCCTTCCTTTTCCTCAGCCACCCGGGTAGCCTCCTCCTCCTCCCTCCCCTCGCTGCGTCATCGGATCCGACTCATGCGCCGGCTTCGCCTGCTGCCGTCTCATCTAAATCAGAAGATGACTCAGTAGCATCAGAATCAGAAGATGAAGATGACTCAGTAACATCCTCGTGACCAGCAGAGGCCGCCTCATCATCTGTATGCTCACTCTCAATGTGCTCCGGCTCAACCACAGTCTCGAGCTCATCATTTTTATCATGTTTTTGTTTGGCGGCGTTTAGCTTTCTTAAGCTGCCGTCTCGGCACTTTCTCTTTCTACATTGGAAGCGGTCATACGTTGACGTCCCTACAAAAAATTCAAATAAGAGACAATAAATTACAAAGTGACAGATTAAAGTTCCAATTCCGGTTCATTTTGTGTAAATATACACGAAATGTTGAATAACATTTCGTGTAAAATGATACGAAATGG